>OZ017738.1:340832792-341400292 GCA_963969285.1 Odontomyia ornata | reverse complement strand
ATTTCGGCCATAAAAAATTATTAATCATCTCTCGATAGCGCAATCCATTCACCGTAACTGTTGCTCCAGCCTCATTTTCAGAAAAGTAAGGCCCAATGACTCCGTCGGACCATAAACCGCACCAAACGCACCAACTCTTGGGTTTTCCAAGCCCCAGATGCGACAATTTTGCTTGTTGACGAAGCCACTAGGTGGAAACAGGCCTTATTACTCAAGATGATTTTTCAATGGAATTCCGGATCATTTCCATGCATTTTAAGGACCCAATCAGTAAAGACACGACGTTGTTGATGATCGAATGGCTTGAGTTTTTGTGAAACAGAACTTTATAAGCCTTAGGACCCAAATCTTTATGGAAAGTACGGAGTAATGACGTTTGTGAAATGCCTAATTCCAAAGAACGACGAGGAATGGACAAACCTGGGTTTTCTTCAACACTTTCGGCTACAGCAGCAATATTCTCGGCTGTTCTTGAGTGACGTGCACGGGTTTAATTCTTTACATTACTAAGTTGTCCCAATAGCTCGAATTTTTCCACCAATTTCTGTATTGCGGTCCGACAAGGTGCTTCATGACGACCCAAAATGTTCCGAGTTTTACGGACCGTCTCTGCCAAATTTTCACTATTTTTATAGTGAATTTTAATAATTTCAATGCATTGTTGAAGCATGTATCGTTCCAGTTTTATTAATGGCGTAGTTTTTACTTCAAATGTCAGAAAATGACAGCTTCAAAAGTCACATCCACCGAAATGGGGGGCTATTCAAAATAACACCTCTTATTAGAAAACCCCCTATTTAAAATCCTTTTTCATTTTTTTTTACTTCCGTTAATTTTTCTTGATAAATTTTCAATCTGCTAATTAAAATTTTGGACATGAAAACACTGACTTAGAGTATCCCAACTGTGTATCCAGGCTAATTTGAGGTACGGTTGGGGAACGGAAAAAGAGAAAGAAAAGTTTTGAATGGAATGAATTGGCAAAATTCTGTGCGAGGATACACTTTTGGTTAATTGGAGAAGTTTTGTCGCCATTTGGATCGGTGCCGTATGAATTTGTTAACATCGCGTCTTAGTTAATACTTGGTGGGAAGTTTACCCTTTGTTAATTCGATAAGTTTTGTCGCATTTGGATCAGTTTCCCTGCAAGTCGAAATATCGGCTCACTGCCAAAAATCACATTCTCTTCTTCCAGAAACTTTGGGTAAGTTGTGGGAGTAATTTACAACAAAGTGTATGATTTGCCATTGGCATTTTCCCTAGATGTTCCACAACATAGGCTGTCAGCAGAGTTCATGAGAGATCTTCTAATCAGCATTAATTGTGCGAGTGTTTTATTGCATCATCTGCTTGACTTTATCGGGAACACCGCATTTTCTTTGACCTAAACGTGAAACGAGTGGAAATGTGGACGGGTAAATTTCAGGGTTATTTTTCGAATGCTGCAGTAGAGGCTGGCAGATCGAATCGTGGGTTGGCAGTCGCTGGATACACGGCGGATTGCTGGTCAGTCGGGTGAAACAGATCAAGTTGTTTTGCAGTCGCGAGTCACCGCTTACGTCGCTGTCCGTTTTGCTACAACTATGAGGTGTTCCCGTCTCGATCGCATCCTCGCAAAAAATTAACAAAGCTGTGTTAATTTGGACATATTTAATACCTCAATTTTCGGAAAACCTGGCTCGCAGTAGTACTATCATGATCAATCCGGAGTGAACGTTAACAAAAAAACAAATTATACAATTCATTCTGCGAATAGCTCTCCTCAAAGTCCTTCAATTTTCCCTTGGCTATGCTAAACATTCGCTTCCGAATCAATGAGGATGTTTTCGGTCTTAGCATAAGAATCGGACGATATAGACAATAAATTCAAAGCAAACGATCGACCTTCTGCAAGTTTTTGGAGTATTATCTGCCAGGTCAGACAGCTTGAATAAATATTACTAACACAATAATCTCCTTATAAAGATGCGAACATTTTTATCAGCTCGAAATAATTCATATCTGATTGTCTCCATTACCAGATGATACATCTAGGTCTCATTAATTTATTCCACATCGTATGGAAGCTAGTTTTTCCACAAAATTTTCTCCATCATTTACCCCTGGTTCGAATAGCAAAACGTTATTTTAGGGATGGAAATGAGAGCAAAAATAGGGAATGTGATAAAAATTCTTACTCTTTAAAGCAAATTGGTTTATAGTATGCAAGCGAATGGAAAAAAATGCCCAAAATGGAGGTCTTTTTTGATGTGCTTTCATTTGGAAAACAATGATTGTACTCAATCCTTCCGTTTTTGGACAATTAAGACTTGAAAGTCTTATCAGACGCATCGTTAAAGACGAGCAACGAGCTCTGAATGGAAGTGAAAGCGGATATTAGGACCATGGCAGAACAGATGATCGGACATCAAGCTCAGTGCAAATGGAATGATTGGTTCGATGATGAGTACCAGAATGCGTTAGACAAAAAGAACCAGGCGTACAAAGAATATGTAGGTAGGAAAATCAGAATGAAGAGAGAATACTATGAAAATCTCAGAAGAGTAGCGGATAAGGTAATTAGGATTAAGAAAAGAAAATATTGTACTATGACGACCGGTTGAGAAGTATAAATGTAAGTTTAACAAGCAACAACACAAGACAATTATACAAAGTAGTGAAAAGCCTGAAACGTGGTTACCAGCCCAAACCCACGCTCTGTCGTAATGACATCGGCAATATCATCGCTGATGAAACCAAAATTAAGGAAAGATGGGCACCATATTTCAAGAACCTCCTTAATCCTCCGCACAGCTCCAGAACATCGGAGTCTATAGATGTATGCGGAGAGCGCGCATTGGCTCCACCAACTCTGAATGAAGTTTGTTCTGCCATCAAAGCCCAAAAGAATAATTAAGCGCCGAGTATTGAAAAGATTCCAGTGGAGCTCATCAAATATGGTGGCAGTAGTGTTCATCAAGTCATTCACAAAGTCATCCAGCACATTTGGCAACAAGAACATATCCCGAAAGAGTGGAGCCAATCAATTATATTCCCTTTTCCACAAAAAAAGGTGACAAGCTACAGTGCGAAAATTATAGAGGCATATCACTACTTTGTACGGCGTACAAAATATTTACAAAGATCTTAGAAAATAAAATCGGATCATACGCCAACAGTACTATTGGGGAGTGTCAAGATGGCTTTAGAGCAGGCAGATCGATGATAGACCATTGTTTACGGCCAAGCAGGTGCTTGAAAATGCTGGGAGTTCAACATAGACGTACACCAAATTTTCGTTGACCTTAAGCAAGTATACCACAGTATTGATCATGACTCCTGTACCAAATGATGCTTTGCTTTGGCATTCCAGCCAAATTAGTCCGTCTTACCAAAATGACAATGACGTCGACGACCTTCCAAGCCTACATCAAATACCAACTCACCGATGCCTTTGACACAAATATCGGACTAAAGCAGGGAGATGGGCTGGCCCCATTGCTATTCAATTTGGCTCCGGAGTACGTCATACGGAAGCTACCTGTCGATACCCGAGGTACATAACTAGACAAGTCGAGCCAAGTAGTAGCCTGTGCAACATTTGGTTACAGTCATTAACAACTGCTAAAGAACTTTTCCTGAAACTCGACAGCGAAGCAAAACTTGTAGAGCTACAAATCAATGAGAATAAAACAAAGCTCATGACGCAGTCAAGGAAAAATACCTCAAATACACAAAATATCATACTTGGCGAATACAGTATCGAGAATGATTGCGAATTCGTTTAGTTAGGTGCCAAATAACGCAAACGGGCAATGAAAGAGATGAAATGTGCCGAAAAATACAGCTCCCAAATAAAATATTTTATTCAGTATTGACGATCTTGAAGACCAGCTGCATACACAGGAGAACAAAGCTCCAAGTATACTATACATATATGTGATGAGACCTGTGTTATGCTATGGGTGCGAAACATGGACCCTAACCCAAGCATCCGCAAATGTATTGAACGCCTTTGAGCAACGGTTCCTGACGCGAATAATCGGAGAGAAGCTAGATGGGGACCAATGGCAAATTCGATACAACCATGATCTGTATGAAATTTTTGACCAACCGGAGGTCTCAACTATAGTAAGACTGTGGAAGCTGCAATAGGCTGGCCACATGAACGAACAACGGATAACCAAGAAGGTATTCGTTGGGAGAACTGAAGGCCAGAGGCCAGTGGGGAAACTGAGGAAATGCTGGTCTGACTCGGTCGACGAGGACAGTTCATCGCTGCTCAGATTTAGGAAATGGAAGACGCGGTCAATGGACCGAGACAGTTGGAGGTGCTGTTTGCAGGAAGCGAAGGTCCGAGAAGGGCTGTAGTGCTAAGAACAGCAAGAAGGTATTAAGCAGGGGAATGCTCTTACCAGAAGGTTTTTGTAACCATCCTGAGACTCGAAACAGGCTTTCTAATAGCGTGAAGAAACCGTTCAAATTTATCAAAAAGATGCTGATTTTCTTTCATAAGCACATAACAGCCGCCATTTTGTTCCAGCTTAAGTAATTTTTATGATGGCTCGGTCAATTGAACATATTCAAATTAAACACTATTCCTTACATTTTCATGAAAGTTGGAAGAAAACAAAAGTACCTAGGTCAATTTGAAATACATATGTACCGCCCATAAGCACGTGTTATTATTGTTGTAATTGCATGCAATTTAGATGGCTATAACTCACTTGGTTATAGTCCGAGTACGAGTATCTTGAAACTCAGTGAGCGTAAAGATCTTATATCAATCAATGTAACTGCAAAAGAAGTTTAAGGCACCGTTTTGATTTGATGGGCGGGAATGCAAGATCTACGAGTCATACTATTATTAAAAAAGCTGAGTTAATTTCGATTTACGAGTTTTTTGTTGTCCTTGTACACATAAGGACTCAGCTCTGTGATTTTTTTCAGATTTTTCGGCTCAAAGATGTCCAGTCACGAGGGAAGAGGAGGGACACTAAATTTTGGTACATTTTTTATTCAGATTCTAAAAGATTCTAAATTTGATACTTAACTATCTCTGATTAAAAAAATCCCCGTTGGCAGCAACAGCCGGAAAGTAAAGGAAGGTAAAATTCTCGTATGTAACGTAAGATTTCGGAAAAGAATTTGTCTTGCGTACTACTAAACTTCTTACTGCAATTTTCGTAACACCACATGGGTATTTATTGACATGAAAAGAATCTGCCGACCTTTGTATTTAAAGACACTTTATAGAGGCGCAAATATTTTGCTCATTCAATTGAGTTGCACACTTATGGATCGCATATTGAAATTGGCATACAGATAATTTCAAAAGATTTCCATAAAAGTTTAAACCGCACTTGCGTTGCTATTAATATAAATATTTGCAATTCTTTTCAGAACCATCAGGGGGCACTCTTGAATTTTTATTGAAAACGGCTGCTAAAAATATTAAGCTGTAAATTTTCGACTTTTTTATTTGTTATTCGATTTGCATAATTTTTTTGCAGGTTAAATTAACTGGCTTTCATAACTTATAATTTCAAATTTCATTGGAATCTGTTGAGAAACTTGACTGCTAGAGGGTTACAGAATTAAAAAAAAATTTAAGTCGCCCCACTGTATGGGGAGGCCACCCTTAAACACTTTAAAATATTTTCTTGCACTGCAAATTCCTAGAGGCACCACTTTTGACCTACGTAGAAAATTTCCACATTCTAGCTCATGTGGTTCGCAAGGAAACTTACTGTGACGCACGAACAAACGGACAGACAGATAAGTCAAGATTTCATAATTTTTTAAGGGGATTGTAATAATATTTTAACAATATCCTAAAAATGGTCTGCTTTATAAATACTTCCAAGTTTAGTAATTTAAAACGTTTCCATGAAAATTATTCATTATTTCAGTTGCTATTAAAATAGCGAATTGCGCTTGCCTTCTGACCTTTGGGACCGCCATTTTGAATGCATGTATTTAATTGTGGATTATTTCAATCTTTGTATGCTAGGACCTCATCAATTAATGGGCCAAGTCTCGTTCAAATCAGAGTTTCACTCTAGACAGGGCAAAATTATTCAAATTTTAGTGAAAATGGCAGCTAAAAATATTAGGTTTTAAAATTTCAAATTTTTTATTTTTCATTCGATATAAAATTTCTGCATAATACAAGAACTTAGTACAAAGATTCATAATCTTAAGTTTCATCAAAATCCGTTGGAAAATGTGACCGCTAGAGGGCCACGAAAACCTGAAAAAGTCGCATATTTCAGCCACCGCTATTTTGAAAATTGCACATACATGATCACGATCAATTGCACATACATGATCATGATCAAAGTGTCTAGATCTAATCGATTTCTATCTTAAAATCAAATTTCATATACATCGGACTTTGAAATTTTGAGCATTCACCTGGCCGCTATTTTGTTTTTTGCGACCTGACCTCCAGTTTTTTTGCATAACTCTTTAAATGTTTATAGTTTGTATCATAAATAACAACAAAATTTTGTGCGTTTTTCGACCTTCGAGCGGCCGCCATGTTGTTTAAGCCGTACCGACTTTGGATTTTTTATCGTGGGACTCATCACATACAGCAGTGAATCTTTGTACCAAATTTCATCCAAATTGTAGCTATACTTTGGTCAGAACAGAAATCACGATTTTTCGTCTAAAATGGCCGCCATTTTATTTTCGCCAGGCCGATATAGCTGGTTCACCAACTTAACTGAGATATTTACTCAATACACCTTTTCTGAAAATTTGGTGAAAATCGAAGCAAAATTGCAACAAATTTCGTTATATCCCGTATCTATTATAACCCTGGTCTCTGTCACGTCACCGTCGCTGAGATGAGACAGATAATTACGGTTGGCAGAAGAGAACGCGTGTTTTTGGTTTTGAGCTTTTTATGTGAACTTTATCAAAGTGTCTAAGGTACAGTAACATGGTTGTGTTTATTCCGCGGACAGTTTTTGCTATGTACGAGGTGTGTTCAAAAAGTATCGCGAATTTTGAATTTTCGCGGGTTACGTATATTCGAATTTCGATTTTTTTTGTGGCGTTATGTTGGTACTCATGTCTGTCACTTATGCCGACAAGCTCGCCCATTTTGAATGTTCACTTAATTGGTGATAGCTGCTTTACTTGCACGTGTTTTCAATCGTCTTCGATTTTTACTTATTCAAAAAAATGGATCAAAGAACGTGTATCAAATTTTGTGTGAAAAACGAAATTAAGTGCGCGGATGCATTCCGAATGTTGACTGTGGCATACGAAGAAGCTACCTTGGACCGAAGCAACGTTTATCGGTGGTACAAAGTGTTTTTAGAAGGCCGAGAAGATGTGAACGACGAAGAGCGTGCCGGACGCCCGAGCACTTCAACAACAGACGAAAAAATTAATGAAGTGGAGAAAATGGTATTGGCCAATCGACGAATCACCGTTAGAGAAGTTGCTGAGGACCTAAACATATCGATTGGCTCGTGCCATTCGATTTTTATCATCGATTTGGGCATGAGACGGGTCGCCGCGAAATTCGTACCAAAATTGCTCAATTGCGACCAAAAACAGCAACGCATGAACATTGCTAATGAGATGTTGAACTCTGTCCGCGACGAACCAAATTTGCTCCAGAGGGTCATAACTGGTGACGAATTGTGGGTTTATGGTTATGACGTGGAAACCAAAGCTCAATCATCTCAATGGAAGCTGCCGCATGAACCAAGACTGAAAAAAGCGCGCCAAGTTCGGTCGAATGTGAAAGTTTTGCTGACAGTTTTCTTCGATTGCAGGGGCGTGGTGCATCATGAGTTCTTGCCATAGGGAAGAACGGTCAATAAGGAATATCACCTGCAAGTTATGCGCAATTTGCGCGAAGCAATCCGCCAGAAACGCCCCGATTTGTGGGAGAACAAAAATTGGCTTTTGCACCACGATAACGCCCCTGCTCACACATCGTTGCTTGTGCGCGACTTTTTGGCCAAAAACAACACACTAATGATGCCGCAGCCACCGTATTCCCCAGATCTGGCCCCCTGTGACTTTTTCTTGTTTCCTAACTGAAGAGGCCCATGAAAGGACGACGTTACGCTACGCTTGACGAGATAAAGACGGCATCGAAGGAGGAGCTGAACAAGATTAAAAAAAATGATTTTTTGAAGTGCTTCGAAGATTGGAAAAACCGTTGGCACAAGTGTATAATATCTCATGGGGATTACTTTGAAGGGGACAAAATAGATATTCATGAATAAATAAATAATTTTTGAAAAAAAAACAAAATTCGCGATATTTTTTGAACACACCTCGTATGTAGCCAGTTTATCCCTAAATTACAGAAGAGGACACTTCATAAAATGACAAAAATAGCTTATCACAAATACTTTGGCTGTGCTGTTGGCAATCAATATCCTGTTACTGGTGAACATTGAGATTCCATAGCGTTGCTCACCCCGAACATTACCATACCCGATTTCGTAAGAGTTTACCCTACGCAAAACCGAGCCGCACTTTATTAATTTTTTTGGTAACCTAATGATGTAACTAACAGTAAGTAATTTAAATTTTCATTCATAAAAGGACAACTTGTTAGATTACGGAAAGAAAGCCACATAATAATTTTGGCTTTGTAACTTTATGTAATCAAACTCAAGTAGCTAGGTCACTTCCGATTTACACGCCACATTATGGACACGCAAGCAGTAAAGCGCCTAAAGCATCAAGAACCAACTCGAGCTCGAAACAAAACGCAAATTCACACGATGGCGGAAACGTTCGTCATCCATTCAACATACTTATGCGGCAGCATAAAACATATAACCCCTCGAAGCAATCGGAATTGCGTCGCAAACAAAATAGCATGCAATGCTGCGAGGAAATCCGAAGTTGAGTCGTAGCTCCCGTCACGCGACAAGAGGTGTTTGTGTTACGCGCGATAATCTGCGAGCATTTACATTATTTCCTCGAATCAAGGTTTCATACTGCCTATGGTTTCAGTGATTCTAATTCCAACATAGGCTCCAAATGAAATTCGATGAAGTATGTAATTCGACTGATTCAAATTTAAGCTGAGTGCGCAGCCACTGAGCTCCCGGCCAAGGACACAAACTTAACGGTCTCGCCGTAAACATCTTCACACTCAAGCAGCTCCAGCAGAGATGCATACATGCCACCAAAGAGGAACGAGCCAAGTAAAGACGCCAGAGATGCTGCTGAGGCAGCAATTACACGTATACGGCAGGAAGACACTCGCGAATTTAACACTTCATTAGTGATAAACACAGGACGAGTGCGAGTTCGAGGCGTAAGGTAATTAAAAGAAGCAGCAACGAGAAAACGAAAGTGCTAAGGAGGAGGTGAAAGGAGTACTTCAAGTTCTAGAAGAATTGACTGTTAACTACGATAAAAAGTCACCAGAAATCGAAACCAAAAAAGAAAACAAAGATATTGACACTATGAACGGGGAATTGTAACAGAAATAGGCCACATTGAATGTCGTTACATCGGAGTTGTAACAATTGAAGATACTTCAGCGCATCATAAGATCGAATTTACGGAACGCTCGCCAATCTTTTTCGTGATCTGTCAAAAGTTAGACAAGCCTTATGCACGGATAGTATCAGTGAGGTGGAAATGAGTAGCACCTGATCCAGGTAGTAACGTTGAAGAAGAACTCACTGCGGCTCGATATATAGTAGCAAAATTAAACCGGAACCTGAAAATATCGCGCAAAATGTCCGAACTCGGAGGCGTTACAAACAGATCCAAATAAAAGAATGTTTTTGAGTATGGAAAGGACTCGGGCAAATGCCGTTTGTTGAGCTCACAAAATGAAGTCATCGTAGGAATTTTCAGCCGAACCAGAGACTATGAATGACTCTAAAAATATCAAACAAAACTCACTTTGGCACATCAACAAATGACCACCGATTACGCCAAGTTCTAACGAGAGAAAGCTGACAAGCCCACTAAACTACACGAAAGAAACTCGGATATAATTGTTGAATTTCTTACCTACAGACTGCCGACATTGTGGCGAAGTGTAATATTCACTCACTTGCACTAAGCTCACCTTATTACACCACGGAAATTGAAATGAAGGAAATTATGACATTTCCGAGGAGGGATTCGACGGCCAAAAATCAATATAGCAGTAAATATAGGGCTCCTTGAACTAGAGGACCTCCTAGAACGCAAAGGGCATTAGCGGAGTAGCTGGTTAAAGGCCAAAGATGACCAGAAGGCGAAGAAGAGCAGAAGACTAAAGAAGCACTGAAGGCTAAGTCGAAAGGGCACGCGCAGATATCTCCCCCATCAAACATCAATAAAAGAATGGGGTCTAGCCCAATTGAAGGAAATCGAAATAATAAAAGGAAGGAAAAGGCATTTGGCGGGCATGGAATGCCAGATAATAGTGCTGACAAAAGGAGTGAAGAAATCCGCAAAGAAACTCCTTCAAAAAGTGCCAGAAAACAAAGTTCGCACGAACGCCTAGCAAAAAAGAAAGGTCCAGTGACAAAACAGGCGATAAAGAAGCCCCGCAGAAGATCCCGGCAGCAGGCACTGCTCGTAAAATCCCAAAATGGCCGATCCTACGCCAAAAACTGGTCGAATTTGGAGCAGAAGCCGACAATAAAGAAGCATTCTGTGACGCAGTAAAGAAAGTCCTCGACAAAAGTGCAACTATAGATTCATTTGAGCCGATAGCTACGATCGAAATAAGCGACATCAATTTCGTCACGGATCTGGCCGAGGCAGAAGAGGCCATCAAAAGGGAGTTCCCTAGCTTGCGTAAAATCAAAGTGAGTCTGACACCAGAAAACTATAGGGGACAACGCATAGCCATCATTGGCTCAACCGGGAAAAACGCCGAACAATTTTTCAACCAGGGCAAAATAAGAATAGGGGGGTTGTCTGCAAGATACGGTGAAGAGCAGCGCCTGTTCACTGTTTCAAATGCCTTGGCTATGGTCACACCGTCCAAGTATGCAAAGGGCCCGATAGGAGTTTCCTATGTTACAAATGCGGTGAAATGGGACATAAAAGAAAAGATTGTACAGAGGAGGCACACTGTATTCCTTGCAAGGATGCTGATCCAAACCCGGGTTTTGGGCATGTCTTGGCATCAAGGAAATGGTCCGGTTTTCTAACGCTAAAACAATCGAGTCGGGCATGCCTCAAATAGGTCCGTGGGGAAAACGAATTCAAGAAATGGTGGCCAGGGCGGTGCTTGTCGTACTAAACACTCGAAGCACGCCGGCTTTCCGCCATATTGGCTGTAAAGGAACCATACCTGACATGACATTCGCCTCGGAGTCCTTAGTCCGGAAGATAGACAATTGAAGAGTATTAGAGGACTGCTCAGCCAGTGATAATCAATGGATTCTGCTTGAGATCCATGATATTGTCTCCTCATGTCCATGCTCTTGGCTTTCTACAATTGGGTAGAATACCGGAAGTATGGGCGTCAAGAGGTTCGTCAAAGGGCTCACAGCAGGTGCCCCGTTGCAACGTGATTCACAAGGGATGGAAGAACTGGCAGCTAGAGACGTGGGGAACTCAACTTTGAGCATTATCACGACTGTTTGTGACGCTTCCATGGCCCGTCGAAAATCTCGGCACAGCAAGCCCCCCTCAGTATACTTGTGGTTGACTGAAATCACTCAAATGCAGAGAGAGTCACTGAAAAGCGAAACGAGCGACACAAACTTCGGCATAAGGCTCAACGGGCCCTGAGCCATGACGAGGCATACAACCAGATATCAGCATGTAAGTCAGCCAGAAAATGCCTTCGCGAATTGATTAACAACAGCAAGCCTATCTGGTGGCAAGATCTAGTAGACAATCTGAACAAGGATCCTTGCGGCCTTGGCTACAAGCTAGTTATGCGGAAGCTTGGTGCTCTACGGAAACCTTGCATACATGGTGCGGAAAAGATGGACGGGATAGTGCGGGCACTCTATTTACTTTTAAAGATTATCTTCTTTGAATGTTGACCACGACTACGCCAGAAATGGTCCCCCCTGAGGGTCCAACTCCGGACGACGGCCAATGTACTGGTCCAAAACGTGCGATCAGGTTCTCACCAAAATTAATTCTCAATAAGCATTGTTTCTCTCGTTGTATGCGCAGAAGCGCCGTCTTTGTTTCTCACAGCACGCAGGTATTCATAATACAGCTGAACAGTTTGGAAACTTTGTTGCGATGTGAGTCTTTCCATGATGATTTGTCAAACAATACTAAATAAAAATTATAATTACAGTTTGACAGCCTATTGAAAATCAAACCTCAATGAATCACCCTTTATATACGAGGTAGGACAAATAAGTAATGAGACTTATTTTATTGCCGCAAGAGTGGTAAATCTGTGACCTTGAAATCCCCTTCTCCTTTCCCGGAATTCTTTCCCTCTTCATTGATATATTTGCCATCGCTCTAACTTGCTTAGTTCGCCTGCTGTGTCGTGTTGAGAAGACGTGTGTTGGTGGTGCTCGTCACGAAAATGGAGGAACGAAATCAAAAGCAACGCGTCACGACAAAATTTTGCGCCAGATTGGGGGGAACAGCTTCGGAAACGTACGCTAAAATTGTAAAAGTGCATGGTGATAGTGTTCTTAGTCGTGCCCAGGTGTTTCGATAGCATAATGAGTTTAAGGAAGGGCGTGAAAGACGAGGCAGAGTGATGCGAAAGCGCAGCGTGTGTGCGCCCTGATCCGTGCAGATCGGCGTTTAATAGTTCGAATGTTGGCCTCGGAACTGGGTTTGAAACATGAAATAGTCAGACAAATTTTCACCGACGATTTTGGGATGAAAAAGTTGTGCACGAAGATGGTTCCAAAGAACCTTTCTGAGGAGCAAAAGCAGCATCGAATGACTGTAGCAGAAAACTGTTTGGAACAAGTGGAAAACGATACCACGCTGCTTGATCGAGTTATTACAGGCAATTAGAGCTAGTTTTTGCAATACAAGAACAAAAGCGGTTGTCAATGGAACCCATTTTGAGTTGATTACGGACATCCAGGTGGCCGTGAAGAGGGTCCTCGTGGACATTTCAGTTGAAGCGTTCCAGAAATGCTACGAAGCATGAAAAATGCGCTGAAATCGTTGTATAGCTGCCCAAGGGAACTACTTTGAAGGAGATGGCAGAGTTGTAGCCTCGTATATAAGGGGTTGTGTGGATTACGTCTCCCTTTCATTGTATAAATTGGATATCCTAATGAGGCTTGAGTTACGATTCCCTTTAACGATTTAATTAAAATTACAGATGCTTAAAATGATCAAAGACCATTGCCACGACGATCCTAGGCTACCTCGGCCTCGACAACACTGATGCGTTATATTTCTAACACGAAATTCGTAAATGCGAAATTTTTTGTAGTGGGAAACGCTAGCTTGCAAGCGCATTCATGCATCCTCACACAGGGCCAATTCCGGTGAGCATTAATATCTTTGCTCGCTGAGGCAGCAGACCATCGCTGCAATCATTTACGGACATTGGAACATCTTGAGTCAATATACTGGGTATCACCAGATGGCAATACACAAAATTAGATCGATTATGTTCTGATCCAAACACGTTGGGCGTCAAGCATACTCGACGTCTGTACATACCAAGAAGCCAATTTTAACTCGAATCATTGCTTAATCAAATTAACTTATCGATGTAGTTTGTCATATATGTTTTCGGCTAAGATCAGCTCTCTATAAAAATTCGACATCAAAAGGCTCCAAACGACGTCTGTGGTGGAAAACTTCACGGAGATCCTCGACAATCAGCTAGCTCCCATCCTATCAGATACATGACTAAAAACAAGCAACGAGCTTTGGAAATGCAGCTGGCAATCAAGACCTCAGCAGAACAGACGGTCGGAAATCAAGCCCGGTGCAAAAGAAATAATTGGTTTGATGATGAGCGCCAGAATGCGTAAGACAAAAAGAACCAGGCAAGCAAATATTATATGAGCAGGAAAACCAAGAATAAGAGAGAACAATATGAGAATCTCCAAAGAGTAGCGAATAAGATCATTAGAATCAAGAAAATAAAATACAATGACGACCAATTGAAAAGTATAGATGTAAATTTAGCGAACAACAATACAAGGCAAGCATACCAGGTAGTGAAAAACTTGAAATGTGGTTATCAGCCCAAAACCACGCTTTGTCGTCATGACATCGGCAATATCATCGCTGATGAAAACAGGATCAAGGAAAGATAGGCATTATATTTCAAGGACCTCCTAAATACTCCGCACATCTCCACAGTTTTGGAGCTTAACGATACTCCCGGAGAGCTCCTATTGGTCACACCTACTTTGGATGAAGTTTGCTCCATCATCAAAGCCAAAAAGAATAATAAAGCATCTGGTATCGATGAGATTCTAGTGGAGGTCATCAAATATGGTAGCAGCAGTGTTCAAAAAGCCATCCATAAAATCAGCAAGTACATTTGGCAACAAGAACATATGCCGAACAAGTGAATCCGATCAATTATATTTATTATCCACTAAAAAGCTAACAGGCTACAGTGCGAAAAATATAGAGTCATATCACTACTTTATACGGCGGACAAATAATTTCAAAGATCTAAGAATACAAAATCAGATACTACGCCAACAGTTTTATAGGGGAGTATCAAGGTGGTTTTGGAGCAGGTAGATCGAAAATACACCATTTCTTTACGGCCAAGCAGACACTTGAAAAATGTTGGAAGTTCAACATAGACGTACACCAAATTTTCGTGAACATTAAGCAAGCATACGACAGTACCGATCATAACGTACTGTACCAAATAATGCTTTGCTTTGGTATTTCAGGCACATTGGTCCGTCTTACTAAAAAGACCTTGAACGCAAATATCAGACTTGAGCAGGGAGATGGGCTGGCCTCATCGCTATTCATTTTGGCTATGGAATAGGCTATGAGAAAGTTACCTGTCGATACACGAGGTACACTACTATACAAGTCGAGCCATGTAGTAGCCTATGCAGATGACATCAACATTTTTTTACGTTCACTAACAACTGCCAAAGAACTTTTTTCTGAAGCATAACAGCGAAGCAAAAATGTTAGGGCTACAAATCAATGAGAAGAAAAAAAGCTCATGGCGCAGTCGAGGAAAAATATCTCAAATGCACAAAATATCACACTTGGCGAATACGATATCGAAAATGTGGGCAAATTTGTAAATTGAGATGTCAAAATACCGAGAGCCGCAATTGTAACAGACGAAATATGCCAAAGAATACAGGTCGCAAATAAAATATTTTATTCAATTTTGACGATATTGAAAACCAGCTGGATATACCCGAAAACAAAGCTCCAAGTAAACAAATCAATGAGAAAACCTGTGCTATGCTTTGTGTGTGAAGCATAGACCCTAACCCACGCACCCGCAAGCATATCGAAACCCCTCGAAAGATGGGTCCTGAGGCAAATGATCGGAGAGAAGCTAGACGGAGACTTATGATGAACTCGATACAATCATGAGCTGTATGAAATTTTTGGCAAACCGGAGGTCTCAACGACTGTAAAACTGCAATGAGATGGCCAAATGAATCATATGGACGAACAACGGATACCCAAAAAGATATTCGTTGGGAAAACTGTAGGCCGGAGACCAGTGGGCAAACCGAGGGAACACTGATATGACTCTGCTCGGACTTCGAAATCGGAGGACGTGGTCAATGGACCGAGATAGCTAGAGGCGCTTGTTGCAGGAAACAGAGGCCTGAGAGCGGCTGTAGTGCTACAAAGAGGAAGTAGATATCTCAAGAACCAATCTACATGATTGAACTGAAGCGTCCTTAAAAGTACTTTTCAACGAGTATTTTTTTAATTAAATTTGAATGAATAGGTACAGAGATTTTCTTATTTGTTATGAGCAAGAAAAAACCGTTGACAGCATCAGCCGGAAAGGTAAATTTCTCGTATATAGCGTAAGGTTTTGGAAAAGAATTTGGCTTGCGTACTACTAAACTTCTTATTGCAGTTTTTGTAGCACCACATGGGTATTTATTCACATAAAAAGAATCTGCCAACGGTCGTATTCAAAAACTTTTTAGAGAGGCGCAAATAATTTGCTCATTCAATTGAGTTGCACATTTATGGATCACATATTGAAAATCGGCAGATAATAAATTGTTATGACCATATAAATACAGGTATTTTCCTTCTCACGTTTGCTGTCTATACAGTAGTTACCACACAAAAGTGATAGCTTGTCGGCTTAAATACATAGTTCAAATAGATAATTTCAAAAGATTTCCATAAAAGTTTAAACAGCACTTGCGTTGCTATTGATATAAATATTTTCAATTCTTTTCTGAATCATCAGGGACCACCATTTTGAATTTTTATTGAAAACCGCTGCTAAAAATATTAAGCTATAAATTTTTGACTTTTTCATTTGTCAGCTGATTTGCATAATTTTTTTGAAGGTTTAATTAACTTGCTTTAATAACTTATAATTTCAAATTTCATCGGAATCTATTGAAAAACTTGGCTGCTAGAGGGCTACAGATATGAAAAAAATTGAAGTCACCCCCCTGTATGGAGAGGCCGCCCTTAAACACTTGAAAATATTTTCTTGCAGAATACTTCCAAGTTAAGTAATTTAAAACGTTACCATGAAGAATATTCATTATTTCAGTTCCTACTAAACAAGCTAATTGCGCTTGCCTTCTGACCTTTGGGAGCCGCCATTTTGAATGCATGCATTTGATTTTGGATTATTTTAAATCCTTGTATGCTAGGACCTCATCAATCAATGTGCCAAATCTCATTCAAATCACAATTTCACTCTAGACAGGGCAAAATTATTCAATTTTTAGTGAAAATGGCAGCTAAAAATATTAGGTTTTAAAATGTCGACTTTTTATTTTTCATTCGATCTAAAAAATTTTCTGTAGAATACAATAACTTAGTACAAAGATCCATAACCTCAAGTTTCATCAAAATCCGTTGGAAAATGTGACCGCTAGAGGGCCACGAAAATATTCAAACCGCCGCAATTTTGAAAATTGCACATGCATGATCACCAAACTGTCGAAGTTTCTAGATCTAATTGATTTCTATCTTAATATTAAGCTTCATATACGTCGGATCAAAATTGCGACTTTTAAAAGACTTGAAAGTTTTGAGCTTCAACTGGCCGCCATTTTGTTTTTTGCGACCTGACCTGCAGTTTTTTTTACATAACTCTTTAGATACTTATAGTTTCTAACAAACTACCGAATTTCATTAACATTGGTAGAAAGCTTTGGTCAAAACTACAACAACAAAATTTTGTGCGTTTTTGGACCTTTGAGCGGCTGCCATTTGGTTTCAGCAATAACGACTTTGGATTTTTTAGTGTGTGATTCATGACATTCATCAATGAACCGTTGTACCGAATTTCATGCAAATTGGAGCTGTACTTTGGTCAGAACAGATATCACGATTTTTCGTCTAAAACGGCCGCCATTTTGTTTTCGCCTAACCAATATAGCTGGTTCACGAATTTAAACGAGATATTTACTCAATACAACTTTCCTGAAAATTTGGTGAAAATCGGAGCAAAATTGCAACCTCTAACGTGGTCACAAATTTCGTTATATCCATATATATATATATATATATATATATATATATATATATATATATATATATATATATATATATATATATATATATATATATAAATATATATATATATATATATATATATATATATATATGTATATATATATATATATATATATATATATATATATATATATATATATATATATATATATATATATATAAGATACTCGAGAAATTTACCCAAAACAGAAATGGAAAAAACCGATATTTATTATTATGTTGTGTTTTTACAGATCCTCTCTCAATGTTCAAATGAATTGTTATTTGGCAACAAATATAAAGGATTCGATGCTTTTCAAAGCTATTTCTCGACTTGGGTGTATAATTTTGATCTTAGTTTAGAAAAGAATGAAATCCAAAGTTCACTAAAAAAGTTCACTAAAATGTATGAAATAAATTGTTTGGATTTGGAGCCGAATCAATTTCTTTGGTTACTGTCTTACTGAAACGGGGAAAACTGATAGACCACATATTTCAAAAAATTAATTTTATCTTTTATAAAATGTTATTTTTCCCCTAAAAATTCTTTTGGTATACATGTTCATTTTGTTTGCCATTTTGATATCTCCTGATACAAAGTAATTTAAACATATTAAAACATCCTGTAATTGATCTAAAAGCTACTTTTACTTACTTATTTCGATCAGTGCCTACTTTAAATTCATTCCATTTCCAGCTTTTAGGCAAATAAAATATAAAAATATTGTTCATTAAATTTTTCCCTTCTGCTGAGAGTTCATTAAGGGGGATAGCCACTGTGATGGGTCAAAAAAAATATTTATTTTTTTACTCAAAGTTTTTATGTTCAAAAATAAGTGTACAAAATTGCAAGTCAAAATTTCAAAAATTGACTAAGTTACAATGATTGTAGTGAGAGCAGGTAGGCCGACTGTTTTTCACTTTACCTTCCGATCACAATGTTATGCTCTAATGTATTTAACATTGTATGACGTAGTGGGCTCTTTTCTTTGAATTTCTTTTGTAATATAAACCTGCTTTGTACAGACTTTACAATATAATAGTCCCTTTCATCAATTTACGTACCTAGAAGTTAGATAGATTTTCAGTTACTCTCGAAGTTTCGTAGTGAATGCACGTCGTTTCTCTGGTTTTTGCTTTTATCCATTATTAAAAATATCTTGTGTTTTATTACGAAATGGATCGTAAAGGTAATAAAATTAATAATATAAAAACGGTAAAATTAGACCTTCCAGAAATGAAAGAAAATATAATCGACCGCGTAATAGATGTGAAATAGAAAAAGGTGAAAAATAAGTCCCAAACGGTGGAAAAGTGCTTCCAAACACAAAATTTCTCATAACTCTGAATATGATGTCCATCCTACTATAAGTTATAGAATTTTGAACTATTTTAGTGTTTTTACAATGCTCAGTGATCAAGTATCATGTAAAAAATGCGGTGGAGACATAAACTTTACTGAACGAAGTGTGAGAGGATCAGGTTTCAAGCTTGTTGTGAATTGTGGAAAGTGCGATCAAGTTGTAATTAATTCATGCCCTCTTATTCATAATGCGTACAAAATAAATCGGCGCTTTATCTTCGCAATGAGGCTTATTGGTGTTGGGTTAACAGGCGCGGAAAGATTTTGTGCCTTTATGGATTTACCAAGGCCTATGTTTCATAGTTTTTATGATAGAGTAGTCAAACAGATCAGAGATGCAGCAAAAAACTGTTGTGATATGGTTCTAAGCAAAGCTGTAAAAGAAGAAGTGGAAGAAACTTCAAAACAATCAAAGACCAAAACTATTCCTGGGATCTCGGTATCTGGAGATGGAAGTTGTAAGAAGCGAGGATTTAAATCATCCTTTGGTATTTGTTCTCTTATTGGCTACTACTCTGGAAAAATTGTGGATGTTATCATGAAATCGAGCTTCTGTGAATCATATGCACAAATGAATCTGAAAAAAGATACTGTTGAATATGAGACTTGGCAACATAAACATTCAGAAATGTGTTCAATAAACCATACTGATTCTTCGGGTCAAATGGAGGTGGAAGGGATGAAAGAAATGTTTTTAAGATCTGAATCTTTACATAACGTCAAACACATTAATTATATTGGGGATGGTGATACAAAGACCTATAAAAATATCAGCGATGCTAAACTTTATGGAAATGTGAAGGTAATTAAAAAAAAAATATATCAACCATGTACAGAAAAGAATGGGCAGCTGGCTGAGAGCAATTAAAAAACAGCGAACAAAGGAAGGAATAACTTTAGGGGGGAAAGGTAGATTAACAGATAAGTTGATTAATGAATCCTCACCCAAAAATCCCCAACATTTTCTTTGCCCAGAAGGACCTGATTCTTGGTGTAACTTCCAGAAAGCTGTTTCGACAAATGCCCTGGACTCATTTGTTAACAAACCACCGATTCCGGAAGATATTGCGGAATTATTATTGCCGATTTATGAAGATCTCTCAGACGTTGAATTATTAGAAAGATGCGTAGGTGGATTCACACAGAATAACAACGAAAGCTTACAATCAATGGAGTTGCTCGGCATCAAAGTTGGACCGACACTGTATAACTACTGCGCTGACCATGACTCTACCCAGATTAAAGCTGCTCAGTATCGCATCGGAAAAGTTAATACAAAAATTAAGAAAGTCAATAAGGCCCCTGGAGATGAGGAGGAAGAACCGTCATATGATCCAGGACTCGATAGATTAATATGTATAGGTATGAAAATTTTAAAAGACATGATTTCATTACGAGAGAAATGGACTAAAATCTTTAAACGCATTTTTATCGTAACAACTTTTTTTGAACAGGTCACATCAATAACTCGAACAATTATTAACCGATGTCTAATTTTTTTTTGTTTTGTTCGTCTTAGTAGTGGTGAAAGTAAAGCGTAGCCGATTTGAAAAATTTTGTTTTTTAATCTTTTTTAAACTGCTTGAAAACCAAAACAAAAACGGTCAAAACAATTAAAATATTGTCAATCGGTCGCCAAAAGGCTGCGTACAACGATAACTACATTCATACAGATTACAATATTTTTTTTTTTTTCAGAGTACCGGCTTTTGACAAATTGATGCGACCATGGAGGGGGAATTTTTTTCAGGCGCTACAGCATCGTTTATTGTTAAATCTTTTTAATATTTTTTAATAAAAATTTGTGGAAAAATTATCAGATGTGTTCTTAATAAAATAAAAACAAACCCGATCCAAAAATTCCTCTACTTACTCGGTCAAAAAAAATTTTTTAAAAATCACTAATTTTTCGGCCGTCGCAGTGGCTATCCCCCTTAATAAAGATACCACATATATCTGTATTGTAATACGTTATTTCAAGAAATTTAGCTCTAGCAGATAGACCAAACATGAAAAAGAGCCCAAAAAACAATTTTCGTGATTTTAACACCAGTAAGAAAAATACTTGTCTGCAAAAATTATAAGTAACATAACATTACCTCAATTGAAGAGCTGTGTCATTATTTGCCCTTGAAATGTGAGTATTAATTGGCTATAGATATTGCTTTGTAATGCCAATTTACATACATATATGCAGATATCTTTAAGTAAATTTAATACCATCTTTTGTACTTATGCAAGTTGCGTAGGCAAGAGAGCGCTTTTACCAGAAGGGCTTTGAAACCATTCTAAGGTTCAAAACAACTTGAATGCATGAATCGATGCCTTATGTACATATAAGAAATCGTTCAAGAAGGTTCGATGGGTCCTTTCATAAACACTAAACAGCCGTGATTTTGCTCCTGCTTTCATAATTGTTTAATGTTCGGCCAATGAAACACATTCAAATAAAACACTATTCTAGAAATTGTCATGAAAATTTGAAGAAACTTGTAGTATCTCAGTCCATTTGAAATATTTATGCATCAACCAACAATTCGTATTGTTTCTGTAATTCCATATAATTGAAATCACTATGTTTCACTTAATTATGGTCTGATTCTAATTTAACTTGTTACTAACAAAGTTAAGTGAATTTCGATTTCTGAGGCATTTGTTGCCCATGTACTCATAACGAGCTATGTTATCGTTCCGAATTCTTTCAGATTTTTCGAGAGGGAGGACTCAAAATGCTCCTACATTTTACCTACCCCTGGATCCCTGTCACACAAGCTGACTTTTTCAAAAGTTCTAATCGAGATGTTTCATTTGATGCTCCACTCAACTGCCCATGGAAGGGTGACCTTATTAAACACATTCAAATTTTTGGCAAGGCCTAAAATTTCTAGGGACTTCAATTAAGGCATTTCCATAAAATTTGATGAATCTTGCTGTGATGTACGGACAGATGGACAGACAGGGCACGAGCTTAGTAGGTCATTGTAAAGTTCGTTTTACAAATCCCTAAAAAATCATAAACAAGAGCCTACGCTTCTTGCGTTATGTAAACATGTTTTCTTTTATGTTAACAGTCTTCTTTAGACCTAGAATTTTTGTTACTGCCCTTCCGCATCAACAGTCTCACTGTAAAATTTTTTGTTTCTGTTTCTAATGAGCAAAAAAATGTTTATTAAATACGTTCTTCCGTGAAAAATCTGTAGGTAACACGATCTCAACAAAATTGTTGAAAGCTAAATGTAATGACTTGCAGGTAAAACTCTTACACGTGTGATCAATTCAATGATTAGAATCTGATTGCAATTTAAGAAATTTATGGTTTGTGGTTGGGAGAGCTAATAGGAAATATGATATATAAATTTGGATTTACGAAAATTCAATTTGAATTTCACTCAAGCATAGGGCAAATTCATTCAGTATTCACCTTGTACCTCATCCAATTTATAGATGTTCTCACTTACCTGAAAGAAAAAAGAAAAATTTGATGAATATTTTTTATTATGTGTGGTGGAATATAATTTTATTTTAAAGTTAAACACAACAACTCCTCTAAACTAAATTAAAGCTTGATCAAATTTGATTTATAACTGTTGAATCCAAGATCCCGGAAGTACTGAAAACTACTGACATTATCATCCAACTTTCCTGTTCATGCAGCATCTAACGAAAACGTGTATGCGATATCAAAGCTCAACTGGACTATAAAGTCCCACCACGAAATTCGCATACTTGTTGCGTACCTTCCAGCGAAGATGCGTTACTTATTCAAATGACTGAATCACCATAATTGGTGGAAACGCAATAACGGCTGGGAGAATATCGCATATCCTACCATAATATTACACAGTATACGATTCTACACATATATTTGATTATAACTATTACGTCGGTGACATAATACAATTTTTTCCTATTATTTTCCTCTAATAGGCTCTATTTTCGTACACGCAAAATCATTTCTCAAATTATTGTGCTTGCATGCTTTGGCCAGGTGCTTCGTATGTAGATTGTTACATGCAGAACAAATTTTGGATGGCACATATTCGCTGGCGAGACAATGGGACGTGAGCATCTTAAATTTCGGGAATGTTATGATTTCATTACCAAACTATTTAGCAACAGTTTTGCGAAACAATACTGTCATTAATCTGATATTAATTAAAGTAAAACTTTGAGCGATTAAGCAGTAATTTGGGCAAAATATGCAATAAAAAATTCATGTCTCGAAAAGTGCGAGTAACTCTCATGTGGGGTTGTTAAAATTAATGGTTCACCTTACTTATTCTTCTGGAAGGATTTTGCGGGACTTATCAAAGCTTGCTTAAATACTTGTTTGTTTTCAGTTATGTAATTACTTTTAGGTGACGTTCAGGGATAAGTATATTACCATCTTCGACCATACGAGTATATTTAATTATTGAATCTTCATGGCAAAATGCATAACATAAAGAAAATTTTTTTTCATCATAGTCATGACTTTACTTTCCATCAGGCTCCATCTGAAGGATACATATATAAGCCTAACAGTGACAAAGGCCGTTGGCTAAAGTTGAATTTCACAAGTTTGGCACCGATTGCTCCTCACCAGGAGTCGATCTGCGAACGGGATTATAGAGGCGAGGGATTATTTTAGGCAATCAATCAGTGTGCGATAGTAATCCAATTATAGGCTTTGCAGGCACTAATGTTAACATATGGTAAGAATAGTCAGAAAAGTGCATTTCCGAATATTTCATACGTTTAAATAAGGTGAAGAAAGTTTAATCCTGTTTTCACCAAAATGTTGAGTTTGCTTTACGTTAGGTTCCGTGCAGCGAAAGAGTAGATTTTTCAAAGGTAAGGGATACGCACTGTTCAAAAAAGTCGATTTTTACAGATTTAATTAAGTTTGGCGCCATATGTAGATTATATGAATAAGGTGTTTTGCACTTCAATTTTTTCAGATCGATAATCCCCCATTCCCCCTACCAATTCCCTGGCGGTCGAACCTACCTCGCATAGCAAGCATATGATCGTTGCTGGCTCTACGTATCCAAGATGCTCTTCAGCTAGGCAATAAGTTGCCAGGCCACTTCTTCTCCTTTTGAACAGAGCCCCGCAGTTTACAATGTTCTGTGAGAAATCTTGTAAGGATCCTGAGCTGATTTTTCCTTGTTTGATGCTCGATTAAAATTGTTTCTCATCATAGGACTTAAGAAACACTTTCTATGTTTTGTGCCCTGGATAACTTTTCCCAGAGCTTATCGCATTCTCGAGCTTCTAAATTCAAGTATTCCCTATCTTCAAAATTGAAGCCCGTTTGAGGAAAGAGGAGGGCTCCTCTTGTTTCCATGGTTCTTCATCTTAACTCCCAGGACTAAATGGTAGTAAATGGTATTGGGGTCGCACAGTGGGTTTAGTGGTTCCCGTATAATGGGACACTTAATGCCGAGAAATGCCCATAACTGCAAATACACCTACAGGTCTTCTACTAAATTCTTCTTACATCCAACTTCTTTGTGGTGAAGTTAGAGAGTGAAGACGAGTCTTCCGTGCCTGACAATAAAATTGAATGTAATAACCATACCGACGGAATGGTAATTGGGCGACAGGGTAACTCCCCATCCCTGTTAAATACTTTGTACATTGTTTCAATTCTGCAGCAGAGCTACGGAGTGGATTGGATATACGGTAACGACCTCGCAACCGAAAAAACGACAGTGGAATTTGATCCTGGAATGTCCAATCACTGAACTACCCTGGCGCTGCTGGAGACCTTTAACCACAAACCAGTCAATATCCATTAAACACACTGGCAATCCAGGAAACGAATTGGACTGGAAGTCATATTACAGACATGAGATCGCACATGATATTCAAAAGTGGGAAGCGTACTGGAAAGGGGGAGTCCGGAGTGGCCAACACTCTTAATAGGGAGTTCAAATCGCACATTATTGATTTTAAGGCAATTAACGAACGGTTGTGTTCGGTCTGTGTCAAAGAGAAATTCTTCAAAATTTGGCTGATTAATGTACACGTCCCAATCGAAGGAACTAAGGAAACGTTCTACAATCATTTGGAAAGACTAGTCGACTCATTGCCTACAAACGACACAAAAATAATTCTGGGTGATTTCAATGCTAAGGGTGGCAATGAGCAATCTTACTGGGGAAGGACTGGAGGATATAACCTTAACCATGAAGCAGATGACAACCGTCAGCGCCTGATTTACTTTGCATGTAGCAAAGATCTAGTCATTAATCGACTTGCTTTCCACATTGATGCGTACATAAATGACCTCAGTACCATCGGATGGCTACACACAAAACCAGATCAACCATGTTCTGATCCAACAACGTTGGGCTCGAGGATACTTGACGTCCATACATATCGACGAGCCAATTGTAACTCAGATCATTGCTTGATCACATTAACCAATCGATTTTATTTGTCAAAAGCGTATTCAGCGAAGAGTAGCCCTCTACAAAAATTTGACATCGAAAGACCTCAAATGGCGTCTGTGGCGAAAATTTCGCGGAAATCCTCGACAAACAGATAACTCCCATACTATCTGATATACGAGGTATAGCTATAAAATAACGGGACTGACGTTGTAAAAAATTTTATTTTCATTGTATACATAATCACTTATTATCACCTTCAATATACACCCATTCTCTATCCCTGCAACACTCCGTGCGAATTTCCCACTGTTTGAAACAGTGCTGGAAGTCATCTTCTGTCAACTCCTTCAGGACTCTTGCCGCTTTCTCTTTTACAGCTTCTACGGATTCAAATCTCGTGCCTTTCAATGCAGATTTCACCTGAAGGAAAAGATAGAAGTCACATGGTGCTAAGTCTGGTGAGTAAGGTGGATGTTCTAACACTGGGATGCTGTACTTGGCCAGGAACCGTTTAACAGATAACGCGGAATGAGCTGGCGCATTATCTTGGTGCAAAACCCATGATTTGTCCTTCCACATTTCGGGTCGTTTTTTTCTTACTCTTTCACGTAGTTTACCAAGTACCTCAAGGTAGTAACATTGATTAATTGTTTGATCATCAGGACCCCAGTGAAGGTACACAATCCCATGAATATCGAAAAAACAATCATCATTGCTTTAAATTTTGACTTGCTCATTCTTGCTTTTTTGGCTCTCGGTGAAGTTGGGGTCTTCCAAAGCATAGATTGGCACTTCGTTTCCGGATCGTAAGTGAAAAACCACGATTCATCACACGTTATTATCCTTTCCAATAAATTTGGGTCATTTTCAATCGCATTCAAAGTGTCAGTAAAAACATTTTTGCGAGCTGCTTGTTGTTCAATTGTGAGAATTTTTGGTACCGTTTTTGCACACACTTTTCGCATGTTCAAATTGTCACGTAAAATTTGCCGTACACATTCTTTGTCAATGCCTACAGTTTCAGCAACTGCACGAATACTTAATCGACGACCAGGCCGAATCAAATTAGCAACTTTTTCAACATTGTCATCCGTTTTTGATGTTGAAGGACCACCTGGCCGCGAATCATCTTCAACGTCTTGTCGACCATCTTGAAAACGCTTAAACCATTCAAAAACACGAGTCCGCGATAAACATTTACTGCCATACACTTCTTTAAGTAAATTATAAGTTTCGGTAGCGGTTTTTCCAAGTTTGGAGTGAAAATTAACAAGAATTCGTTGCTCTATTATTACGCTAACCATTTTTCCGGCAAAACCAAATAACAACACTAACGTAAATGAAGGTTACGTCTCAACGATGTTGTTTACAGAAACGAGACTAACTGCATTCTGTAGAGGAAGACTCAAACTAAACAGCTGTTGTTCAATGCCGGTTGGCGCATGCGCACTCGTTCCACTGCAGCGTCAGTCCCGTTTTTTAATAGCCACACCTCGTATACTGAAAACAAGGAACGAGCTATGTGTGGAAATAAAAGCGGCTATTAAGACCGTGGCAGAACAGAGGATCAGATATTAAGCCCGGCGCAAAAAAAATGATTGGTTCGATGATGAGTGCCAGAATGAGTTAGACAAAAGGAATCAGGTGAACAAGCAATACTTAAGTAGGAAAACCATGGCAAACAGAACAAAATGCGAAAATCTCAGAAGAGTAGCGTATAAGATAATTTTAACTAAGAAAAGAAAATACTATGAAAACCAATCGAGAATTATCTATGTAAATCTAGCGAGCAACCACTCAAGACAAGTATAGAAAGTAGTAAAAACCATGAAAAATAGTTGTCAGTCCAAAACTATGCTCTGTCGTGATGACACCAAGATTAAGAAAGATGGGCATCATATTTCAAGCACCTCCTTAATCGGAGCTTATAGATATTCCCGGAGAGCTTCCATTGGTCCCATCAACTTGGAATGAAGATCATTGCACCATCAAAGTCCAAAAGAATAATAAAGTGCCGGGCATCGATAAGATTCCACTGGAGCCATCAAATATGGTGGCAGTAGTGTTCAGAAAGCCATCCATAAAATCATCCAGCACATTAGGCAACAAGAACATATGCTGAAAGAGCGGAATCTTAGAATATAAAATCGGATCATACGCTAACAGTGTTATTGGCGAGTATCAAGATGGTTTTAGAGCAAGTGGATCGACAATAAACCAATTGTTCACAGTCAAGCAGATGTTTGAAAAATGCTGCGAGTTCAACGTAGAGCTACACTAAATTTTTGTGGACTTTAAGCAGGCATACGATAGTATTGATCGTAACGTACTGTACCACATAAAACTTTGTTTTGCCATCCCAGCCAAACTAGTTCATCTTACAAAAATGACAATGACGTCAACGACTTCCCAAGACCGCATCAATAACCAACTCACCGATGCCTTTGACACGAATATTGGACTAAGGCAGGGAGATGAGCTGGGCCCATTCATATTCAATTTGGCTATAAAATATATCGTCAGGAAGATACCTGGCGATACACGAGATACGTTACTATACTAGTGAAGCTCACTACATCACTAAATCTGATTCCTAAAAATGGGGGCTCAACCGGGATCGTCGTGAAAACCGAATATACGAGAATATTAAGAATTTATGTTGAAACGAATTATATTAGCGGTCGTGCGTTTCAAAGATAGACGTTCTTGACTGCTTTTCGTGTTGAATCGTATTCGCCAGACGGCCATACATTTTAAAGACAAATTGTATGAACACCTTTTTAGATATTTAATTGTATTCGGCAGGCGACCATACATTCCAAGGCACAGGCGAACAATTTAAACGATGATAATTTTTGTTACGACACTTGTTCCGTGAACGACCAGCATAAGGTGAATTGTTGTTAAAGGAAGCTTTTCATATTTCTTCATTGACAAGATTGTGTTGAAGTGTATTTGAAGGCCTTTTGTCACCGTTAATTCGAAAAATCGCTAAACAATTTTCGGTCATGGTGAAGGTAAACGTTGACGGGATGTCAGAAACTAATGTAAATTCCGCACTAGATGAGCGAAACTTACTCATCAATGGCAGTGAATCAGCCCTGCATGAGCGGCTTAGAAGCACGATGCAGCCCACAACAGATGATTTAAATTCATTGACGGTGATGGAGCTGCGAAAACATTCGAGGGATTTGGGGTTACCAACTAGTGGCAAAAAACCGGTTGTGTACGAGCGATTGAGAGCAGCCACGACGATCAAATTGGAGGATTATGACGACGAATTAGAAGGAGATGAAGAAACGGACGAAGAAATACATTCTGTACGTAGTTTGATAGCATAGGATTGTACGATATTAACTTTTCGTGATGTGGAAGAGTCGCTCGAGACATTTAACGGTGACACTGATCAAACTATCAAACGGTGGATACGGAATTTTGAGGAGATAGCAGAAATATGCGGCTGGAATGGCATCAAAAAGATGGTATATGCAATAAAATTATTGCGTGGTTCCGCTAAATTATTCGTTTGTTTTGAGTGTCACGTGAAATCTTTGAATGAACTTCGCAGATCATTATGTACCAAGTTTGGAAAGGTCACCAGTAGTAACGACATTCACCAAAAGTTGAGTGATATTAAAAAAATATCGACCGAAAGTTATCATGAATATATTTACCGCGTATTGGAGATCACCAGTCATGCAAACATTGCACTTGAAGCCAAAATCCAACACATAATTGACGGTATACAAGATGATGAACGTAATAAATCTATATTGTACGGTGCGAATTCTATCAACGAGCTAAGGCAGAAATTTATACAGTATGAAACTCAAAAGACGCGTTTAAAATCAAAGCGTTCCACGAATGAAAAGAAGTTTACGGGCGACAAATCGGATAGAAACGGGAAAAGATGCTTTAATTGTGGCAATCGCAAACATTAGGGGAAAGACTGTCCTGATAAAATGAAAGGTACAAAATGTTTCTGATGTGGTAATTTTGGCCATGTTGCGAAAAAGTGTGACTACATCACAATTAAGATGTGACGCTTTGAGGTTATCAAAACCTATAAATCGGTTAAAATTCTAAATAAGACGATTCGGATGGTAATAGATCCCGGTAGTCTTCATTTGACCAAATGGTCTTCATTTCACCAAATGAGTATTTATATAAAACTTAATGTACCGAAGTCGAAGAAAACGTTCTTTGCATTTAGCGACATTTACTACCAATGTGCTAATAGACGATATGAAACTATAACTGACAGCACATGTTGTACGTGACGAAGTGTTACCATTCGATCTTTTACTTGGTGGCGAATTATATGAATTCATGGAAATAGTGTTTAATAAACGCAACGCAACCTTGAAGCCTATTCGTGATGATAAAACACAATCATGGGCAAATGTGGATGGCAAGACGAGACAAGAAGAGAAAAACAATCACGAAGATGACGGCAAAACGGATGAAAACAGCGAATTTTAGAGCTATTTGAAGACAGCTTTAAGCATCAATACCAATCTCGAGACCAAAGTCAACCTACAAGTACAGCACATTCGAGATTCTGGGATAAAATTGAAAGTGAAGCATCTTATCGAAACATATGCACCCAATAGAGCGCAAGATACAGGATTCGAGATGCGAATCGTGCTCAGCGACAAAGCAACGGTACACCAAAATCCTCGAAGGCTGAGCGTTGAGCAGAGAAATATTGTCAACATAATACGATTGAATGAAACAAGGTATTTTTCGATATAGTCTATCGCCATACGCTCTTCCAATAGTTTTAGGGGAAAAGAAAGATGCAAGTACAGATTGTGCATCGATTATAGGCTCCTAAATAAGAAGATAATTCGTGATCCGTGCCCATTATCATTGATGGAAGACCAGCTTGATCGGCTGCAAGACTCAACGATATTCAGAACCCTCGATTTAATGAATGCATTTTTTCCTGTCCCCGTAGAGAAAGAAAGTGTTGAGTGCCCAGCGTTTGTGACACCAGACGGTCATTTTGAGTTCAACCGCGGACTATGTAATGCACCTGCTGTTTTTCAAAGACATGTTAAGGCCGTTCATAGGGAACTAAATCTAACGTACTAGGATGATATAATTATTCCGGCATGGAGCGAAGATGAAAGCTTAGAGAAGTGAAAGGGAGTTTTCATGTTTCCAGTGAGTATGGGATGATTTTTAAATGGAATAAATGTGAATTTTTGGCCAGACGTGTGGAATATTTAGGGTACACTATAGAGAATAGAACCATTAAACTATCATCGGAAAAGATGAAGGCAGTTTCTGCTTTTCCAGTACCTAAGACGGTCAAAGACGTCATTATTGGTGGTACCAAGAACATGTAGTACGACATAATCAGACAACGTCACCAATGTGGACATTTCGGATGGCAGAAGACCGAATTTTTAGTATTACAGGAATATTGGTTTCTTCATATGCACGCAAAGATCGAAAAAATTATAACTAACTGTATAAGATGCATTTTGGCTGAGCGGAAACATGGTAAATTGGAGGGAACGCTGAGTTCCATTGACAAGGGTGACAAGCCTTTACATACATATTACATTGGCCATCTAGGGCCAATGCCATTGACAATGAAGTGTTATAACCGCATATTTGCGGCGGTTGACGCATTTTATAAATTTATCTCGTTATATCCAACAAAATCTACGACAGCCGAAGAAGTCATAAGCAGATTGCAGAAACAATCTGTTGTGTTTGAGAATCCGAAGCGAATAATGTCCGATCAAGTGACAGCTTTCACCTCAAAGGCTTTCCAGCTATATTGTCAACAAGGAGGAATATAACATTCGCCGACAACAAAAGGAGTACCTCGCGGAAATGGACAAATTGAATGTATGAATCGAATCATAATACCAATTTTAACGAAGCTATCCATCAAGAATCCAACGATGCGAATAATGCACAACAACAGATTAACGCATCCTATAGTAGAAGCGTAGGGATGAGTCCTTTTGAGGTAATGTTTGGTCAGAACATGAAACTGAGAAATGATGACGAGTTGCAAGCAGTAATTGATTAAGAAATCATGAATAGTTTCCAGGAACATCGATCGCATTTCCGGTAAGAGGCGGCTAAGTATATACAGAAGGTTCCACAGGAAAACAAAAAGAATTATGAGACAAGTTGGGTATGCAGACCTCCGCTCATGTCAGAAGAGTTTTGTACCCAACTTCTCAGACACGCAACGAATAAAGTCAAGAAATATGTCAAAGAAATGTGCACGTTTAAAAGAAAATCCGTTGTTTCCTTTTTTCAACGGTTGCTTTTTTTGTTGCAAACCAACAAAAATCACTCTAATCGTTTCGTTCAGTTTAAGGATACCTATATGATTTTATTGGGAAAAAAGTGAAATTCGAATATCATACTACATATTATTAACAATGTTGAGCGAATTTTGACTTCTATGGTACTTGTTGTGGTTGTACTCATAAACACCTACCTCCACGTCCAATTGCGAGGGGGGCACACATTTTTCGTGTAGTTCCGCTCCCTGTGCGCACCTTGAAGCAAAAAGTCTCAAATGAAGACCTGTTTTAAAAAGTTCTCATCAAGAACTTTTATTTGATACCCATATAGGCTACCTTTGGTGAAATTTTTTTTTCGGGGGCCACTCCTCTATATGGGGAGATCCCCTTTAAATACCTTATAAAAAATTTTTGTAGCTGAACTTTAAAGAGAGCACCACTTTACACCTGCGTACAAAATTTGATGTTTCTAGCTTAGGTAGTTTGCGAGAAAAAGTGTTGTGACACACGGACGGACGGGCGGACGGACGGACGGACGAACAGACATGCGTGATTTTAGTAGGATTTTGTAAAATTATTTTACGATACCCTTAAAAGGTGTCCGGGGGCGAAAACGTATCAAGTAGGAGATTTGGTGACGATACGAAGGATCCAATCGGAACAGGGCTGAAAATACATACGAAGTTTCTCGGGCCTTACAAAGTAACTGTTTTTCTGCGAGAAGCTCGATACTTGGTGGAGAAAGTTGGCAAGCATGAAGGGCCTAATCGAACGAGAACGTCATGTGACAACATGACGCCATTTCTAACTTCACTGGATATTCTTGGTGATATTTCACTTTAGGACGACAGCAGCATTGCGGGCGATGCAGGTATCAGAACGGCCGATCTGTAGGGACGACCATTGAACGAATTTTTTTCCTTTTTTTGAATTTTCGTCCGTTTAAAAGATAATGACATGGAGAGATGGAGAAAGTTGAGTTTTTGACATGTACGAGAGAGGATTTGTCTTCTTGGCACGAATAAATTATTTTGATTTTTATTTAAAAGCGTGCGTTTCAAATTTTTACTAAATCGGAACCCTACATATATACAAGGTGCGTTCCAAAATGAACGAGACTGAGCTAAAATAGAAACGACAGGAGCTATGTTCTGGTAAATTCGAGTTTATTTATTCAAAATAGTCTCCTCCGGGCCTCGATACACTGTTTTGCGCGATCCAAAAGCTTTGTGAAAGATTGTTTCAGGTCATTGACCGAAATGTCCTTCAGGATGCCGGTACAAGCCTTTTGGATGCCCTCTACGGACGCAAAGCGTTTTCTTTCATAACCAAATGCAATTTTCCGAATAGGTAAAGTCACAGGGAGCCATATCAGGCGAAAACGGTGAGTGATTGATGGTTAAAATGCGATTTCTAGTCAAAAAATAAGTCACAAGAGTGGATCGATGAGATGGTTCATTCTCATGCAATAAGCACCAGCTTGCTCCTTCGCGGTATTCAGGCCGAATTCGATAAATGCGATGCAACAAACACTTCAAAACCCCAAGATAGAAAATTGCATTGACGGTTTGGCCCGTTGGCACCAACTTCTTATAGAATCGGATAAACAAATGATCATCGACTTGATTTTTGACCTCTCTAAACGCGATTTTTTGGGTTGTGCCTCGTCTGGGCCCTTCCATTTGGCACTTTGACGCTTGGTTTCGGTGTCATATTGGAAACAAGTTCTCGTCTTTTCTCGCCTCTTTAATCAGGTCTTTCGAATGTTGAATTCTGAGCAATTTTTGGTCATCAGTTAACTTGTGCGGAATAAAACGTGCACAAACCTTTCGTAAGCCCAAGCGATCGGCTAAAATGCAATAATTCGATGTTTTGGAGATATTCAACTCCGATTCCATGAATTTCAACGAAGATTTTGGCTCATTTTTGGTAAATTCATGCACAATTTCGATGGAGTTTTGGGTGATCACTGATTTTGGGTGGCCCGTATGTTCATCGTCATTTGAACTCTGGCGCGAGATAGACAATCGTTGCGATAAACTTTTTTCAGCAATTCAAATGTTTTGGCATATGTTTTGCCGATTTTAAAACAAATTTTGATATTAGCTCTTTGTTCCAAACTCATTTTTGTACCGATGACACAAACATATTGTCACTTTAGACGTAATAACTTTGCTTCCACGGAACCGAATGTCACAAAATATATATATATATATATATATATATATATATATATATATATATATATATATATATATATATATATATATATATATAGTGCAGTTTTTTCTAAAACAAGCTTTATTTGCTTACTTTTCATTATTATCCTTGAAAAATTAAGTTGGTTTCCAAATAAACACAAACCACCTTAGTAACGAACAAGTTGGGTAGTCAGACCTTCGCTCGTGTCAGAAGAGTTTTGTACCCAACTTACGAAATGTCATCAGCAACGTCATCAAGAAACATGTCAAAGAGATGTGCACGCTTAAAAGAGAATCCACTGGTTCTCTGTTTTCAACGGCCGCCATTTGGTTGCAAACCAACAAAAATCACCCAAATCATTAATATCTAAAAAATATTTATGCTGTTCATCTTATTTGAAATTTGCAAAAAGACCAAATCAAAACTCCAATGTCTGTTTCGATGGAAAGTCACTGAAATACCAAAATTGTGTATTATTGATCTTGTGATTGAAGAAATTTCAAATGGCCTTGACTTCCGTGAATATGATTCGATTTTCAGCAAACTTGCGGAGTAGGAGGACCATTTGTAAGGCTACTTAAATATCGGGTTTAATTGAGCTTAAAAGTATCCATACGATTTTATTGGGGAAAAATGTGAAATTCGATAATCAGACTATTATTAACAAAGTTGAGCGAATTTTGACTTCTAGGGTATTTCTTGTTATTGTACTTACAAGCATCTATCTCTATGATGTTTTTCTGATTTTTTAGATCACAGGTGTCCAATTGCATGTATTATCCCATCCTTTGCACCCCCTGAAGTAAAAAGTCCCAGTTTAAGACCTGTTTTGAAAAGTGCTCATCAAGACTTTTTAATTGATACCCATATCGGCTTTCTTGTATGAAATTTTTTTTGGGGGCCACTTCCCTATTTGGGGCGACCCTCCCCTTAAATACGCTTTACATTTTACAGGGTTTTGTACTAAAATACAAAACCCTATTGCAATCACGACCTGTGTCCATCTGTCCGTCCTTCCGTCTGTCCGTCCGTCCGTCTGAATGTCACAGCACTTTTTCTCCGAAACTATAGAAGCTACAGCAATTAAACTTTGTGCAAAGGTCAGAAGTGGTGACTTTTTGAAAATTTTGGGCTGGAAAATTTTTTCAAAGGGTTAAAGGGGGGTCTCCCCATATAGGGAGGTGACCCATTAAAAAAAATTCCACCATTGGTGGTCGAGTAGGATGTCGTTGGAAAGGTCTTAATGAGATCTCTTCAAAACAAGTCTTAAAATTGCCTTATGGGTACCGAGGAGGGCAGGTGAAGGGAAATTGTTCGAAATTTTTTTTTAATGAATGACTGAAGATGAGTACCTTCAATTAATACTCATAAGTGAAACAAGTCAAGGAGGCAGGAAAGAGCTCCTAGCAAAAGGGCTTTGTAACCATTTTAGAATTCGAAAAAAATTGGCCATGAATCGATGATTACAGTACAGGGAAGTGACCCCTGAAAAAAAATTCATCAAAGGTAGCCGATATGAGTATCAAATGAAAATTTTTAAAAGAGCTTTTCAAAACAGCTCTTAAACTGATAGTTTTTGCTCATTGGGGGCGCGGGTGGGAAATACACAAAAAACGTGTTTTCTACCTCGCGAATGTACACTTGTGATCTAATAAATCTGAAAACATTATCAAGGGAGATATTTCTGAGTATAACAATAACAAATACCTAAGAAGTCAAAATTCGTTCAACTTTGTTAACAATATTATAATCTTCGAATTTCACATTTTCTCCAATAAAATCGTCTTTGACATGTTTCTTGATATTAGTCGTTGTTGGTGACTGCAGTTTGTAAGTTGAGTACAAAATCCTTCTGACATGAGCGTAGGTTTGTCTACCCAACTTGTTTGTAGTTAACCTTTGAAGAGGGCATGACTTTACACCTATGTACAAAATTTTATGATTCTAGCTGATATCGTTTGCGAGAAAAATTGATGGGTCACACGGCCGGACGGATGGACAGTGCCACCTCCGTGCTGCTTTTGTTTTTTTTTTTTTGAAAACCTAGCATGAAATCGTTTGCCTTCTGGCGAACATTTCTTACCAAACAAATTTATCTTTGTTTCATTACTCCAAAGTATATTGCGCGATTTCTTCTCACCCTGCGATCCACACCAATCATATATACAATATATATGTCAAAATATTCATTAGTGTATGAGATACGCGTTGTTTTGTGATTTGTTAAAAGTGAGTTTTTCGTTTTTTGCGATGTCGAAATTTTTTGAATTTGCATTTAATTTTGTTTGCGGGATCAATTTTCTGCTGCAGATACATTGAGGATGGTACAGAAAGCCTTTGGTGATGAGGCTTTGTCTAAAAAAAAATGTTTACAATTGGTATAGTGAGTTCCAAGTCAGCCGTGGACGTGTCAAAAACGAAGAGCGTCCTGGGCGACCATCAACCTCTTCTCTTCTTCGATTATCGTGGTGTTGTGCATTATGAATTTCTTCCGCCGGGCCGAACAGTCAAAAAGGAATATTGTCGCGTTTTATGGTTCGCGGCCAATAGTTTTAATGTTCCGGGAAAAAGAAAACGCAATGTCTTTTAATTTCAGTTAAAAGAGTTTATTTGATTACAAAAAAAATGCACAATCACTTATTTAACTATTTCACAATTTTAATTTTCACTATTAAAAGTCTAACACTTGTCCATAAATTTCTTATCGCAATTGTCTTCTAAAATCACTTCACTATTACTCGATCAATATCGCTTTCCACACACTATCGCCGTTTTTACTATCGCGGTCGAATGAATGATCCCCCCATTCATTCAGCTCGCCTTTATTTAGGGCTTCTAGCCATTAACAACCCATTTCTCGCACATTGGCGAATGTTCTGCCGAGAGGTAAGTAGTATATTCGAGCAGGTTAATGAATGGAGTGACGTCACTCTCAGATGTTGATCATGCTTGGTGGGTTCGCGTGGTTTCGAGTAAATTCATTTTGTTGATGTTCTTAATGGTTGTGAAGACAATTGCAATAGTAGCTCGCAGAATTATTCGTGCATGTAACATTGCCCCCACCTCAGTTCTTTTCGCCCCGAAAAGATGTGTCGCCAGTTGTAGTCAATACTCCCTGGATGTAATATGGGGCAAGACGGTCCAGGTGCACGATCTGCATTTTGGCTCTTGGCTAACGGTGTTCCTGTATGCGGTATATGACATCGTTGATTCGCTTTGTAACTCGGTATGGTCCCTCCCAATTATGTTGCAACTTTGGAGACCTACCCTTTCGCCGTTGCGGGTTATATAGCCATACCAAGTCATCTTGCTGGAGGCCAGTAGAATTTGCCTTTAGATCATACTTGGTCTTTACGCGGTCAGTAGCTGAGTCGAGGTGTTTTCGCACTGTCCGATGTATCTGGTTCAACCGTTGTCTTAGCTCACTTGCGTATTCCGAGATGGTTTGGGGTTTCTCAGGGGGTGTTCCGAACCTTATATCAGCTGGCAGACGAATAGTTTTTCCTCGGGCCACTTGCTGAAATAATCGGCTACAACCAGCGTGTATCGATTTCCCCATTCGGATTCAGGGAAGGGTCCTGCGATGTCAACAGCAATCCTTTAAAAGGGTACACCCACATTGTAGGTTTGCATTTATCCTCTCAGTCGTCGCTTTGGACCTTTGACGGAAGCGCGAATTGTGCATCTGCGGCACCAGTCCTCGACGTCTTCTCGAGTATGGAGCCAGTAAAACCTCTCCCGCAATTTTGCTAAGGTCTTGTTAACACCAAGGTCGCTTCCCGAGAATTCTTCATGCATCTCCTTAACCACATCGTGGATTCGGCTTTTGGGAAGTATACTTTGGATCCTATAGGAGCTGCCATCCGCCGTTTCCCATTCCCGATTGAGTATGCCACCCTCCACCTGAAGGGAGTTCCATTGTGCCCAATAGCTTTTCAGGGTTGCGCCATGCATTGAAACGTCTTTCCACTCAAGTTGCCCAGTTGTCTGCTTCCATACGAGCAATGGTCCGATGTCTTCATCGGCTAACTGGGCCTTTCGAATCTCCTCCGATGACCAACCTGCATCGAATTCGGTCGTTATCAATCGCAGATCAACGGGCGGTTCCTTTTCCTCAATCCGTCGGCAATGCTTGCAGTTAGCTGGACATGGACGGTGGGATAGGGCGTCAACGTTTCCATGAACTCCGCCCTTCTGATGAACGTTGTTTTTGAAGTTGAGCAGCCATCTCAATGATGCATGGTCCGTTCGAAGAACAAATTTCTGGCCATATAGGTACTTGTGGAATCGCTTGGTGGCCTCTATTATAGCCAATAGCTCCTTCCTGGTCACGCAGTAGTTCCTCTCACTTTTTGAAAGAACTCGACTGTAATACGAGAGGACTTTTTCTTCACTATCGATCTGCTGGGAGAGTACAGCTCCAATACCGCCGTTGCTCGCATTGGTGTCAACTACGAACATTTTTCCGGGTTTCGGATATGCCAGCACGGGTGATTCACACAGCTTTTCCTTCAAGGTCTCAAAGGCTACCTGGCGTTATTCATTCAAGGTCTCAAAGGCTACCTGGCATTATTCATTCCAGACATACGGACGATTTTTGTCGGTTAACTGATGGAGACACTTAGCTATTTTGGCAAAGTCTTTGACGAATCTTCGATAGTAGGTCGCCAGACCCAGAAAACTTCGTAGTTGGCGCTTGTTGTTTGGTGTTGGCCAGCTTTTCACGGCTTCAATTTTCTCAGGGTCGGTTTTGACCCCTTCTGCTGATACGACGTGTCCCAGGTATTTTACCTCAGCTGCGAAAAGTGTACACTTGTCGGGACTAAGTTTCAAATTCGCCCGTCGCGATCGGGAGAAAACCTCTTCTAAGTTCCGCACATGCTTTTCGAACGTTTTTCCGATCTAGGTACACCAAACAGGATTTCTAGGTTAGGCCTCGTAGCACGTACTCCATCAGGCGTTCAAAAGTAGCCGGAGCATTGCAAAGCCGAAATGGCATCACCACAAATTGCCACAACCCGGTCCCAACTGAAAATGCGGTTTTCTCTCGGTCCTTCTTGTCGATTTCTACCTGCCAGTAGCCACTCTTGAGATCGAGTGTAGAAAACCATTTTGCGTCAGCTAAAGTATCCATGATGTCATCTATGCGTGGGAGCGGGTAACTATCTTTCTTAGTGACGTCATTAAGCTGCCTATAGTCGACACAAAAACGAGTGCTACCATCCTTTTTCTTTACTAGAACTATTGGCGCAGCCCATGGACTGACAGGAGGTTCGATAACGCCTTGTTTTTCCATGTCCGAGATCAGTGCGCTCACTTCTCCTTGTTTGGCTATAGGAAAACATCTTGGTGCTTGTCAAATTGGCTTGGCTCCCTGTGTATCTATGACGTGAGTTACCATACTTGTTCGGCCTTGGTCATCCGGGGTCGTTGAGAAGATGTCACTGTACTTGGTGACCAGATCAGAGGTTCGCTTGAATAGCTGCACTGGTAATTTGACCTGCTTCAATATTACAGACACGGACTCCCGGGCTCTTGCCTCCATTTCGAATGATGGTCGTGAGTGGCTTCCAAGGAAGTGATAGTGGAAACCGGCTGGCAGCTACCGATGACATCTCCCGCTTTGATGCTCGTGGTTGAGTTTGCGGTGTTAAGGACTCTAACCAGCACGTATCCGTTCCTTATAGATCTTACAAGGCTTCGTCCTACAATCAACTGCGCAATGCGGACGTTTTCGTTGGCTCTATCAGATAAGATCACTGGTCTCCAGAGTCACCATCAAGCTTGGCCCATACAATGCTTTCAGAAGAATTCGGTACATCAGTGTCGGCACATACTACCACATTCCTCTTGGAAATTGTGACGCTGGGATCCTCCATCAATATTTCGACATTCTGCCATTTCAATACCCGTTTGCCCAAATCCAACGTAATTCCATGTGGTCGCAGAAAATCCATTCCGAGAATGCAGTCATCCATAATGTTCGCGACCAGAAAATTATGTCGGAACGCAAGATCTCCCAACTTTAGCTGGAGATTGACCTCTCCATGTACTGGTGCAGTTTCTCCCGTACCTGTCCGTAGTGAGAAAATCCTACCCTTGTGAAGTAGTTGTTGCCTCACATGGTCTGGTTGGATAATCGATCGGGTTGCACCAGTATCGATTGTTATGGTGCAATGTTCTCCGTCAACTTGACCCGGAAGGCATAAGTCCGCTTCTCCATGATGTAGTCTTGAAACAGTGATGGTGGTACTGGGGACGTCGATCCTCCTAGCCAACCTCTGCCCCACGAAGTTGGCTCTTGCATGTTTCCCGACCCCTCAGTTTGAAGGGCTTCCATTCTGGGCTCCTGACTCGGTCTGGATCTCCTCCTGGTTGCACAACCTGGACAATAGGTTAGTTTTCTTCGCTTCTTGCAGTCACCATTTACATGCGGGTCTCGCTCAATTTTCACGCACTCACACCTGCACTCGTGGTTCACTACCTCACGAACCCAGGCAGTGGTACGAGTCACATTTTCCGCTGCCTCAAAGTTCAAACTATAAGCCAATGCATCCTTAACCGTTTGCTTTTGAGCTAAACGCACGGCTTGTTGCAATTCCTGGTCCTTTAACGCGCTGATGAATGCTTTTGTCGCTGCGTCATCTCGATGTTCGGGGTCGTATGCTGGGTAAGCCAAAAGTGCCAGTCGCTCAATGTCTTGGGCTTGTTGCTGTAAAGTTTCACCAGACTTCTGCATCCGATTCCGTAGCTGTGATCGATAAATCTACTTTAGATGATCGTCTCCGTAACGCATGTCGAGCGCACTCATTATAGCAGCCGGGTTTGAGTGCAACTTAACAGGGATAGTCTGCAAAAGCTCGGCAGCTGGGCCTCTTAGAGCAAGAATTAGTGCAGTTGCTCGTTCCGGCTTGTTCCAGTGATTTGCCTTAGCGGCAGCTTCAAACTGGGTTTTGTGAATACTCCAGACCGTTTGCCCATCGAATATTAGTGCTTGCACATTTCTGAATGTGCTTTGCGCTGCGGTTGAAAGCGGGGCTGGTGAGGTAGTTACCACTGCTTTCGCTGCTTCCAATTCTTTTTTCATGTTTCCCATCTCATGGTTGATTCTCTCCTCGGCCTGGCTGATATCATGGTTTATTCTCTCCTCGATCTCATTGTTAATTTTCTCCTCGACCTGGTAAAACTTTTCTTCGACGCATTTAATTTGTTTGCTCAGATTACCGAGCTCCGCTTTTATTTCGGTTGACTGATTCTCCAGCTTCTGTGTGATGCCTGCCTTGATTTCGATCGCTTGTTGGTCCAGCTTCACTGATTGCTCATTTAGCTTCGCTGATTGTTCATTTAGCTGCGCTGATTGTTCATTTAGCTTCGCTGATTGTTCATCTAGCTTCGCAGTCAGACTGGATGACATCAGCATTAACATTTGCATTAGCGCATTTTCTGGCTCCTTTGATTTTGGTGTTTCCACCTTCTCCACCTTCTGCGCCTTTTCCCGCATCTGAGAGCTCACCCGAATCCAGATTTCCGCCTTCCGACTCGACCGCGTCACGCTAGCGTGCAATCAGTATGGCCTTTGTACCTTGCGTGGCCAGATTTCGCTGTTACAACTCCTCTTTGAGCTCCGATATGCTCAATTGATTAATTTTTAGATGTAAGTTTACTGGCATTTTTATTGTTTCGGCTATTTTCCACCAGTTTCCACGTTAATTTACACTGTTGTGCACTTTTAAAATGTTTAAACGTTTTCACTTCCAAAATTTTCTATCCCACTTCTGACACCAATGTCGCGTTTTATGGTTCGCGGCCAATAGTTTTAATGTTCCGGGAAAGTGAAAACGCAATGTCTTTTAATTTAAAAGAGTTTATTTAATAACAAAAAAAATGCACAATCACTTATTTAATTATTTCACAATTTTAATTTTCACTATTAAAAGTCTAACACTTGTCCGTTAATTTTTTATCGCAATTGTCTTCTGAAATCACTTCACTATTACTCGATCAATATCGCTTTCCACACACTATCGCCGTTTTTACTATCGCGGTTGGATGAATGATCCCCCTATTTATTCAGCTCGCCTTTATTTAGGGCTTCTAGCCATTAACAACCCATTTCTCGCACATTGGCGAATGTTCTGCGGAGAGGTAAGTAGTATATTCGAGCAGGTTAATGAATGGAGTGACGTCACTTTCAGATGTTGATTATGCTTGCTGGGTTCTCGTGGTTTTGAGCAAATTCATTTTGTTGATGTTCTTAATGGTTGCGAAAACAATTGCAACAGTAGCTCGCAGAATTATTCGTGCGTGTAACAATATTATTTTAACGTTATGCGTCGTTTGCGTAACGCTATCCGCCTAAAAAGGCCGGAATTGTGGAAAGACAATTCTTGGTTTTTACACCACGATAATGCACCATCCCATACTGCACTCGGAATTCGAGATCATTTCACCAAAAACTCAACCCATATCGTTCCGCAACCACCGTATTCACCTGATCTGGCGCCGTGCAACTTTGGGCTGTGCAGCAAGCTCAAAAGACCGCTCTGGGGACACCGTTTTGATACGATAGAGAAGGTTCAAGCCACAGCGAAGACGTAACTGAAGGCCATCCCGGAAACGACGCGTATCTCAAATACTAATGAATAATATGACATGTAAATTTGACATAGATGTCACTGACAGTACTACCAACCTACAAACAAAAATTCTCCAAATCCTTCAGCGCGCGCAGTTTAAATTCAAATGTCACCTTATTTTTTGGTCACTATATGTATATATATCCTTTGGAAGTTGGGTAAAAAATACATTTGCTTGTGGTATTGATCAATTCAGCGCGAAATGAGTTAAGCTCCTAAAATGGTTTTATCTACAGTGGCTACCTGAAAAAATAGCTTGAATCAACCGAAAAATTAATCAAAAAGTTTTTGAACTTCCCATAAATGCTTAATATTGCATGAAACATGTCATGAAAAAACGCATTAGCTGAAACAATGATAGATATCTATGAAAGAATTAAATGTTTAATAATTTAGGTTTCCCTATACTTGGTTAAAGCTTCAATATCTTCGTTTCCAGAAATCATTGGAGACGAAAACTGTGCCTCAACAGCAAGGAATATTTTCTTTGGAGAAAAATTACATGGTTCCATAAAAGAACCACTATTTTTCTAGAATATTGTATTACTATTCAAAATTTATGCACCCGTTCAAATTGAAATTCTATGCATATGTGCAAATATGGAAACCATTATGCCCATGCACATAAACATGAAAGCTGTTTCATTTTGCTTTCATATAATTTTGCTGCCAACAAGCGTTCACATCAAGTGGAATGAGTCTATTCCAGCATACTGATATGTTTTGTTCCCGCTGCATTGTACTCTGGTCGACACAATCAATCATCCACACATTTTTATGAAGTAATTGTAAAAATTGTATAATGGGAGTCTATTTCAAAATCGCAAGACTTCCCAGAAGCAGATTTGCGTCACACTTGCCAAGTGGAATAGCAATTAACAGGTACAACGCCAAGAAGTACCATCAGTTGTGACGACGAGCGCATAGGAAAGTTGCGAGTGCCTTAGCTTTAACGACCCCTTCAATGTGTACTTAAATGAATGTCTGTATGTTTCGCTGACTGGGGAGGCTCTTTTCATTCAAAAATAACAGTAAGATATTTTCGTAATGTATGCTAATGTTTCCAATAAAACCATGTATCATACTACTAAATGAATCAATCATGAAATTAGATTAACATCTTAATATAAAATTTCAGTTAATTGCTTATCTAATTATAAATTGCAGTGCAAACTTTGTGAATCATTACAGGGAATCGTCTTTCAAAGTTTGACCACGTATGCATGCGGGCTCTGTGGTGACAATGAACAACAACTCATCCTTCATTAATTTTTCAGTGGCTTCGGACTCTTCGATTTTTCACAGTTTAAGTCTCTTTTTTCAATTTGAACGTGACAATAATGTAAATTGATAAAATTGTCTGTAATTGCCATTGTGGCTTGCATGTGTGTATGGAATGCCATCAAATACATTTACGGACCCTAGCAGTACCTTAAGCGGATGCTTGACTCATTATTTGTTGCATTCTCTTTACCTTGATAGCAAACAATCGCGAATATCGCCATTACTTAATAGGCATTGATAGTAATTGAATTAATGGATAAAAGCTGTCAGAGTGCAGCGTTATTTAATTTTAAGCTTATTTGTGATAACTGGAATGTATTGATGCGAGCATTGATAGATGTATTGGTTTGAAGCTACACTGCATCAGGTGAGCCATCTCACTTATTTCCAATAATTTGGGAGAAACGCAAAATATATTGAAGCTCGAGAACATTCATATTCGTCAAACGTAAAGTGACAACCCATGTTAAATATCTACTACATGTGGTCAATTCATTCCCCTCCGAATCTGCTACCCTTGTTCTTGAAATTGTTTTCCACGGTACGTTAAGTAAAACATTTTTTTTGATCACTAGGAGAAGGTGCAGTAGACAGTGGAGTAGCTGCTTCAATAACTTAATCTCTTATTGTATCATGGTACATTAAGGGTGACTCTTTATGGGGTTTGATTTTCAATGGCCTATTTTACAGACTACGCGTGACTCCTGTCAAACCGTAATGCAATTTTTATTCAATACTGTTTGACAAACCATCATGGAAAAGCTTACACTGCAACAACGTATCCAAATTGTTCAGCTATTTTACGAAAATCAGCGTTCTTGTGAAAAATTCGGGTTAAAGCAACTTATGGTGTGCACCGTCGACCTACCGAAACCACTACAACCAATAATATCCGCAAATTTGAAACGCAGCGTACATAATTGGATGACACTCGACTGATAGGCCACATTCAGCACGTAGCGAAAACAATACAACGGCTGTAGATAAGAGTGTGGTTGAAGACCGTGACGAATCCAATGCGTCGTCCGAAATTGGAATCCTAAGAATTGACAGAATTTCTCTATGCGCAAATTTTCATTTCAAAAATTGTGACAAAAGATAAAGCGAGTAACTTCTATAAACCCATTTACGCAGCAGGAGTTAATGGACGAAAATCGCGTGGAAGCCATTAAAAGTATTAAATTGTTGCCATTTTGGTGTCACCAACCGACGCTTTGGTTTCGGCAAGTGGAAGCAGAGTTCGAAATTCACAAAGTGATTTCGGACATATATAAATAAATTTAGTATAGTGGTAGCCGCGTTAGACTCTTTAATTTTGGAGCACATCACCAATGTTGTCAATATCCGTCGGAAAATGATACTAAATGTGACGTCTTGAAAAAATATCTTATCGCACGATTCGCAGATGCTCACGGAGCTGGGGGATAGAAAACCATTGTAGCGGTTCCGCAAGATAAATATGTTGGCCGACGAGCAACTGACAAACGACATTGTAAGATCCTTATAGCTACGGCAATTACCAGCGCGCGTTTGTGTGATCCTTATAGTCATATTGGTCACAATATATGTTCTTCTTCGGCCTACTGGTCCTATTCGTCTTAACCAGCTCCTCCAATAATGCCCGATGTTGTCTAGGAGGTCCTCTAGTTCAAGAGCCCAATCTTTACTCGTTTGCTAGTTTTTGCCGAATTACATGCTGCTTTTATTCTGTTTAGAGCATCTCCCGCTTTTTGGGATAGCCTTTCTTCATCGTGCCGCTGGGCGGAAATTTTACTTTATGACTACCTTTCTTGGGAGACGGTATATGGTTCCGTTTCCGAGTACAGTACTTTCGCCACATTTTCGACAGTGGCGATGAAATCACACAACGGCGTTTTATTTGTCTGGTCACTCCTTTCTTCTCCTGTCGTAATCCCTTTGTGGATTTCAGAATGGTTTGTTATCGGATCAGGGTAAAATATATTTGAAGAATTTAATCCAAGAAAATTTACAGCAGTTTCTTGTGTAATAGTGTGTTTCAATAATCTGTATGTGTAATTGGTATGTGCATGAGTTTTTTTTCAAAATCGAAGCTGTTGAGGAAGATGAAGTAAATGTGAGCTTTCGAGATTAGTTTTCACTTAATTTTCAGGAAAACCAAAATGATTGCTGTAGACAGAGCAGAATGAATTGGTTACTATTAGCGCCTCGATTGAGATATTATAGTCTCCCACGCTAATTTGAGAAACAAATGTTGAAATTTCCTAGATCTAGTCAAGGAATTTATTTGATTTGCCAATCAATCGTTTCGAAAATGTTATATAAATGCTTTTTAGGTATTTATAAAAAATTTTTTTACAAAGACCTAATATTTTTTTGCGACCTGTCTGTCCGTGCGTTACAGCTAGTTTCTTCAGAATCTATAAAAGCTAGAATGCTCAAACTTGGTGAAAAGGTCAGAAGTGATGGTCTCTCGAAAATTAAGGTTTTAACAAAAATTTAAAATTTTTTCGAGGGAAGTTCCCCCTAATAACAAATTAGCCCTTAAAAAAATGTTTTAACCAAAGGTAGTTGAGTGAAGTATCAAATGAAAGGCCTTGATTAGAATTTTTAGAATCTGATATAAAAAAATCATTCTATGAATTGGGGGGTCCAGGGGAAGGCAAAATTTACCGAAAATTGCCAAAAATTGGAGAACCACTTGCCCTCCAGATCATAATCTTCAATTTCTCTCCAAAAATAATCGGTTAACATCCGTCCATGGCGGTCAGAATTGACTGTAAAGGCTCTTCCTTGATCGTTTTCAAAAAAATACAGGCCAATAACACCACCAGACCATAATGCACACTTCTGAATGCAAAGGCCTTTCTGCGATCACCTGAGGATTTTGAGAGCCCCATATGCGGCAATTCTGTTTATTTACGTAACCACTGAGCGAAAAATGAGCCTCATCACTAAAGAAAATTTTGTTCGAAAAATCTTTATCAATGGTTTGTTGTTCAATCACCCAATTCGCATACATTCTGCGTTGTGTATGGTCTTGAGTGAGTTGGATTTTGTACGGATGGAGATGCAAATCCAAATGTAAAATCTACCAAAATGAGCCGTTATGCAAGCCCAAATGTTGAACACGTCGAGGAATCGACAAATTCAGGTCTTCCTCCACACTTTGAGTAACGACAGCGATATTTTCAGCAGAACGAATGTTGCGATGATGCACAGGCCTTGCAATATCAATAATCGATCCAGTCTCTTCAAATTTTCTCACCATGTTCGAAATTGTTTGCTATGCAGGTCGATTATGGCGACCGTAATTGGCTCATAAAGCCCTAAATGTTGATACAGCAGAATCACAATTTTTATAATAAAATTTACTAATTTTAACGCGTTCTTCGACTATCAAACGATACATATTTCTAAATGGCAAACCTTCAACTAAAAAAAAAAACATGCTTTGGATGACATCTAATTCTGAAAGATGTCAAATGGCAGGGTTATACTTTTCTACCACGAAATGGATAACCCTGTATTTGTAGTGTCTAGGTCCGTTGCAAACGTGTTCTCCTTAATATCACGTGTTAATGTTGCTGTGATTGGAAATATTCAATCGGCTGTAACTTAGCTGTTTATTGTTCAATTAGTGTCAAATTTTCAGAATATATACATTTGCTACCAAAAAACTTAAATTATATCAAGAAATTTAAGGGTCCCATTTTGATTTTATAGGCCAAAATGTAAAATTTATAAAATGTACTATTATTAACAAAGTTGATCGAATTTCGACTTCTGAGGTATTTTTTGGATTTGTACTCCTTAAGTCTCACCTCTGTGATTTTTTCAGATTTTTCGGGTCAAAGGTGTCCAATCGCGAGGAGGGCACAACATTTTCGTACATTTCTCCTTCCGTTGCACCCCTTAAAGCAGAATTTGTCATTTTAAGACCAGTTTTGAAAACCGCTCACCAAGGCCTTTCATTTGATACCCATATTGGTTACATGCGATGAATTGTTTTTTTAGGGCCACTCCCCTATATGGGGAGCCCCCCCCCTTAAGCACCTTATAAATTACTTTTTGTTGCGAAACTTTGAAGAGGGCGTCACTTTGCATCTACCTACAAAATCTTATGTTCCTAGCTTATGTAGTTTGCGAGGAAAAGTGGTGTGACGCACGGACGGACAGATAGGACGCGATTTCGGTAAGGTTTTGTAAAATTATTTTACAAAACTTTCATAATTGGGACAGAAGATAATGTGAGTAATTTCCATAAACCCATTCACGCAGCAATGCGTCCTGCGCAGCAATGGAAGCCATTAAAAGCATTGAATTGCTGCCATTTTAATGTCACCAACCGACTCTTTGTTTTCGGCAAGTGGAAGCAGAGTTCGAAATCCACAAAGTGATTCCGGGTATAAATAAATTTAGTCTAGTGGTAGCCGCGTTAGAATCTTTAATTTTGGAGCACATCGCCGATGTTGTTGAATCCACCGGAAAATGATAATAAATGCGATGTTTTGAAAAATATCTTATGGTACGATTCGCAGAATCTGAGGAGAATCAACAGTGTAGGTCCTCACGGAACTGGGGGATAGGGAAACCATTGTAACGACTCTGCAAATTGAAAATGTTGCCCGAAGAGCAACTGACAAACGCCATTGTAAGATCGTTATAGCTACGGCAATCACCAGCGCACATTTATGCGATCCTTACAGTCACATTGGAGGTAAAAATGTATGTTCTAGCTGATATGACAAGCAGGATAGTGGCCAGCCTGCTGGACAGCAGTTGATGTAATAGGCAAAAATGATGAAAAGCCGAGAGATTCTTTGGCGGATTGATTTGAAAAGATCAAACAGCGATTAAAAACTTTAAAATTTGGTCCATAAAAAACAAAGTCCCAATCAACATCCAGCATCAAATATTTATACTTCTATAACAGCCACTTAAAAGAAAACGCTCGTAAGTGCCAACAACCTTGTAGTTTTAAGCCTACGGAAAACTAATGTCCCTATCGTTCACATATGTCATGGACACTAGCTGAAGTAAAAAACATCGGTTAATCACTCAAGGCAAAGGACAATAGACAAGTGCGTTGCGGTAGCCGTCATTTCTCGCGTCTCCTCGAATCAGTGATCTTAACCTACCGAGTTTGAACTTTTCGTTACGAATAATACCCAAACAAATACATATGGCGAAAAACTACTTACAGTGGATCTTGGCCTGCAGAGACTGTTTCCCTTGTACTTTTAGATCGCGAACGTACTTTATGCTATCATTGGCGCTGGCTTCCTGAAACATTTTAACATGTTGGTTGATGTAAAAAGCAGAAAAGCATCGATAAAAAATCAATATCACAAGCATTGCTGAAGCTAAACAGGGCATAAATGACATGAATCTTGCAATAGTCAAAGATAACGACTTTGTAAAACTACTCAACGAATATCTCAATTTGACGTTGTCATCCAATTTGATTTCCGGACGTTCGTAACAAGTTTGCCATCGGATTCATATAACAGGACTGCCAATTTTTGAACGCCTACTATGTCTACCACCAGATAATTATGTGGCATCTAAAAAGGAATTCAAATATTTTTTCTATATGGCCCACTCATTGTAATTTACGTAACTTTACGCAATAGGGAACCGGTGGGTCATCTAATAGTTCATACAACTCATCGTTATAACGTAATCTCTACTCTGTTCCTTGTTTCACTGGGCCGTAAATTTTCCGGACCACTTTGCGTTCAAATACTTCCACTGTCTTTTCGGGTTCGCTTGTCAGGGTCCATGTTTCATTTCCATATAACAGCACAGGTATGACTAGTGCCTTGAAAATACGAAGCTTATTTTGTTTATACAAAATTCTGGACTTTAGAATGGGAAGTATGGAGTAACAAGCTTTATTTGCGGCGTTTATGCGGTGTCCAATCTCGTCCTTTTTGGCGCCTCTTCTATTCACGTTTGCTCCAACGTAGATAAAGTTATCCACACATTCAAGATTGTAGTCGCCTTCGGTCAGGTTTATTGAACAGGAGTTTTCTTCCTAATTTGAGTCATGAATATAGTTTCAGTTTCGTTAACTCGTAGGCCAATTTGGTTTGCTTCAATTGTGTGGACTTACCATAAGTGTACCCGAGGTTTCAACTGATGTCTTCCTGATGACGTGTTCCAGCCCAATATTGAAAAGCATTGGGACGAGTCCATCCCCTTGCTTTAAGTCCGTTAGTTCATCGTTTACTTTGACATGGAACTCTGTGTTGAGCATCGTGACCTTTACCATGCGGACTAGTTTTGTTGTGACCCTAAAGTCTATTTATTTATTTACACTGTTGTATGCTTGCTTGAAGTCTACAAAGAGTTGGTGCACATTGATGTGATATTTTTAGCATTTTTCAACCACCTACTTTACTGAGAATATTTGTTCTATTGTAGATCGTCCACTTCGAAAGTCTCCCTGATACTCTTCTCGAATATTTTTATAGCACGGCTTTAATTTTTATTCTATGATTTTGGAGAGCACTTTATATGACGTGCACAGTAAAACAATCAATGCCTCTATAATTTTGACACCTTAATTTGTCCCCCTTTTGTGTACAGGATATACAGGGTTATCCATTTCGTGGAAGGAAAGTATAACCCTGCCATTTGACATCTGTCAGAATTAAATGTCATCCAAAGCGTGTTTTTTGAGTTGGTTTGCCATTTAGAAATATGGATCATTTAACAGTCGAAGAACGCGTGAAAATTATTAAATTTTATTATAAAAATGGTTATTCTGTTGTATCAACATTTAGGGCTTTACGAGCCGATTAGGGTCAACATAATCGACCTACATAGCAAACGGTTTCGAACACACTGAGAAAATTTGAAGAGACGATCGATTATTGATACTGCAAGGCTTGCGCATCATCGCAGCCATAACCTTGCCAGCTGACTGTTGTGTTTTCCCTGGCTTTGGATTCGGTTCATCGTGTGCAGTCCGCTCAGCCGACTGTAGATTGGACTCCGGAGTGAAATGGTGGAGCCATGGTTCATCCATTGTCACATATCGACGCGAAAATTCAGGATTATTGCGCTTAAACAGCTTCAAACACTGCTCAGAATCATTAATACGTTGTTGCTTTTGATCGATTGTGAGCTCACGCGGTACCCATTTTGCCCACAGCTCTCTCATGTACAAATGTTCGTGAATGATATGATGTACACGTCCAGATGATATCTTCACAATGTCTGCTATCTTGATCAACTTCACTTTACGGTCATTTTTTGATGTTTTCGTCGGTGATAGCCACTTTTGGGCGTCCACTGCGTTCGCCGTCTTCGGTGCTCATTTCACCACGTTTAAACTTAGCATACCAATCAACGATGGCTGATTTTCCTGGTGCAGACCCCGGAAACTCTTCATCAAGCCCAGATTTTGCTTCAACTGTATTTTTTCCCTTCAAAAAGCAATATTTTATCAGGACACGAAATTGTTTTTTCCATCTTTTTTCAAATAACGAAAGTAGCTATGTACACTCACAATGCAATATCTCACAAACTAATGGTCCGATTGCTGTCAAATTTTGACACGTATTGTTTGAAGGTTGGTACTAACTAAAAATTATATGGATTTAATACTAGCACCGCCATCTGTGTATCAGACCGGGGACTTTTCAATTGGCCCTATATATATATATATATATATATATAATATATATATATATATATATATATATATATATATATATATATATATATATTCGATCCGGGTCCGGAAACGATTACATGCCTGAATCAAATGCTCCTTGTTCATATTGACCATAACGGCATTAATAGCAGTCTTCAGCGAAGAACTGGTATTATGAGCACGCTTATTGGTCTCACGCCCAACTACGCCCCATACGTAATAATCCAAAGGATTAAGGTCTCGGGAGCTAGGTGGCCATAGATTCGGTGTTATGTGGTCATGAAAATTTTTGGCCATCAAACCTTGTGTCGCCATAGCTTTATGTGAAGGGGCAGAGTCTTGTTGAAAAATGTATGGTCTGCCTCCGCTTACTCGTACATTGTCTATTTCTCCAAAACCTCGATGTATGCCGCAGAGTTCACTCGAAATCCTTGACAACACCTAAAACCATAACAGTGGCTGGAAATTTTGTGTGAACAGGAACCTCCGTAGGATTTGAACATACTTATCTGTCATTTCTGCGATTGGTCTTTTTATCTTGGTCAACATTTTTTTCATCGGAAAAAAACCATAACATTTTGGGCGCTTCAGTGTGTTTGATTTGGTTTAAAAGACGTTCTCATCGGAGAACTCTCTGTTCCCGTATTCATTCCAACATGAACTGTCCTCTGCGCATCACGTAAGACTTATACCGAAGGTCTCCGTGGACAACTCTACAAATAAGGTGCTCAGAAACAAGAAGCTCACTCGCAAGGACCCTCATTGATTTTGAAGGGTCCTCGTCAATGATCGATTGCACTTGCTCTAAAAATTCTGCAGATCGGACAGTGTCAGAATGTTGTTCGTGCTTTTTGCGTTTTACAACCGATTTTGTATCGCCTCTTGATTCTTCCAATTCACGGCGAACCTTATGCACAAATGAACGGGCGCAATTAAGAAAATTAGAGTTTTCTAAATCTGTATAGTTTGCACATATAACGACGATGACAGCATGTCTCTTCTTTTCTTGAGTGATGTTGTCGTCCACCATTTCTTATCTGAAAAGGAAAAAAAATAAAAAAAAATATTCGGGAAGTTATAGACACATTTATATATGTCCTCAAATAATAATTAATTATGCGTCTGCGACGACTGTAATAATTAAAATATTTATCAAGGCTATTGATAACTTCTCGAGATAGCTGGATACAGTTAAACATATTGTATTTAGTGAATCCATGTGCAACTAGCAATATGTGTTTCTTTTTTGAATTGATGGTAGGTAAAGGCCCGAAGTGGTCCTTTGGTATGTTATAGAGATTATGTTTATCGGAACGATGCGGTGGTGAGCGCATAATACATTTTACGCAATTTCTTATGACTTTTGCGATTTTTTCTTTCAGGTTCGGAAACCAATAGTGTTCCTTCGGTTGCTCATAAATTTTTTCTGTTCCTAGGTGACCAATCTTTTCATGCATCAAACGAATCATATTATCCTCTATTTTTAATTGTACGTACATACATTTGGGTTTGTCCAGATTCATTTCTTCTAATGACAAGACGGTCCAATAACTGGTAATCTGGGACTGGACATAAGCTTTGTTGTTCGCAAAGTTTTTGGATGTGTTCGTCCCGGTTTTGCGTCACTTGGATCAACAAGTCGAAATCGTCACTGTTAACAGTAACTAAAACTTGATCAGTTACATCAGTTGTGCTTCCGGGTGGCAGATCTGCGGAGATGCTAGCATTCTCATTAGAACTTGTCTATAATCATTGATTCTAACAGCAGGATACATCAAAGGGTCGTAAGTGTTGGCATAAGGGACACCGGACATTAGGACAGGGTAGCGAGGGGCATTAGTACTGGCTTTGGTTGATTCGGGATAATGGTCTAAGGATAAATCAATGGTCTGAGGATAAATGAGCGTGATTAAGAGCACAAGTGGTGCACCGAGGATCCGTCATCTGTTTCGCATCTAAAATAGTAGCTCTAGAATCAGTATCAGTTGTTGATTCGTAGTTTGAAGAAGGGCAAGAAGTGTAGCACCAGCTCAATGCGTCTACACGACCCATGGATACTCTGCTTGGGCACTGTATTGTGTAATTATAATTCTCAAGCACGAGGGCTCATCTGGCGATTCTTGGATTTACATATCTTTTGTTAAGAGTGAGCATTAAAGAATTACAATTTTTATTATCTTAAAAGCTTTGCCTTCTAAATAAACTCGGCAGCGCCTCAGTGCATAGATAATGGCCAACATCTCCAGTTCGAAACTGTGAAAACCAGATTCAGCAGGTGTGGTAGCATGCGAAAAAAAGACAGGATGAAACTTATTATCGACTTGCCATTATAACAATATTGCTCCGTAGCCAGAGGAGCTAGCATCACAACGATGTTCGGTTTTTCTTTTTGGATCAAAAATTGCTAATAATGGGGTAGCGGCTAACTTAGTGCGCTGTTTAATGAAGGCTGCGTCACACCCGTCAGTGGATTCAAAAACTACATCCTCAGGGGTGAGGTATTGCAGCGGTTTGGCTTTTTTTGAGAATGATAAGATGAACTTGCGAAAAAAGGAGGTCAATCCTAGGCAGGTCTTAGGTTCCTTCTGCCTTTGCACTAACAGACTACCCTAAATACTCGATCTCTTCAACTCAAATCCACATTTTCCCAATTTTAACTCAAGGTTCTTTTGTTTTAAGACTCAACTTAGCAGTTCAATATGGTCTTCGAGGAGTACGGTTGCGATCAGTATATCGTCCATGTAGACAACAATGGATTCAGACTCGAGCATATGTTTAAATATTTCGCATATAAAGCGCTGAAATGCAGCGGGAGCATTTTTCAGTTCGAAGGGCATTCACAAGTATTCATAGTGACCGTTTGGGGTTACGACTGCTGTGTATTTTACAGATTCAGGTGCAGTTCTAATTTAATGGAATCCATTACGCAGATCTAAAATTGAAAAGAACTTCTTCCCTGCCAAATAATTGATGCAGTTTTCTATAATATATATATATATATATAAGATGCAGTTTTCTATGGTCTGTTTGTCTAGGTCTCTGTAGCCCACATACATATTCAATTCACCAATTTTCTTCCTAACTAAGACTATGGCAGAAGCGTATGAGGAATTACTGGGTTTAATTATCCCCTTCTTTAGTAGCTCTTCTGTGATCTTCTGAACTTCTGTTCGCTCGTGGTAAGATAATCTTCTTGGCGTGCAGTGAAACGGAGTGTTATTATTTAGGTGAACTTCCATCTGATAGAGATGGGGCGATGAGATTCATTGGGTCCAAATAGTTTTCGTAAATGGTTCTCTAAGGGCTTTAGTGTGGTTTTTGCTCAGAGACATATTTATTTCTAGGGTTTCTGTGTCATCTGGGGGTAATGTAGTAAGGTCCGACAAGGTTCTAAAGTTATTGTCGGTCTGACTATTAACGGGTGCACCAGCATTGGCCGAATTTTATCAGTAGATCTGCTGTTGTTAAGTTCATAGGTGACTTCCTCAGGAGATTCGTATTAAACAAATGGACCGGTCAATCCTTTATTATTTGTCAGTTTGAAGGCACAGAAATAACTTTTTGTTTTCTTCAAAGGCTTTATTCTTATGACTATATTTCTAGGTATTAATATATTTGAATTGATGAAGATAAATACTAAATTGCTTTAAAACATTTCTTCCTAAGATAACGGGTAGTGATACTGTTTCATCTGGAATCACTGAAAGAGGAATCTTTCTACATTGTCTACGAAATTTAATGTAGGCATCGACCTTACCATACGTTTTTATCGTTGCATTTCCTAAGCCGCGGAGTCTCGTATCGAAGGTTCCATTGCTAAAGAGTAGACGGACTGCAGATCATTTCACAAAACTTATTGAACTGCCGGTGTCGAAAAGAGACAAACGTTTTACCATTTCTGTGAATTCTCCCCGACTATAAGTAAAAGCAACACTTACCAGATTAATTGCGCTGATGGCGCTGTTAGTTTCATCGTCGGTTATATCACTATCGTTTTTTTGGTTCATTAACGTAGGCAGCGGTGTTGGTGTTGCAAATAATTTTCATGACTTTCTTTGGATTCGGGCAATCTCGGTCCAATCTCCCAACATTTGAAGTAGGAACCTGCCGCATGCTTTCTGTAAGGGCAGAAACTTTGATAATGGCCTCGCCTGGTGCAGTTAAAACAGCGTGGCGTTTCTTCCAGGACAGCGGGAACGACAGATTTTGCAGCAGTTGATCTGGGTACCATTGCAGCAGGTTTCTGGGAAGTTGCAGCAAATTGGCGGGAAGTTGCGGTGACCAAGTGTGTTAACAAAACGCTTTAGAGCAAATTTAATGCACCTTTCGTGACACACAAGTAACTACTTCAGCTGCCGGACAGTGCGTGCTCCCAGAAGTAAGTTTGCTTCAGTATTTCGGGCCTTTAAGCCGTCCACGATGAGGTTCACTAATTCGATTTCGGTGAGTCACGCGGGTTTCGTAAGTGCTTGCATTTCGAGATCATATCTCCGCCACGTCTCGTTCTTCTTATCCCAACTACGGGCTTCCAGTTGACGGTAGACGTCTTGTAGAGTGAACGTGCGACTGAATCCCGCTATGAATTTGGTTCGAAGGCTTGCATAGCCTGCAACACAAGTGGCTCTGAGAAAGGCTTTCACAGTTTCCGTAAGGAGACGTCGAAGGCATAACAGCTTAAAGTGGTCATCAGTATTGGCGGTTGCCAAAAAATCATCTAGATCGGCTACGAAGCTCCGGACATCATATTGCTCATCGCCGCTGAATTTTTTCACCGCACATTTAACATCACTTAAGTCAATATGTCGAGTCTTCATAGTCAGGGTCGATTGACTACCTGCTTCAAAACCGCAATTTCTCGTTCAATGGCCTCTTTTTCGGTGACTGTTAGCCAAGGGGGGTCCTTAAGACAATAAAGCGACTTTAGGGACACGCGTGGCGGTTATAACATCGTGGACAGCAGATGTATTCGGAGGTGCAGCGGTTTCATCGGCAATAACAACAGCTGCGGCAGAGGGCGTAATAGAAAAAATCGGGACATCGGTTGTAACTGTGCAGTCAGTAACTGTAGTTGCCAAAGTAGTCTTCAGGGCGGCAAAATATGAATCAGAAGCGGCTGTTGTGGCAACATTTGTCGTGATCAGGGCCGCAGATGGGACATCAGTGGTGCTAGCGGTTTTTGCAGTCGTAATAGCGAGGTTAGGTTCACGTGGTGTAATCTCAAATTTGAATTATGGTGAATGATTATCGACAGGTGTGTCATCTGGTTCCAACAAATTGTCGCTCTTAGGAAAACTTAAACCCTCCCTTGCTCTAGCGTATCGTAGAAGAGCCTCAGTTGACTCACTGTGGCCATCGGCGGCGTATCCACACCGGCCATGGCAAGTGCCTCCAACAGTCTTCTTTGTTAACCGGACCATTACGTTATCAAAACTTATGGTTTTTTGTATCACTTTACGTGGTTACCCCACACCTGAGCTATAGTCGCCCTTTTTTTAAAACTTTACAAACTCGCGGACAAATAAAAAACCCGCCTAGTTAGCTCAGCAGCTGTATTTCGAATCCTCCGTCTCTTCTTCTTTCTATTACCTATACCTGTACAATTCAATTCGAATTACAGCAGTATAATGGTTCATGCACTGACAAATAGTTCTTATACAAGCATTAACTAGTGGTTTTTATACAAACTAAATTCTCATTACAATGTTTTGTTAATTTGCTTTAAATACTTATTTTATTTGTTCAAAATATACGAGATTCAGATACTACGAGTTAATTTTATTTGAAATAACTACATTTTAAAGAAGAAAACTCTTATTCCGATTGCCATGCAAAATATGGCCACTTTCCCAGTTTAAAAAAAAATATTTAAGTCCAATTCTTTCTATACAATGTTTTCTTTGTGCCTTTATAAAGCGTGGTAGATAGTATACTACGAAATAGAAAAGGAATAATAACCGCATATTATAATCAGTGAAAGAAACCGAATGTCAAACGTTAAAGTGGCCATATTCGACCTAGGCACCTTAAGATGGCTGACGGAGCATGGTCTCTTCGAAAATAATCAAAGTTAAAATTCCTGCGATTATATTTAAAAAAATAATATGACAGACTGAAGCTTTGAAGCTATGTAGCTTCGAAATTTAATACTTCTGTTGAGCGTGTTCAACAATTTTACTTCTTATATTTCAGTGGCACTTTTTTCCCAAAATGATTTCATTTTCTAACGAAACAAAAACTTTTAATCGTAAGAATCTAATAAAGGTGCCTGTAGGACGACCCTCACTATTACTGTCAATTTTTAGGTTACTGCTGCACCAAAGCATTAAAGTCTTTCGTTTTCATGACCTACTCTTAACCTTCTCTGATTTTCTCATATCTATTACAAAACCGCATTAGGATCAATTTTTTCTGAAAATTTCAATCTACTCTGATCTAATCGGAAAGACAACAATGAAAAAATCCACAAACGACCTTCAGCTCAATTAAGATCTGTGGGTTAATGCTTTCTTCCTAGTCGAGTTGTGAAGTTGGAAGTATGGTGGAGTTGTGATGTTGGTGAGGGGCTCTCACAATAAATAATTTTTGTGTGAAAAATCATATCGCAATAACTGTGCTTGTTCCACACTTTCAGTCTCAGCAATAATGGTAAGGTGTGAGTTGAGAAGGTAATTGAGCAATGTGTCTCAAGTCGACGGCGGAACTCCATGGTAGCTAACAAGCGAAGTAGAAGACAAAATACGTGAGAGGGTTTTTATTTTTATGAGCCAACACATAAATAGTATTATTACATAGATGTAATAACATCGAGGTTAGTTGACATCTTCAAGGGAATGTAGACACCTACGCATTTTCGCAAATTCTCTGCGGATACAAAAATGTAAGGTTTTGCCGCTTACATGCGTTGTGAGTACCAGTATTACTGTTTATGTGTTAACCAATTAATTTTGACAAGCACCGCACTTTCAATTAGCAGTGATTTCATCATTAAGTTTAAAATAATTACAAATAGAGTTCTATCACTCGAAGTGTCGCTTTACACTACCAGTGTTTATGGCAATTGTAGACAAGAAGTGTTATCACAAAGTAATCGTATAGTAATCTGACGAAGGTCATCACTTTATGGGGGCCCAATGGTTATGAAAACAATTACGTGTACTTTATTAGCCGAAAGCTTAAACTGGACAAAAATAGTTGAAATTAGTTAAAATTTTGAATTTTACCTTTATTTCAGACTCATAATAGATTAACCTACTAAAAAGTAGGGGCAGATAGTTAATGTTTATGAAACCGGGTGAGGAAATATTTTGAATGAAAGAAACCTGCAAACAGGTAGCCTTCTATGCTTAATGACCCTTTGAACAATATACATTAAGACAAGCTATTGTGGGATTGTGAAATCGAGCACAGCATCAACATAATGTCTTACTTTATGCTGCTACAGTTTTTCACATGTGGGAAGGCAAATGATATATGTTAAATCGTTTGATTCATGTTGGAAATTGAGCCAATGTTATGTGAAAATTTGTGAATATATCATTATACATAATTGAATAAAATTTTGACCTAGATAAAAATAAAGTCGTGATTTAGCAAATTTCAAAAGGTATCAAACCTATATCATTTGAATACTTATAATTATTTTGGCGAATGATTCAAGTTAACAACATAATTATCATAGAGTCCAATAGGAATTGCGAAAGTTATGCTGAAAGTTTCAAAATATTTTCGACAATAAGTTTTCATACATAGGAAGCAACTCATGAGTTTTGCAACCCTTTTGTGTTTGAAACTTCATCATGGGATAAGAAATATAACTATCAGAAGTATATATAGAGTGAATGCGCCATACATGGACCACCATAAAAATTTTCTGAAATAAAATCCTGAGTATTTATGTATTTTTTTGCAAATTTTATTTTGAATAGTTAAATATTTAGTTGGTTACAAAAACAAATCATAGAATCCTAAAACAAATAAAAGCTTCTTAAAAACATTCAACATTTTCTCAAACAATGGATTTTCAATAACAAGCAAAATGTGAACATAATACAGACCACATTGTTTAATAATATGGACCATAGGGAATTTGATTAAAATAATGACAAAAATAACATATTTCTATAATGTAATATTAAATCAGTCAATCATCTAAACTGGTACTGGTAAACTATCACAAAATTTGCAAACAGGGAGTCAACTTTATCTTCTACCCCAGCACACTTTTCATGAGCCTATCGCTTACAAGGAACATATTGAATCAATTTTTCCCCGTGAACATCTTCAGGAAAAAGACCATTACAGTAAAAGCATTATAATTCTTTTCCTTTTGAGGTTTTCTTTTCGTCGATGGGTAGTTTATTCGGATCATTTCTTATGTGCTACTGTTTCTTTTTCTTCCATTTATAGACTTCTTCCATCAATTTTATCGATTCCACTAAATCTTCTTTGTAAGGTGATGATGTCAAAATCATGGATCTGGTGGCTCTTCTTCCCTTCTTGCTTACGATTCTCTTTATAACAGGTATCGACTGCAAAACTTTGGAGACAGGTTATTACCAATTCTGTTGTCGCCCCACCGATGTACTGGAGCTACTCCGGCTGAGGTTCTACCGACCAAACTAGCTCACCCAAAGACGGGCGTGAGCGCTACTCATTCGATTCGCTGAGCCTCTAAAAGGTCGTCCAAACGAGAAACTGATCGTCTGGATCGAGACTATCACCTGGAAACGTTTTGGTACTCGCTGACCGTACCACCGCGCTGCGCAACCTAGAGCTCTTGATCTCACTAGAACAGCCGCTCAGCCAGCCAGCAACAGCAGGTCAAAGCCAACCACCTCTGCCTACAAGAGCAACACCATTCAACCTATTACAACATCCATTAGCTCAACAGATCTACGGTGTTGGCTTTTGTAAGCTGCAATCCTTCTGGGGCGCTAGCCCGGAGTTGTAGTTTTTCCAGGTTGTCCCAAATTCAGGTGCTGTGGCCAAAGCCTCTACCTTGGTGCGCACCGTCAGAGGCTCGAACAAGCAGATCATCGCCAAACACAAAGACACACCCATCCAACCCAGCAAATTCACTTCGATCACTGACCTATCTGGTCATCATCAAATAATGACACACGGCCCACCTGTCTACGCACGACCTCTCTGCCTCGCGGGAGAAAGCCGAAATCGATCTCCTGTCAGAACGGGCCCCCTGCACATGGTCCCCAAGGACGAAGGCCGTTGGCGAACTACTCGGGACTACCGGCGACTCAACCCCCACACCCGGTCAGACCAGTACCCATTGTTTATCATCGAAGATCTGATCCAGGAGGCCACTGGTTAAGGTTTCTCGGTCGTCAACCTCCAGCGGGCATTTAACCAAATCCCGATCGCGACGAAGGATATCTGTAAAACAGCAGTAACCACGCCCTTCAGCCTTTTTGAATTTGTAGGGATGCTTTTTGGCCAACGCAATGCGGCCCAAACAATGCAGCGGACACAACCATCTGCTAAGGAAGCTCGACTTCGTTCGCGCTTACCAAGATGACATCTTAGTTTTTTCAGCCAGCTACGACTACCACCAACGTCACCTCGAGCAGCTTCTCTCTGCGCTGCAAGCTGCCAAGCTCCAGGTCAACTGGGAGAAATGCCAGATCGGTCTGCCCGAATTCATGGTGCCAGATACCATATTTGTCAGACAGGATTTCGACCGTCAGCCCCCTAGAGGGAAGTCATTGCATCCTGTCCCAAACCGGCCGATTCTTGCCAGCTGAGGCATTTTCTCAGGATGCTGAATTTTTATCGCCGCTGCATGCCACACGCTACCGAGTCCCAACCACCACTCCACCATTCTCAGAACTACTAAAAGGCTGTACAACCAAGAGAGCACCACTCACTTGGTCACCTGATGCTGAAGCCGCCTTTGTACGCTGCAAACAAGGAATCGCCCATGCAGCCACGTCGGCTTTCTTTTTGCTTTCACAGCCATTGGAAATACGCACCAATGCATCCAACACTGCTATTTGCGCAACCTTGGACCAGCAACGCGATGACGGTACTTGGGTACCCCTCGGTTTCTTCTCGAGGAAGCTTTCAGAGACAGAACAGCGTTACTCCACCTAAAGTAGACAATTGGACTCCATCAGCCAGTTCGCCACATGGCTGGAATACACTCAAGGCGAAGACAATGTCATCGCTGACGCACTTTCACGAGTAGAGACTGTCATAGTGCCCACAACACTTTCCGCCCGAGCAATCAGTGAGGCCCAGGCCACAAAGACTCAGTTGCCGCACCTCCTGGCAAACTCCAGCCTCAAGCTGCATCAATTGGCTTCAGAAGGCTGCACAGCACACTACGTTGAATTCAACGGTACGATCAAGCCCTACTTGCCAGCCGCGCTCCGACCCCAAGCATTTGACGTCATTCATCAGCTCTTAGGCCCCAGCGGGCGTGCCACTGCAAAGCGCGTGGCGGTCAAATACTTCTGCTCGAGCTTGCAAAAGGGTGTGTGCCAATGGGCAAACCAATTTGTACTATGCCAACATTCAAAGATTCATCGCCACAATCGCACCAAGCTAGGTAGCTTCAAGATGTCGGACGGGCGTTTTGACCACATCCACGTTGACCTAATCAAGCTTCCGCTACGTGATGGCCGCAGGCAATACCGATGCACGATAGCAAGGCCAACACCATCTCTACTGCGTTATTCAAGCATTGGATCACTATCTTTGCCACATCACTGGAAATCACGTCAGGCTAAGGCTGTCAATTTGAGGCCGACCTTCTAAAGTAACTCGGCTGCCTCCTTGGAGTCAACCATGTTCATACCACGCTATATCACCCACAGGCTAATGGCATGGTAGAACGAATGCACCGCACTCTCAAGGCTGCACTAAAATGCGCTTCTAAAACACCTTGGCTGCATGCACTTCCAGCTACCTTGTTGTATGCATGCCATTGATGCCTCAGCAATAGATCTCGCTTCAATACTCAGCTCGTTTCTCGTTGGTGGCTTGTATGCATCTCTGCTGGATCTGCATGAATGTGAAGATGTTTGCGGCGGTGGAGCATTAAGGTTGTGCCTTTGGCCGGAGGCTCAGTGGCTTCACGTTTAGATCCGCATTCAAAATCGTTTCCATGTAAACTTTGACAGCACTCGGGCTGAAATTTAAATTAATCAAAAATTCATTGGAAGTCTATGTCAAAATGCATCAAAATTCATTGGAAGTCTATGTCAGAAAATAGAATCAACAAAAATAACATAGGCAGTTGGAAAATGATGTAAATGCCCGCAAATTATCACGAACAGCACTATTACCTTATCGCATGACGCTTCTTTAGCCTTCTGCTCGTCATTGGCCTTTAACTAGCTTCTCCGATAATGCCCTACGTGGTCTAGGAGCTCCTCTAGTTCAAGGAGCCCATTCTTTACTGCTTTGCTGATTTTTTGGGAGTCGCATGCTGATTGTATTCTTTTTGGAACATCTCCCGCTTTTCGAAATAGCCTTTCTTCTTCGTGTCGCTAGGTGGCAATTGTACTTTGCGACCATCCTTGGGAGAGGTTATCGCTTTCCGTTTCCAAATGCTGTACTTCCGCCACATTTCCCACGTTGGCAATGCAATCACACAACATCGCTTTATTTGCCTGGCTACTCGTTTCTTTTCCTGCCGTAATCTCCTCGTTGGCTTAAGGGTGATTCTTTATTATTTCGGGATTTACGACCTTTACATTGGTCGCAGCAGGGGCCATCGAATTTTCAATGTTCTTTATATTTTCTTCCACCGCTCGAACACCTGAAGCGTCCTGCAGAGTTTTCCGCTTTTCATTTATATGACACTCTGGCGTTCGCATAATTTTTTTTGCTGCACCCAAATGCTGCAGAAATCTCAGCCTGGACGAGACTGTCTGCTAATCTCCGTTTTTCTTCGGTCTTCACTGTCATTGTATTCATCGTCGTTTTTGTCATCGTTTGTACCGTTCTCGATGTACTGTTAACATCGTGGCTGCAACCACTGGTTGCATCGTCGTTATTTATTTCAAGACAAGAAGAACCATTTCTTAAGATTGTTATATATACGCAGAGCACCATTCGTGGTACCGTTCTGGCAAAAGGTATTATGAATTGGTCTGCATCCCTAGCATTATACGGATTAATTTTCCATACCTTAATTAATGCTGTTCGATCCGATCCATTCGTTTTTGAATTTCTGTAGATAAATTTAGCTTTCTCCAAAAATTCGACAAGTAGCAGGAGAGAGCTCCTGTAAGGTGGGTTCTGTGAACCAATTAGTAACTCAAACAATATCTTCCTAATATCAAAACTTGACTAATATAGACATTCCATAAATTGAGTTCGAAGATCTAAGTCCAAGTTATTATTCATTTAAATGCGCTGCCATTCAAGCGTTCTTGACCCTTTGCTTTGTCAGTCATAATAACACATCGATATTACAAACCATTTCTAAAATGTATAGCCAAATTCCTATATATGGGTTGTGCCTAGGTCCGCTGCAAACGTGTATCTCCCTAGTATCACGTGTTAATGTTGTTGTAATTATTAAATATTCATTTGGCTGTAACTTCGCTGTTTAGTGTACGACTGGTATGAAATTTTCAGGATATATGCAACCGCTATCAGAAATTGTAGCTTTTAAGAAATTTAAGGGTCTTGTTTTGATTTTATGGGCAAAAAAGTAAAATTTATAAAATGTCTTATTATTAACAAAGTTGATCAAATTTTGCCATCTTAGGTATTTGCTCCTCTTGTACTCCTAAAAACTTACCTCAACAATTTTTTTAAGATTTTTCAAGTCAAAGGTATCCAATCACGACAGAGAGGAGGGGACACTAAATTTTCGTACGTTTCCCCTCCCCCTGCACCCGTTGAAGCAAAATTTGTTAGTTCAAGACCTATTTTGAAAATATCTCGTCAAGACCTTTAATCTGATACCCATATTGCCTACATTTGGTGAGATGTTTTTTTTTCAGGGGCCACTCCCCTATATGAGGAGACTCCCCTTAAACACATTAAAAAAGTTTTCGTAGTGAGACTTTCAAGAGATCACCACTTCATACCTACTCACGAAATTTTATGTTTCTAGCTTATGTGGTTTGCAAGAAAAATTGCTGTGATACACAGAAGAACAGATGGACATACAGGTCGTGATTTTAGTAGGTTTTTGTGAAATTATTTTACAAAACCCTAGACACTAATGGATCGGACCGAATACTATTAATTAAGGTATCGCAAATCAACCCTTTGTTCGTGGTTGGGAGGTGAATGTAATTAACGCACAGAGTGTGAGACTCCCATTCTCGCGAGAAAGTGACAGAATCCAGCCTGGAACTGTTTGATACATTACTTCGGGCCAGGTTTCGTTTCGTTACGCTGTGAGGTTCCTTCAAGCTGGGGGATCTCTCTTCTCATGGGAGGCGAGAGGAAAAGAGGGATTGCCAGACAAGCGATCTCCATACCCCTAACGACTCTAGCTGCTGTGAGTCCCGTTTATCTTTTAGAACTCCTCGAGCATAATGCGCCACCTGTCTCCATTTTTCAACCAATTTGAGCATCACCGCAACTATATTATCTGGGGTGAGCCCTCCCATTTCCCTGTTGAGGTCCCTTTGCAGCCTGTCCCGTTTTGTGCACGCAAAAAATGTGTGACAGGCATCGTCACCCTCTTCTGGGCAAAACCGACAATCGGGGGACCGGGACTTAACAAACTTGTGCTGGTAAAACTAAAACACTATGCCCACTCAAAAACTGGGTCAGATAGAAGTCAGTCTCACCATGCCTTCGATGTAGCCACGCCTTCCCTTCGTGCAATTCACCCAAGACTGCTGTCGAAGGTTGAGTGAGCGCTGTCTCTCCTCACGGACAACCATCTCCCTCGCGTACTCGTTTCAACGCAGGTAAATAGCACGGCGCTCTCTAACAAGGACGGCAACGCATTATCATACCTAGTCTAAGTTGCAATTGTGCAACGGCGCGTCCAGCGACCAGAGCCACCACATCATCCACATAGCCGATCAGGTGCGACTCATCCGGCATCTCCAGTCTCAGTAGCCCATCGTTAGACATGTTCTACAGGTCTGGACCAAGGATAGATCTCTGGGTTACACCCGATGTAACTTCCATCCTTCATTGGCCTTGTGTCGTGTCATAAAGCAGGCTTCGATTCTTCTGGTAGTCCCTCAAAAGCTGCATTAGATATTCTGGAACTTGAAAAGAGCTTTCCAGCGTATCCAGAATATTCACCCATCTAGCAGGATTGAAGGCGTTCCTGATGTCGAGTGTCACCAACAGGACGATCGGGCTATATGCCTCTGCCTTTTGGACCGCACTCATCACCTCTGTAATCGCATCAATAGTGGAACGTCCTGCTCTAAAGCCGTACTGCCGAGGAGATAGGTCCCCAGCAGGACGAATCGCGTCAGTGAGTCTTCCCTTAATGAATTTCTCTAGCGCTTTCCCAGCCGTGTCTAGCATGCATAGCGAGCGGTATGCAGACGACGATCTGGGATGTCATTCCCTTTGCTGATCAGCACGAGTCTCGCCATCTTCCATCGTACTAGGGAAACCCCGTCCCGTAGGCAAGCGTTGAATGTGCTGAGCAGCAAGTCAGGACAATGGTGATTGACAAGTTGCAACATCTCAGCTGGAACACCATCTGGACCTGGAGCCTTCCTCGCTTTCAGTGAAAGGACTGCCTCTTCTAGTTCTAGTGCCCATATAATTCGAGGAAAAATACGTTCACCAAACTCGATAGTTTGGACTGGTGTGAAAGTAGTATTACTCTTTCAACTTAATTATTAGCAAGAGAATCAATGAAACGAAAGAGCTGGAAAGTTTTTCTAATTAAATCATGGAATTATATTAATTCCACATATTGTAAGCAAAACTTAATGTGATTAAAGTAACACACTCATAGATGTGGAGAAATATTATCGCATATGTAGCAAATCTTAAAAGTTCATTCATAAATGTAATAAAGAATTTAATTCAAATTTTAGAGCATCTTTCGATTCATCAATGCATATCGAATTAATTCATTGCATTATGAAGTATAATCGAACCCGCGGTATAAACGATTCGCCTTCTTAGCATCTGAAAGTGTAAAAGCTTTCTTTAGTTAAAGTTTTGCGCCTGCAAGTATGCAATACAGTTTTGCTTTTGAAAGCTGAAGCGCAATAATATACGATAGGTTGAGAAACCGTGCAGTTTTGCCAGATGCTGTTAATTGCGAGTGTGAAGATGCATACAAATTATTAGATTACACCAAATTTTTTTGGAGTTCCCATATTTTGCTTGTGCTTACGAGTTAGTATTTATTTTGACTTTAATTACAATGCAAACCGGATTTGAACCAAAAATGTTACACTAAATTGATGTTGGTTATAATAAAGAATTATCCTGCGTGGCTATAATAACTCTTCGACTGATAAAAAATCTGCAAAGTTCATATCATTTGCCAAGAGATAGATACTAATTGTAAAACCAGTTTAATAGAAAATAGCAGATGATCTATCATTCAGGATTGCGGACATCAAAACCAGGTTGTTCATTTTGTTCTTGGCATTATTGGATTTTTAAATCAAGGAAAAAATTTGGAATATCAGAAACGGACATATCGAACGTAGCTACTTTGACGACATTCCCAAAAAGAACATTTTTTCACACGATATTAAGATTTGAAATTTATTTTCACGATTATGGCTTGCTTACTTGTTCGCAGGGACTTTTTAGGGTTTTATAAAATAATTTCAATTTAATTTGTTCGTCTCTCCATCCGTCCGTGCGTCACAGCAAGGTGGTTTTCTTTTGAATTACAGCAATCAGAAACATGAAATTTCATGAATAAGATAAAAGTGATGACCTCTTCAAAGCTAAGACACCAAAACCTTTTTATAAGGATTTAAGAGGATCTCCTAAGATACCGAAGTGACCTTCAAAAAAAATTTTTTTTGCAGAAGGTAACTGATATGGGTATCAAGTATGAAGTCTTGATAAAAACTTTCAAGATCGGGTGATAAAACTGCGGTAACATAGATGAAAAACGTGCGGCGGTCAAAATATGTGACAAATTAATTTTATAGTAATGAAAACACGATTATTACTACTAACTGAAGTTTATTAAAAAATATCGACAGGTCGCGATAGCGTCTCAAACATAACAACCTAAATCTAAATGATATCTAAAACATTATTAAAAATAATATGACTTGACATCCAGGTGGCAGCACATAACACGGCAGTGCCCTACAGCAGTCTCCCTCAAGTGATAACGATATTTCTATTCATTTAGCAAATGTCACTTAACGTAATTTTGACTTACCGCTGTGCTACAATTAACATAACACAAAATAAGGAACGTCAAGTAACGTAGCGCGCACATAGTTCCCCTACATACGATTCGCGCTTATGTGATCTTGACAGATACGAGAAAGTGTCATTGTGGCAAAAGTAATTGAAGAAAATGGATGATTTCGGATTGATTATGAATTTTTTTGTTTTTGACAATGCGTTATAATTTTGTTGATGAAAGTCTTCAACGGCGAAGAAGAAATATTAATTTAAATTTCAATACCAGAGTCGAGTTGTGCTTAACAGGTGAGAACACCTGTTTTCTGCATAATTCCTACAGCTGGATAAAATTTTACTCACCCTTTCAAATGGCGAACAACAATGTATCATTGTCACTTAAAGTAAACAATGTATTCGTCATACTGACATAAAAAGTTCGTTCAATTTCAACTTTTCATGTTGCGTATGTCAGCCTCATGTCAAAAGTACTCAATGCTCTATAAAATATTCGGGTTCAACTTTTTTGACATTTGCTTTATGTCTGGTTATGTTGATTGTAGCTCAGGCTTTAGGTCCTTCATACGTTTTGATCACTGTGGGTTGATGAAAGTTTGCTGCTCCGTCATATGATGGTCTACTAGCTAAATCCTGCGAGTCGTTTTCCATATGTGCCGGTTTTAGACGCTCAATGGAAATTTTTGTGATCTTATTCCCTACGCGTATTTCGAAGACTCGTTCATCTAAACGCTCGATGACTTCATGAGGACCGCTGTATGGCTGCTGCAGAGATTTTTTTCCAGATCCCTGTCTGATAAACACATGGCTGCGTCTGGACAGGTCCTTGTGCACAAAAACGCTTCTTTGGTTGTGGTGTGCGGCAGGTGTCGGTTTTAGTGCTTGCATTTTCCGTCGGAACTTTTGGATGAAAATGTGCGGGTTATCAGGAGACGAATCATCGCTGAAGAACTCTCCGGGCAACCGTAATTGCAATCCGTAGCACAATTCCGCAGCTGAACATCCGATGCCATCTTTGAGAGATGTCCTTAATCCTAAGAGCACTGGTGGCAAAACGTCAATCCAATGTGACGATTCGTGGCACATGATTGCGGCTTTCAAGGAACGATGAAACCTTTCAACCATTCCATTAGAAGCGGGATGATGCGCTATGGTTCGAATCCTGTTGCTGCCGATAAACTGTAACATGGCTTGGAACAATGCAGACTCAAACTGAGTTCCCTGGTCGGTGGTTATTGTTTCAGGTGTTCCGAATCTTGCCACCCAGTTTGTGAAGAATGCTAAAGCGATTGTATCTGCAGCGATGTCTTCCAACGGAATTGCTTCGGGCCATCGAGAAAACCGATCTATTACCGTGAATATGTAGGTGTATCCATAGGACGATGGAAGCGGACCAACAATGTCTGCGTGTATGTGTTGGAAGCGGCGATCCGTCGTTGGAAAGTTTTGCGGGGTAAGAGTAACGTATCGATGAACTTTAGATCGCTGACATGCTACGCAGTTTTTAGTCCAGATTGCTGCTTCCTTTTTCATTCCAGGCCACACATATTTGCTGGAGATAAGTTTGCACGTGGCTTTTCCGCCTGGGGTGATAACCCATGAATTTTCTCGAACAAGGACTTCCTCAGGCTCTTTGGGATATATGAACTTGGATTTCCCATTGATACATCGCAGAATAAAACATTTCCATCTCCTAATGGAAATTGTTTTAGCTTTAGCGAAGTGCTCGCATTAAGGAGATGTTGCAGCTCTTCATCGTTAGCTTGTTCTTTCGCGATATCCTCTGCACTTGGAGTTTTGAATTCCGTGAAAGCGTCAATTCTGGAGAATACGTCAGCTACGAAATTCCGTGAGCCTTTAACGTAGGAAATTTGCGTCGAGAATTGGCTAATGAATTCCAATTGTCGCATTTGCCGTGGAGAAGCTTTATCCAAACGTTGTGAAAAGGCGAATGTTAAAGGCTTCTGGCCAGTCTCAATCGAAAAATTCCTTGCTTCGAGCATGAACCTGAAATATTTGACAGCTTCGTAAATAGCTAATAACTCCCTGTCATACGTGCTATATCTTGTCTGCGCTGGGCTCAATTTTTTTGAAAAGAATCCTAGTGGCCTCCATGCATCACCTTGTTTTTGCTCCAAAACAGCACCAATGGCTACTTCCGATGCGTTGGTTCGAAGAATCAAAGCAGCTCCGTCGTTAGGGTGAGCCAATAATGCGGCATTTGCAATCATCGTTTTGCTTTCTTCGAATGCTTTCTTGGTTGTTTCGTTCCGAAGAATCGGCTCTTTGTCTTTTGACTTTTTATCACCCAAATAAGAATTTAGGGGAGCAAGTACGTCTGCTGCATTCTGCAAGAATCGAGTATTGATTATTCTAAGTACCTACGAAGCTCTAAAAGATTTTTAAGGTCGTTTGAAATCCCTAATGGCTGCTATTCGATCCGGTAAGGGTTTGGTTCCTTCACTCGAAATTGAGTAGCCTAAAAACTTTACCTCCTTTGCTCCGAATACGCACTTGGGTGTATTTATTTTGACGCCATATGCCTTCAACCGTTCGAAAACTTCTTGCAGATGTTTGTGATGCTCCTTTAGGTTCTTTGATGCTATAAGTATATCGTCGAGATAGGCGTGGCAAAATTTCAGCCCACGCAAAACGGTGTCGATAAATCTTTGAAACGTTTGAGCAGCGTTCCGTAAGCCGAAAGTCATTCGACAAAATTCGAATGATCCAAATGGCGTCATGACTGCAGTCTTTGGTATATCATCAGGATGTATCGGAATCTGGTGGTATGCGCGTTCCAAATCCAAAGTGGTAAAAATTCCTTTGTTGTACAGATGATTCGCAAAGTCCTTGATGTGAGCGGCAAATTCCCATCAAGACCATGTAGTCGAATTCCAATTTGGCAGCTGCATATTTTTCTGGTGGATGACGTCTCATTCGTTCAGCTATTGGTGCACCTGTTGTGAGTATTCGATGGCAGATATTGTGCGGCAGAGAACTGTTGAAATTCGAGGAGGATGTGACTTCAGCGTATGTTGATAGCAGCTCGCGGAATTGATTATCCCGGGCTAAAATTGTGATTTTTCCTGAATCCTTGCAAACTTTTGCGAGAGTAGAGAGTTGCGTGTTGCCATCCACCAGCCGTTTGTTTCTTAAATCCACCAATATGTTGAATTTACGAAGAAAGTCTGCACCGAGAATCGGACGTGCTACGTCTGCGATTGTGAAGAACTATTTCATCGGGGGTCGTAATACGAAATCGAGATCCATCAGTTGTTCGCCGTAGGTGGTGATCACGGTGTTGTTTGCTGCGTGTAGCTTTAGAGGCGCTGGTGTTTTACGAAGGCAGTGTTTTTCAGGGGGAATTACCGACACATTAGCGCCGGTGTTGACCAAAAATAGAGTTCCGCTGCGACGTTCTCTTATGAGTAGGCGGTTTTGGTATTGGCCGTCGTCATTTACCGCACATGACGACGAGCATTTTAGTTTTCCGTCACGAAAGTGCACGGTTTTCGACACTTTTGCGCTTTTGCACCGAATCGACGATGGTAGAAGCAAACAGTTCGGGAACGAGATCGCGATTGGTTTTGTTTCCGGCGTTAGGATGAACGTGAATTGTTTCTGCGTGAGTTGCGCATTTCGAACGCTTCAAGCCTTTTTGTGAGAGACGCAATTTCATTTCGTAGATCATCGTTAACGCTTGATGCGCTATTCCCGACGGCGGCTATCGAGGCCATTCCGCTTTCTTCTAAAATTTTGTCCGCCATTAATGTTAATGGCTTGATTCCAATGTCAGGAGTCACTGTCAATATTGCACGCACTCGCGGTGGTGAGCACGCACATCATCTTCCCCGAGCTGGTTTCCTGCGAGAGATTTCATTTCGCGCCACAGTTGAGAGGGTCTTTAATCACCAAGTTCTAAGTCCGTGAGCACTTTTGTTAACGCTTTTTCAGGCGAGTCCGTGAAGCGAGACATAAGCGCGTTTTTTAATGCATATGCGTCCGATATAGGCGGCGATTCCACAATATCGGCAACTTGCTCGAAAATGGCAGATCCGATTGATGAACTTATCGCGTTAAAATGGTTAGCATCCATCACTTTATGAGTCGCGAGTTGTGCTTCAACTTGCGTGAACCACAAAGTTGGCCGTCTTTGCCAAAATGGCGGCAGCTTAAGCGTCTGTAGTGATTCAATATTTCCTAAAACTTTTTCAAATGAACGACGCGGAATTTCGGGTGTCACGGGATAGGTTTTGTTGTCTGGAGAATTAGGCATATTGCACGTTTCATTCCAGATACATTGATCAAAAGGTCAAAATCATCTGTTACAAGACACTGGTTAGACCAGTTTTGACATATGGATGTCAGATCTGGTACAACCAGAGTGCTAGTACTATGGAAAAATTAAGAGTTTTCGAAAGGAAATGTCTTCGTGCATGTACTGGTTTCTACAGAAAGCCTGAGACGGATTGGAAACATTATATATCGAATAGAAAAATTTATCAAACTGCTGAAGTGACTAGAGTCGATATTTTCATATTGAAACTTCATCGGAATCATATCGCAAGATCTGTGGCTGTGAGTGAAAACCCTTGGATTTCACAGCCGTTCCACCCTACAGACGGGTATATAGCGACTTGTCTCGCTACTGGCTTCATTCCTCCAGAAGCATTCGTGTATTTGGACATGAATCGATATGTTTTTGATTCTGACGGCGTTCCAGTCATATATCACATATATCGACGGGCCACCGATAAGAAGATAAAATATCCTCCGAACTTGAGTTCACGAGACCAACAATTCCAATGGAGATACTCATTTGCTAGATTCGTTGAGGCTGATCGAGTTGAGACGGGGCAATCTAGGTATTGGTGGCTGAATGACAATGTCTAAATTATTCGTGTTTATTTTCAGTTTTGGTGTTTTTCGTTATTTCGTTTTTGAGTTTCAGCTCATTATTGCTACATTTAGTGTTATTGTTTATTTTTGTTAAAAATTAGGGATAGGTTAGGTTTATATTATGTTTATTATATTAGGTTAGAGATAAGGTAAAACGCTTAGGTTAGGAACATAGTTACAGACTTTTTTAGTATAAGATAAAGTTTTTGATTGCGTTTATTAGAATTAAGTTAAAACATATTAGGTGTAGGATCAAAGTTCACTGTAGTGTTAAGATGATAAATAATTTTAGAATAGTGTTGGTTGGTTTTTTCTCCTTTTTCCAATTGAATTTTAAAAATATGTGACAATCTTCATTGATATGGATTTGCTAGAGTTTTTTTTTCTAAATGTGTTTAATGATAACGTACAAATTTAGAGAGCCATTTGGGCCATTAAGTTTTTTTATTGTTGTTTGGATTTTGCTTTATATTCTTTTAAAATTTATAACGATTAGTATTAAATAAAGCGCTTTTGACTTTGACTTTGACTTTGGCGGCGATTCCACAATATCGGCAACTTGCTCCAAAGTGGCAGATCCGATTGATGAACTTATCGCGTTAAAATGGTTAGCATCCATCACTTTATGAGTCGCGAGTTGTGCTTCAACTTGCGTGAACCACAAAGTTGGGCGTCTTTGCCAAAATGGCGGCAGCTTAAGCGTCTGTAGTGATTCAATATTTCCTAAAACTTTTTCAAATGAACGACGCGGAATTTCGGGTGTCGCGGGATAGGTTTTATTGTCTGGAGAATAAGGCATATTGCGCGTTTCACTAGTTTCGCACGAGGTCACCAATGTAGTAATGAAAACACGATTATTACTACTAACTAAAGTTTATTATAAAATATCGACAGGTCGCAATAGTGTCTCAAACATAACAACCTAAATCTAAATGATATCTAAAACATTCTTAAAAATAATATGACGTGACATCCGGGTGGCAGCACATAACACGGCAGTGCCCTACAATTTACCGAGGAGTAGGCCCTCTTGTGTAAAACTTCAGAAGTGGAGTTTCAATCAGCTTGGTCGATGTTGGCGGCTCCAGTTGCTTGGATTTCATTTTATATTTAGTATTTATTAATATATTTATATTTTTAACCGACTATCCAAGGAAAAAAGGTTATCAATTCATCACGTATATATTTTTTGTTGCTTTTTTTATGTATGTTCACGCATAACTTTTGAACGGTGACAGAAGAGTCCTGTTTTCGGCAAATGATACGTCTTTCTTTCTATTAGGTCCCACTTAAAGGAAAAGAAATTCGATTCACGGTAAATGACTTTTACGTTAAAATTAAAAAATTTCCGACTTTCACCCGGATGTTTCAGCATAACTGATCGACACGTGTAAGAAGACGTTTCAAATGAAGGACAACATACTAAACTAAAATATATTGGGATAGAATTGTAATCTTTGCAAGGACTCTGTAGATATTAACAGTTCAATATGATACATTGATGTCAAGAAATTGAATTTTAATGATCTATTGTACGAAAAATGCCTATTATTTTGCAGGATTCAAGGATTTTATGGAAATACCAATTCTTTGGTGACGGCAGATAAAAATAATCAGTATAGATAAAAATAATCAGTATAGTAGTATAAGTAGAAAGTTAAGTTATGTTAAGCTAATATAAGTTCAGTAGAGGTTTTTGCCTAAATTTTCCTCTAGCTAATTGTAATAATCTCATAGAAATACGATAATATGCATAGTTTTAAGTAATGTTCAAACGATGGTGAGATGACTTTGTCAGAACACCTACTATATTATAAGGCCTCTGTACCGCATACATTCCAATAAAGAAAAATTATATATAATTTTCTATATAAACAGTACGTTTTAGTCAGTCATCTCAATCGGAAATAACCAATATATCATTTCTGAATGCAGGATAAATACAATTGAACAGAATTTAGAGCAATTTCATTGGGGAAAATTTCAAGATACTTTTCTATTCCGCACTCATTCTTTGCTTGATGATGAACTTATCACAAGATCCTTTTTACAACTTTAGACGTAAACTTATATATAGTATTTATAAAATTTCTAGATGAAATAATGAGGATTGAGTGGTAGCAAATTAAAGAGTTAATTGCCATTTGAAAATTGATTCGTTACTTTATAGTTAATATTATGCATTATAATCCCAGAACCCTAAAGCTAATGATTTCCATACTTAAGAGTGACAAAAATTGCGACCTAAATGGCCGATACTTTTCCTTCTATCAGTGATCATAACTTTAAAGATGATTCGGAAATTGTTCACCATCCTTTTCGGCCAAATCAATGATGGCCAAGCATTGTCCCCTCTGGTTGCCTGGTATCAGCCTCACTTTGATCCTGCCTACGGAAGGGAGCTCCCTTTTGTTGGCCTCTTCCACCTCGGTCAGGTGTTTGAAGTGAAACTGAACAAAGCATTAAACGCCCACATTGTAAAATATCGGCTGATGCAGAATTGCCAATTTGGTTCTCATGCCAGGCGGTCGACCAAACATACGATAGCGAAATAACCTCAGACATCTGTTGGAAACTAAACAACAGAGAATGTGTTGGAGTGTGTCTCATTCACATGAAGAAAATCTTCGATACAGTGTGGTTAGATGGACTTATTTTGGAATTCCTTCAAGACAGGCTCCCCAGACACCTTGTCACCATGATTTGCAATATGTTATACAGGAAATTATTTGTTAATACTGATGTAAATCTGACGACAATGCGCAACTTCAAGGTCTTGAATGCCTGCAGCAAGGAACAGTTATTGCGCCTCTGCCTTTCTCAATCTTGCGACATAATTCCGAAGAAGTCTCAACATGAAAATATTAATGTGTCACTTTAGCAGTTTGATAAATTCTTCTTTTCGATGTATAGTGCTCCCAATCCGTTTAAGGCTTTCTGTATAAACCAGTACATGCCCAAAGACATTTCTTTTCAGAAACTCTTAATTTTTCCATAGTACTAGTATTCTGCTTGTACCAGATCTGACATCCATATGTCAAAACTGGTCTGACCAGGGTCTTGTAACAAATAACTTTGACCTTTTCATCAATATATCCGGAATGAAAGAGTCATCGAAGAACAGTGACTACTTTTTGTGCCTTACTGAGCATGATTTGAACATGTTCAGTATAGTACAGATACTGACCGAGATGAAAACCGAGGTATCGAGCATAGAATTTACGTGGAAATTCTTCCAATTACGTTTCAGGCCTTGACAAATCCCCTGCAGTGTTGTCCGAAAAAAGATTGTTTCGCATTTCTGTACATTGATTATCATTCGCCAATTGTCAGTGTAGATGTGAACACAATTGAAACTTTTTTGGAGATTGCTCTGAACTATTGTAGCTTTTCGGTCTGCCATATAGATGAACGGATCATCAGTAAACGCAACCAATGATCGCGTTGGCAAGACATTAAAATCAAAACCGTTCAATTAGCTTGCGAATGAATATTGAGAAGAGCCCTGCTGTAGACCATTCACCATCTTGAATCCACGCATTGTTATCAGGTTTCCATCATATTTCTCAATGTGGGCGTTTAATGCGTTGGTGAGTATCACTCCAAATACCTTGCTGATGTTAGGCAGCAAACTGATTGGGCGATAACTTTTAGGGCATGCAGATTCTTTTCTTATCTTCAAGATCGGAAATACCCTAGTCTTTTGCCAATCATTTGGGAAATATGAGTTGCTCAACATATTGTTGAACAATATGCAATAATTCCTAATAGCAACCTCAGGCACATGTAGGAGAACTTCATTTGGAATACCATCAGTACCACATGATTTCTTGTTGTTTATCCCGTGAAATATGAAACACAAGTCTTCATAGCTGACAAAATAATCAATAAGATTCAAGCCCGGTATAAAATCAGATGTTAATGTTTCATTGAAATGAAGAATTGATTCACCGTTCAGGCTTGACTTGAAGTCGGAAACTTTTGCATCAATGACCTCTGAAAATATTTCATTCTCTCTCTCAGGGTTTGGTAGATGAACCAATTCAAAATGTGTTCCAACCAGAGCAAGTTTCTGCAATCCCTCACATATAATCCTGTTTCCATTTCTATCCGGATTTCGATACCAGCCCTATCGAGAAGATTTATCTCATCACTAGCGACTTCAAGATTCGATATCTTCACTCGAGACTTCTTACGGATATGCTATTCACTTTCAAGAAAACCCCATCTGGGTCCTGTGGGATAATACCCCTTAATTTATTCATTCATTGATTACTGACCTCACTCCTCAAGTGTGAACGGGTTAAGTTCCGGACATTCTTCAGAAGTAATTTCAACACTGCCAACGAGGGATGGTTGTAGTCCAAAAATCGCCAATAAATAATGTTGACGCGTGTGAGAAGAAGGCTTTTTAATCTTTTCAACCTTACAATGGTTGGTGTTTCATATCCTTCCATATTGTTTTGATTTTTAATCTTAGGAACTACTTTCCCAATCGTTTTCAACGTCAGCTTCTCTAACTTCGATAACTAGAGATCTATTTCATCGTTAGGTGGATTTCTGTCATTAGGAACCATTGAGCAAGCGTTGCCATCATCGGAAAGTGCACATCGCTTGTGGTACTCTACGTTAATCTTCTTTTGAAAATTTCCCCAATTCATTTTTTTGAAATTCAACCGATGATTATCATGTTGAACTGGGATAAGGAAGAAATCATCCCTTTGATGATTGATTTCCATTACGATTGCGTTATGGTCGCTATCCGAAGGAAGCACCTGCAGTTCCCGTTGAGGACTATTAAAGCTGAATTCAAGTGTTGCGTCAGCAATGCAGAGGTCTAAATATGAATTTGTCCTATGGTATGCTTGGCGTTCACGTTCAGGCAAGAATATAATAATTATGCAGCCTATTCAATTCGAGTATTTCAAACAAGGAATTGAGCTCCTCCTTGAACTTGAGAACATTTCGACCAGTTGCATAGGTAGAGACAACGAAGAGGTTATCTCCACTTGGCTGTGAGATTTTGATAACGGACACTTCAAGAGATTCAAAGCTTTTGAATTCGACTTTTTCAATAGCTTGGAAATAAAAAGGTTTTCGGACTAATATCCCGGTGCCACTTCGCCCATCACTGTTTATCCTATCATTTCTTACGAATTCAAAATCCTTGAATGTCATGGATTGCCATGAATTGAAGTGGATTTCAGTGAGAAGCGTGATGGCTTTTGCCTAACTATGAATTCAAGGAGACAATCACGTTAGTGTATAGTAACAATAAAGTTGATGTTGATCGAGATGAGACGAATCGTATCCATGGGAATGTGAACGGATTACAAATTATTTTGAGGCATTTGAAAGCCCTAAACGCTGAAACACAAGATTAATTTTCATATCTTGTTTATGGATTCTCTCCGATAAAGAATTTAGTTGCTGGTTAGTTTTGAGAAGCAGCTCATTATTGCCTCTTACATTATTTACATTATTTACCGCATTTTCTGCTAGTCCTATAGCAGCGAGTGCAAATGATACTCGGGGCTTGACGAAGTTTGGAGCTAAGACACTGCAGTTTAGTTGTGTTTGCTTTTGGACAAATTTTACTCTCGCATCTTAATATCGGGAGCATCCTCGATATGATGCCGGGTGTCCAAAAACACCGCAATTAACATAGTATAATTTCTCTTTTGGCTCCATCTGAGCCAATTTGCACTCACCGAGAGCATGAACGTCGTTGCATTTGACGCATCGATAATGCATGGCGCAGTTGGCAGCTGAATGTCCAAATCATTGACACCGATAGAATCACTTCTCTTTCCTGTAGGCATTCCTACCTCACTACTCAGAAGTTCAAGTATCTTATTTGTTGAAGAGCACTTGGACTACTCTTTTTTGAAATCTGCACCAAATAAAGTGGTAAATTTGTTTTTCATACGGTCAACCTTCTTATCGCAAATGTTTTAGTAAAAATAAATTCAATTTCTATTGCTACTTCCTTGAACACCTCAAGAAAATCGACGGTGTCTTTTCGCAGTCCAAGCCCTACAACAAAAAGGTCTGGTTCTTCCCACCTTGCGGGGTATAGGTGGTGTGGAACCTCCTCAGAATTCATTGCATTTTTAGTTGACTTGAAATCAACCAGTGGTTTCGTTCTGATTGTTAAGTTTTCGGCATTGAGTCTTTTAATATCGAAATTTGTTAATTTATTTTCGGCTGCCAATACCGAACCATATCCTTTCCGCTTCGACCAAATACATTAATTGGCGGAACTTTCTCTGTATTTTTAGAAACTTTTTGAGAAGAACCAACAGAACTGCGTGCTGGTTTCTTCTCTTTATTTTTATTTTTTAAGTAAAGGATAAAATTATCATTGTTATCCTGATTAGCATTACCTTCAATACTTTCTTCAACGTCCATTTTTTGTTATAGTCCGTCCAGCACTGCATAGTAGCTTTGGCTATCGTTAGTGCCTCGAGCACTTAGTATTTCTTCTGGAATGACTTGTTTGACAGCTTTCTTCCCCTTAGTTTCCATATTTATTTGCCTTACCGGTTCTGCATCTTGAGTTTTCTTCCCTTTCTTGTACATATCTTCGAACGTTTTTAGTCGTAGTCTTAATTCCTGATTTTCAGCTTGAAGTCGACTCACTTCTTGTTTGTCTTCGACTAATTGAGTTTTATGCCCGGGTCCTGGTTACTCGTGTGTCTTCTTTTATTGCCGATTTCTGCCAATTTCGTATTGCTACTCTCCCCGGGGCCCCCCAATGGAGAGAAGCCGTCGGGCTTCTCCATACAGCACTCCCGAGTTAGTCTTTGGCTTATTTGCTTTTGTTGATTTATTGAAGTAAAATAATATTCGATATGATTCCGTGGGTCTATTCCTTCGACGATAAATGCTTTTTCCAATAATATCAAAATTTGCTTTTGACTGACTTATGAAAAATTAATTTTTGTGAAAAATTAATTAGTTTTTAAAATTAATGACAGGAGCAATTAAAAACACGTCTACACGCAACGAGTGCTAGACAAAGAATTCTACATACTCCCATTTACCTGGATGATGTGCAACTACCTTCCATTTCTTGTCCGCCTAGCAGGTACAAGTTGCATAGTATTTTTTTATAGAAAAACATAAATTAAAATTAAAATTCGAATTATTTATAGGAAATTTATCTACACGGGCATCCCGCTCCTAAACCAAAGCAAGAGTTATTTTTTTCTTCGCCTAAGTAAAATTGAAAAGAGGGTTTTGTACCCAACGTCCGTAGCAACGAATAAAGGCAAGAAATATGTCAAAGAGATGTGCACGTCTATAAGAAAATCTATTGCTTCTGTACTCACAACGGTCATCACTCACAAATCACTCAAATCATGAATTCCCCAAAAAATTATTATTGATCTTATTTGAAAATTTCACGAAGATCAAATCAAAACTTCTATGTTATTGTTGTTGTGTTTGGATAAATTTCAAATGGCTATAACTTCCGTGAATATTACTGGATTTTCATCAAACTTGCAGAGTATTAGGACCTTTAAACTACTTAAATATCGGTTTTCATTGAAGGAATTTTTCGTGTATTTCCCCTTCCTGTGCGCTCCCCGAAGAAAAAAATACCAGTTTAAGCCCTGTTTTGAAGAGTTCGCATTGAGACCTTTCATATGATACCCATATCAGATACCTTTGATGATTTTTTTTCAGGGGGCACTCCCCTGTATGGGGAGACCACCCTTAAGCACGTTGTAAAATTTGTTTGTACAAAAACTTTGAAGAGGGCATCACTTTACGCCTATATACAAAATTTCATGTTTGTAGCTTATACGGTTTGCGAGAAAAAGTGCTGGGACACACGGACGGACGAACAGATGGACAGACAGGCGCGATTTTAATAGGGCTTTATAAAATTATTTTACATAACCCTAAAAATTGCTACTTATCATTAGTTCGATTGAGCGAAACTAGAATCACTTCACTTGTTCAAATCGTATTTTTATTGTTTGGAATTTGCTTTATATTCCTTTAAAATTTATAACGATTAGAATTGAAAAAAGCGCTTTTGACTTTGACTTTGAAGATAAAGTGAGAAATAAAGGTAAAATTACGATTCCATCTTTTGACAAAACTATTCAAACTGTGTGTAGTTTTATACATATATCGTAGGTGGCACAGTCACATCTTTTCATAATGGGGCTTCATACAATTACATATACGCAGGTATATGGTCATCCGACATTCTGGTACTTATGTAATCAAAGATATCAACACAATTAAAAGCTGATATGTACAAGGTTTGTTCCAAAATAAACGAGACTTTTGTCATAAAATTTTTTTTTTGGTGGCACCATCTGTGAATGAGTGCGTTGGAAAGTTACATCCCTCCCTGACTTCCAGTGGAAGTTTGGTGATATTCGGTTATGTGGAAGCGAAGTTATTGCGTCTAAAGCTTTGAGGAACAAGATTAAACCGGAGTGGACATCCATATGTACACGTTGTCGCAACTACACCTGCGACCGCCTACCTAACTACGTGTCTTTATGCACCTACCCCTGCGACCGTGATTCTAAAGCTAGTTAAAGGGAACCCAATGGGTTGTCACAAGAAAGTAAACAAACGCTTATGCACTCGTAAATATGATTTTATTGCAAATAACACATCACAGAACAAGAAAATAGCATTGAATACAAATAAAGCATTATGGCTACTTAGGATAGAAAACACTTTCGCATCGATAACCCATCGTTTTCTAGCAATAACGTACATACACTTTTAATTGAGTTCCTCGCTCCGATTTAAAATGTCACTCCTTAAAACGTTGTTATCCCTAAACCATGTGTAATATTACTTTCACTACAGTCAATATGTACCTTCGGACACGTTCTCGAACCGAAAAAACGACTAAATTCCGAATCGAATCTCACGCGCCAGGTAAATTTTGCGTCCATGTTTAGTCGTCAAATTGACAATAGGACTAACGAGAGGAGAAATATTGGAAATTACTGGAAACGAAATGACAATTAGGCTCAGAGCGTGGTCATATCATTTCCTATGGAGTTTATACGAGCATAGCCTCTCCATTTGTTCCGTTCCTCAAAGGTCTAAAGTGACTGTACGAGGTGTGACAATTAAGTAATGAGAATGATTCACAAAAAGGGAGAAACAAAATCAAGAGCAACGTGTCGCGATAAAATTTTGTGCTGGGTTGGGCGAAACAACTTCGAAAATGTACGCTTAAATTGTAAAAGTGCATGGCGATAGTGCTCTTGGTCGTGCCCAGGTGTTTCGATGGCATGAAGAGTTTAAGGAGGGGCTTAAAAGCGTGGGAGACGAGGCGCGAAGCGGGAAACCAGTCGAGGTGCGGGCTGACGCAAGTGCGCAGCGTGTGCGTGCTCTAATCCGTGAAGATCGGCGTTAAACAGTTGGAATGTTGGCCTTGGAACTGGGTATGACCCATGAAACAGTCAGATAAATTTTAACCGACGATTTTGGGATGAAAAAGTTGTGCGCAAAGATGGTTCCAAAGAACCTTTCTGAGGAGCAAAAGCAGAATCAAATAACCGTCGCAGAAGACTGTTTGGAACAAATGAAAAACAATCCCACACTGCTTGATCGAGTTATTACATGCTATGAGAGCTGGTTTTTCCAATACGACTCAGAAAATAAACGCCAAAGCTCACAATAGCTGTCTCCACATGCTCCCCAACCAAAAAAAGCTCACATGAGCAAGTTGAAAGTGCAAAAGGATAATTATTGCCTTTTGTATTAATTAAACAGTCACACAAGCAAACTGCTCGAAAGCCTTCCTATTCCCCACTCAAAATTTTATGTAGCTGATTAAGAAAAAATGTTTAATTTGTAAAATAATTTTTCTTCTTATTATTATTATTAAATGTAATTTTATATCAATTTTCCTAAATATTAAATGTAATTTTATATCAATTTTCCTTTATATTAAATTTAAATGTTTCCCGCTAATTATATTTGTTATGAGATTTAACTTTTATTATTTCAAATCCTATTCATTTTTCGTTACTTTGGTCTACTTTAGTTTTTTTTAAATAAATTTCAAATCTGCCACATAAAACTTACAGTGTAGATAACGTTGATCTGGTACAACGTACAAGTGTACTGAATTGGGAATGAAATGGAATTGAAACGGGGTGGAGGAGTGTGAAAGATAAGAAAGCCGGTGGTCGGTGAATGTAAACGATTTTGTGTCCGCGAAGTTGATTTCTCGATTATTTAAGTGTTACTGCTTGTGAATACATCTGAAAAGGCACGTCATTATTATTCGTAGAGTTCGCATTGTGACCGTAAGTCGATCACGGAGATAAATGTACAGTGAAATGCGTAGTGATGGACTATATCAAATTGCAAGGATAGAGGTTATATTTCGAAGTGATCGAGCTCCCACTAAATAACGGAGTTGCGGGTAAATACAACTTGTTGCGCATAAATTCAAATCTAATGGTGTCCCGTATAGCATTTATTTCAACTTTGTGGTGCAAGTAACTTTGATTTTGCAACAGAAACAGAAGTGGGAGCATTGCAAGATATTATCCACGCTTCATTTCTAATTTCTGTGGCTACAAAATCTGCGCACTATTCAAATCGTATACATTATCGCGGTAAATGAATGCGTGAAGGAAATTATAATGCATTTACATCGGAAGCGTCTTAAAAAGTCAACATAATTTACATGCGATGTTGATCACGGATTAAGGCACTTCTTATTTACGTGATTTCCACGCATTTTCATCTTGTTCAAGTAAATTATGCTAATTCTACTTATATCTCTCGTTTAATAAGCCTGCATCTTCCAGCTAGTTTTAAAAGTTCCAATGTTCTCTCAACGTTTGAGCTGTCAGTGTTCGAGATCATGAAGCACAAAATTTAGCATTTTTCAAAAATATTTCCATTTTTCATCACTCTCCACACTCTTTCTTCTTCGGAAACACGAAACGCACTTCAATTTTCATCTGTTTCATCGGCTGTCAAAAAAAGAGCTCGTTAAGAAACCTAATCTATGATTGAATTCGGGAGTTCATTGCTATACTCGGAATTCAGTTTTGGGTAGCTAAAAAATGTTGGTTGCAAGATCAATACATGAACGTAAGGATTTTGAATTAATGCAGCTGCTATGATTGCTGATAAAGATGTTGTATCATCTGCCGTCATCAATAAATCAAGCGAAGTGCAGAGTGATGGGGAGAGTGGATGGCTTGTAAACTGAAGTGCCATTTTAGAAGGATCGTTAACATTCTCATCAATTCAGATTAATCACAAGTATCAATTCGAAACAATCCACGTGTGTTAGTTGGCAAACTTTTTTTTTGACTTGGATGGATTCCAATTATTTCATGGTCAATATATGTAGAGCGAGCGAAGAAGCTGTAAACGATATTGTTAGTACTATTTTTGCTTGGGTGGAGTGTTGTATCGGTTGATCGCGAATCGATTTGTAGAAGTTTGGGGCGCATTTCTCGACGAAGAAAAGTTAGCCGAGACTCAGAAACGTTAACACAAACACCAGCGAATGCAACAGCTATCTCTGCTACTGGCGAACTCTCATCTACGTAACTGGATCCTTCATCAAGACAACGCGCCGTGCCACACCGCCCTCAACGTGTCCCAGTATTTGGTCTCTAAAGGGGTCGCCGTGTTGTACCAGCCACCTTATTCGCCCGATATGTCATCCTTTAATTTTTTTTGTTCCTAGAACAAAATCGATGGTCAAAGGGGCCCGTTTTGAGTCAATTATGGACATCCAGGTGGCCGTGACGAAGCGTTCCGGAAATGTTACGAAGTATGGAAAACGCGCGGGAGTCGTTGTATAGCTGCCAAAGGGGACTACTTTGAAGGGGATGGCAGAGTTGTAGAATAAATTTTTAAATATGCGGTTTTCATGGATGGTATGTTTGTGTCATCTGTACAAAAATGAGTTTCGAACAATTAGCTAATATCAAATTTTGTTTTAAAATCGGTAAAACGTTTGCCCAAACATTTGAATTGATGAAAAAAATTTATGGCGATGGTTGCCTATCTTGTGCCCGAGTTCATGAGTGGCTTACATGGTTCAGAGATGGTCGTGAAGACATAAATGACGATGAACATACAGGCCGCAAAAAATTAGTGATCATCGAAATTGTTCGCGAATATATCAAAAATGAGCCGAAATCACCGTTGAAATTCATGGAACCGGAGTTGAATATCTCCAAAACATCGATTTATCGCATTTTAACCGATCATTTGGGCTTACGAAAGGTCTGTGCACTTTTTATTCCGCAAAAGTTAGCTGATGACCAAAAACTGCTCAGAATTCAACATTCGAAAGACATTATTCAAGTGGCGAGAAACGACGAGAACTTCCTTTACAACATTGTAACTGGTGATGAAACTCGGTGTTACCAATATGAACCCAAAACCAAGCCTCAAAGTGCCAAATGGAAGGCCGCAGACGAGCCACCACCCAAAAAATCGCGTTTGGAGAAGTGAAAAATCAAGTCGAAGCTCATTGATTTTTACAATTACAAAGGAATTGTCCACAAGGTAAATGCTATTTTGTATCTTGGCGTTTTGTAGCGTCAAAGTCAAAGTCAAAAGCGCTTTATTTAATACCAATCGTTATAAATTTTTAAAAGAACATAAAGCAAATTCCAAACAATAAAACTATAAAAAACTTAATGGCCCGAATGGCTCTCTAAATTTATACGTTATCAGTTAAACACATTTAATGAAAAAAATACACTTGCAAATTTAGATTAATTAAGATTATTAGATATTGTTTGATTCAATTGGAAAAAGGAGGAAAAACCAACCAGCATTTTTCAAAAATTACTTTTATTACTAACACACCAATGAACTTATATCTTATACCTAATATGTTACACCATCATTCTAAATAAGTTCAATCAAAAAAAAAAAACGTTATCTTATATTGAAACCTATACCTAATTTATAAAACAAATGAACAACAACACTAGATGTAGCAATAATGAGATGAATCTAAAAAACTAAGTAACGAGAAAAAGCACAAAAACAGAAAATAAACACGAATAATTTAGACATTGTCATTCAGCCACCAATACCTAGATTGTTCCATCTCAGCTCGACCAGCCTCAACGAATATAGCAAATGAGTATCTCCATTGGAATTGTTGGTCTCGTGAACTCAGATTCGGAGGATATTTTATCTTCTTGTCGGTGGCCCGTCGGTATATGTGATATATGATTGGGACGCCGTCAGAATCAAAAACATATCGATTCATGTCCAAATACACGAATGCTTCTGGAGGAACGAAGCCAGTAGTGAGGCAAGTCACAATATACCCGTCTGTAGGGTGGAACGGCTGTGAAATCCAAGGGTTTTCACTCACAGTTACAGATCTTGCGATATGATTCCGAAGAAGTTTCAATATGAAGATATCGACTCTTGTCACTTGAGCGGTTTGATAAATTTTTCTATTCGATATATAGTGTTTCCAATCCGTCTCAGGCTTTCTGTACAAACCAGTACATGCACGAAGACATTTCCCTTCGAAAACTCTTAATCTTTCCATAGTACTAGCACTCTGGTTGTGCCAGATCTGGCATCCGTATGTCAAAACTGGCCTAACCAGGGTCTTGTAACAAATAACTTTGACTTTTTGATCAATGTATCTGGAATGAAAGAGTCGCCGAAGGGCCATGACTACTTTTAGTGCTTTACTGAGCATGATTTTCATATGTTCAGTATAGTACAGATACTGATCGAGATGAACACCGAGGTATCGAACACAGGATTTATGTGGAACCCGTTCTGAACTACCCTCACCAGCCATAATGTGGAAATCCTTCCAATTACGTTTCAGGTCTTGACTGGCCCCCTGCAGCGTTGTCCGAAACAAAATTGTTTCGCACTTCTGCGCATTGATTTTCATTCGCCAATTGTCGGTGTAGAGCTGCACATCATTAAACATTTTTTGAAGATTGCTCTGAACTATTGTAGCTTTCCGGTCTGCCGTATAGATGATCAGATCATCAGCAAACGCTACCAATGATCGCGTTGGCGAGACATTAAAATCAGAGCTGTTCAATAGCTTGCGAATGAATATTGAGAAAAGCAGGGGCGCAGTAACTGTTCCCTGCTGTAGACCATTCAAGACCTTGAATTCGCGCATTGTTGTCAGATTTCCATCAGTTACAACAAACGATTTCCCGTATAACATATTACACATCATGGCGACAAGGTGTCTGGGGAACCTGTCTTGAAGAAGCTTGAAAACTAGTCCATCTAACCACACCGTATCGAAGGCTTTCTCCATTTCAATGAGACATGCTCCAACACTTTCTTTGTTGTTTAGTTTCCAACAGATTTCTGAGGTTACTTTCGTTATTGCATGTGTGGTCGAATGCCTGGCACGAAAACCAAATTGGTAATTCGGCGTCAACTCATATTTCTCAATGTGGGCGTTTAATGCTCTGTTGAGTATCACTTCAAACACCTTGCTGATGTTAGGCAGCAAGCTGATTGGGCGATAGCTTTTAGGGCATGAAATTCTTTTCCTTTATTCAAGATCGGAAATACCTTAGCCTTTTTACACTCATTTGGGAAATATGAATTGCTTAACATGTTGTTGAACAATATGCAATAATTCCTAATAGCAACCTCAGGCAAATGTCGGAGAACTATATTTAGAATACCGTCAGTACCACATGATTTTTTGTTGTTTATTCTGTGAAATATGAAACACAAGTCTTCATAGCTGACAAAATAATCAATAAGATTCAAGCTCGGTATGAGGTCAGATGTTAATGTTTTATCGAAATGAAGAATCGATTGGCCGTTCAGGCTTGATTTGAAGTCGGAAACTTTTACTTCAACGACCTCCGAAAATATTTCATTCCTTCTCTTTGGGTTTGGCAGATGAACCAATTCAAAATGTGTTCCAATCAGGGCAAGTTTCTGCAATCCCTCATATATAATCCTGTTTCCATTTCTATCCGGAGTCGTACTATCAATTTCGATACCAGCTCTTTCGAGAAGATTTATCTCATCACTAGCGACTTCAAGATTCGACAGCTTCACTCGAAACTACCTGCGGAATAAGCTATTCACTTTCGCGAAAACGCCATCTGGGTCCTGTGGGCTAATACCCCTCAGTTTTTCCACCCATTGATTGCTGACCTCACTCCTGAAGTATGAACGGATTAAGTTCCGGACATTCTTCAGGTGTAATTTCAACAAAGCCAAGGAGGGATGGTTGCAGTCCAAAAATCGTTGATAAATATTGTTGACGCGGGTGAAAGGAAGGCTTTTCAGTCTTTTCAACCTTGCGATGGTTGGTGTTTCATATCCTTCCATATTGTTTCGATGTTTAATCTTGGGAGCAACTTTCTCAATCGTTTCCAACGTCAGCTTCTCTAACTTCGATAAATAGAGATCTATATCATCGTCAGTTAGATTTATGTTATTAGGAACCATTGAGCAAGCGTTGCCATCATCAGAAGGGGGACATTGCTTCTGGGACTCCCGATAAAACTTCTTTTGAAACTTTCCCCAGTCTGTGTTTTTGAAATTCAACCGATGGTTTTCATGTTGGACTGGAATGAGGAAGAAATCATCCCTTTGATGATTGATTTCCATTACGATTGCGTTATGGTCGCTATCCGAAGGAAGCACCTGCAGTTTCCGTTGAGGACTATTAAAGCTGAATTCAAGTCTTGCGTCAGCAATGCAGAGGTCCAAATATGAATTTGTCCTAGGGTATGTTGGGAACTCCGACCCATATAGGTTGCACCTGTATTCAATTTGGTTCTCTGTTATCCATGATTTCAGGTGGCGTTAAGCCAGGATATATTCTTGGCATTCAGGTCACCGGCAAAAATATAATAACTATGCATCCTGTTCAATTCAAGTATTTTAAACAAGGAATTGAGTTCCTCCTTGAACTTGAGAACATTTTGACCAGTTGCATAGGCAGAGATAACGAAGAGGTTATCCCCACCTGGCAGTTAAATTTTGATGACGGACACTTCAAGAAATTCAAAGCTTTTGAATTCGACTTTTTCAATATTTTGGAAACAATAGGGTCTTCGAACCAATATCCCGGTGCCACCTCCCCCATCACCTATTACCCTATCGTTTCTTACGAATGCAAAATCTTTGAATTCCATGGAATGCCATGAATTGAGGTGGGTTTCAGTGAGAAGTATGATGTCAGGCTTTTGCTTAACAACAAATTCAAGGAGGTAATCACGTCGATGTATAGCAACGATAGAGTTGACGTAGATCGATATGAGGCGAAGCCTATCCATGGGAATATGACTGGATGACAAGTTATTATTAGGCATTTGAAAGGCCTAAACGCTGAAAAGCAAAGTTAATTTTTGAATCTTGTTTGTCGATTCTCTCCGATAAAGAATTAAGTTACTGGTAAATTTTGAGAAGCAGCTCATTATTGCCACTTACATTATTTACATTATTTCCAGCGTTTTCTGCTGGTCCTCTAGCGGCGAGTGCAAATGATACTCCGGGCTTGACGAAGTTGGAAGGTATGATATTACGGTGTACTTGTGTTTGCTTTGGAGCAAATTTAACTTTTGCATCTTGATATCGGGAGCATCCTCGATATGATGCTGGGTGACCAAAAACACCGCAGTTAACGCAGTATAATTTTTCTTTAGGCTCCGTCTGAGCCAATTTGCACTCACCGGGAGCATGAACGTCTTTGCATTTAACGCAACGATAGTGCATGGCACAATTGGCAGCCGAATGTCCAAATCTTTGACACCGGTAACACTGGTTGACTTCTCTTTTCTGGAGGCGTTCCCACCTCACCACTCTGAAATTCAAGTACCTTATTTGCTGAAGGGCACTTGGACTACTCTTATTTGCAATTTGTACCAGGTAAAGTGGTAAATTCTTCCTTTCTATGGTCGACCTTCTTGTCGCAAAGGCTTTGACCGAAACAAAATCAATATCTGGTGCAGCCTCCTTGAGCACCTGAAGAAGATAGACCGTATCCTCTCCGCTGTCCAAACCCTTCAACAAGAAGGTCTGATTTTTTTTACCTTTTGTGGTATAGGTGAAGTGTGGAACCTCCCCAGAAATCAGCGCATCTTTGGCTGACTTGAAATCAACCAGTGATTTCGTCCTTATAGTTAATTTTTCGGCATTAACTCTTTTGATTTCGAAATTTGCCAGTTTATTTTCGGCTGCCAATAGTGGAACCATATCTTTCCCGGTTTGTCCGGCTATTTGTAGATTGTCCGCTTTTATGTGCAGCTTGCACCCTCCATCTGCGGAGTTTTTTTCGTTATGTTTTCTCTTGGTGATTATCGCCAGTTTCGTATTCGTCGTTCCCCAGGTTGCCCCAACGGTGGGAAGCCGTCGGGCTCCTCCATACCAGCGGCCCTGAAGTTTTCTTTGGTAATTTGTTTTCCGTTACCAATCGAAGTAAAAAATATTCGATAGAAATTTCCTGAGTCGATTACATAGACAATATAAGTTTTTTCCGATAAAAATTAACTTCGGAATAACGTTTTTTTTTTAATTAATTTTATTTTTGAAAACTTTTGACAGGAGCGATTTAAAAGACGTCTATACGCAAAGAAAACTACGACCCATTTCCCTATTGAAATCAGAAAATGTGATTCGATGGATTATGAATCCAATAATCAGGGTCGATTATGATCAGGATGGCCGAGTTGAAAGCATCCTCCCAGTAAAATTTTAATTTTCTGCTTTACGAAATTTCTATTCTGGCAACTCTTGTTTACTTGTTTTATTATGTCAACGCTTATGTACTTATGAACTTATGTTTTGTTACATGCACAAATAATTCCGCGAGCTACTGTTGTAATTGTTTTCACAACCATTAAGAACCTCATGATCAACAAAGTGAATTTACTCGAAACCACGAGAACCCACCAAGCATGAGCAAAATCTGTTAGTGACGTCACTCCATTTATTAAGCTGCTCGAATATACCAGCTACCTCTAGGCAGAACATTCGCCAATGTACGAGAAATGGGTTGAATGGGTAGATACCCTACGTTAAGGCGAGCTGAATGAATGGGGGCATCATTCATTAGAACCGCGATAGTAAAAACTGCGAAAGTGTGAAGCGAACAGAAAAGCGATATTGTTCGTGTTTAGGATTCAACAGCAACTTCCACAGTCGACTATTCACGCACTCCCATCACGAATGGCCACACAGTCATCAACACGTCGTTAGCATCAACATCATCATCCTGACACGACAACAAACCCCAATGCAATTAACAATACAAACACAGCAACTGATCTTTGCATAATGTATCGAGTAATCTGCGCTGGCGAGCAAGTGCTGACGGAGCAGGCAGTTCGTGAGTGATCGGTGAGGACGACAGTCAAGTGATCATCAAAGGTGTAGAGATAATTATAGTTGAAGTTTGGTCGAAATAATTAATGAATAAATACTGTGTCGTGCGTGTTAAAAAATAAGTCTTTGCTCTTATCTTGTCAATTTTCAAATTGGAATTCAAGTGCAAAACTTCGTTTGCCGATAATCCATCACCATACAAACATTTTTTGGTCCGTCGAGCCGGATCGTTGTGCATAGGCAACGATAGTTAATGTGTGAACCGTGCAATTTGGTAAGTACGATCATTCCTACACTTGTCATACATATCCTCTTCCTAATTCACGTGTGTGCAAATCCGGTGGCATTTCATTGAAAAGCGGTGGTCGTCAAACCGGGACCTCGTAACGGGAGTACAATTCCCACATTCAAGCACATGGTGGCTAACAGCCCAAGACGTGCTTATAGGCAATCCTCAGCACTTTGCGACGCAATCAAATTAAATTATTTACAGGGAGCAGCCCATAACTGCTAGCCACTATCACGTTCATCAGTTGGTAAAAGGGGTGAAAGTGTGAGAAAATTGACGGATTATAAAGTGAATATGATTGCATCAAGTCATTTGTGGGCATTTAGGAAGCATCGCATACAAGACGTCGCGATCGCATACAACAATCGTCTCTTCTGTCGACGAAAGCACTCGCATTGATTGCATCAAGTCATTTGTGGGCATTTAGGAAGCATCGCATACAAATCGTATCGATCGCATGCAACAATCGTCTCATCTTTCGTTGGAAACACTGGCATTGGTCACCTCTCAAGTCATTTGTGGGGAGTTAGGTGCAATCAGTGCATACAAAACGTGGCTATCGCATGCAAGCAGTGCATTATTTAGTCACAACTTAGTTCATCAGACATTTAGCTGTACAAAAGTTCGCTTTCTAGGAAACACTCTATCACACATTACATAGTTCCAAATCGCAGAACCATGAACCGACTAATTGTGCAGCAAAAGCTCTCCATGGATCAATTGAATAAAGTAATTAGTAATTATGAAAAGGACTCAAAATCACGGAAAACGCAAGTTTATTATGAAAAACAATTGGACAGGGTGCAAACCTTACATCAGGAGTTTGCGAAAACCCATCGACACATCATTGCACTGCTCACGGGCATGGACGAAGAGCTGAAGGTGCCCTATTTTGAAGAAGATTGGTTATCTACGTTCAACGAGAGCTACATAGTAGTCTACGCCGAACTAGCCAACTTTTTGAAGGAGGCACAACGGGCAAATCCACCAGAATCCTCGACTCCGTTGGAAGAATTACGGTTGCCAAAGATTACATTACCCAAATTCAACGGCAAATATGATATGTGGGCGTCGTTCCGAGATCTGTTCACATCGCTTATTTATAATCGTAAAACATTGTCAAAGGTTGAAAAGCTGCATTATCTCAAGACAAGTTTAGAAGGAGAGGCAGCAGGATTAGTGAAACAGTTCGCAGTAACCGATGCAAACTACGACGGAGCGTGGAAAGTGTTGGTAGAACGATACGAAAATGCAAGTGTCTGTTTGACCGCGCAGTTGAAAACCCTCTTCAGCATTGGAAATGCTAATGAATCAGCCACGTCGCTTAAAACTTTATTGGATCGATCTGTTGAGAGTGTCCAGATTATTGAAAACATGAAAGTGAAAAATTTTGGGGGAAGCCATGGTGATTCACATGACAGTGCAACGATTTCCACATGAAACGCGTCAATTGTGGGAACAACAAAGATGTGAAGAGAAAGAATTGCCGTCATTCAAAGACGTGTGTACCTTCCTACAAAATAGATTCAGAGCATTGGAGGCAGCAGGAACCGTGCGTCCCACGGTATCGCGAATGGCGAACACCACACGAAGTGTACATGTGGTGAAGAACGAAGTGACGATAGAATGCCCTTTATGCAAGCAGCATCATTTCTTGTATCAGTGCAATCAATTTATTCGCAGTGATTTGAAGCAAAGACTTCAGACAGTTCAACAATCGCGTGCTTGCCTCAACTGTCTATCCAGCAAGCACTTCGTGGTAAGGTGTCCCAGCCAATCTAAGTGCAAGAAATGTCAACGGAAGCATCATACCTTACTGCACAAAGATGAAGCCACTATGAGTCAACGAAGTCCAAAGGTAACCAATCCCAACACGACCGAAACTCAATCCTCAGGGCCAGGAGTGATTGACATCAACGCGCTGAACTATGAAAGAAAGAACGAGGTATTTCTGGCCACAGCGTTAGTCAGCGTGGAGGCACCCCATGGATGCAAAGTCTTGCGGGCTTTAGTCGATCAAGGGTCGCAAGCGTCTCTTATAACAGAAGCTGCAGCTCAACAATTGAGCTTAAAGCGCAAGGCCACCAATATCAAAATTGCGGGAATTGGGGCAGAATCCAGTCGAGCAAGTCGAGGCATGATCCATGCACAGATTAGAACACATGCGAATGAAGTCATACCCTTCAAGGCATATGTCTTGGACAAATTAACGAACCCACTACCACCGCAGACGCTGGATACTGCAGAGTGGGAGCAATTGAAATTAGTTCAACTTGCTGATCCTTCTTTTAATAGACCAGGTAACATTGATATGTTGTTGGGAGCAGAAATATATGGCAAAATTCTGATGAGTGACATGTTTAAATTACCGGCGGGGCCCGTGGTACAAAGGACAAGTTTAGGATGGATTCTGTCGGGCGAAGCACCAGTGCATTCCACAAGGCATCGAACATGGCACAGTTGCACGGTAGAAGCAAGTGATGAACCGAACATCAATGAGTTATTGCAGAGATTTTGGGAGCTGGAAGAAGTGGCATCGCATAGAATAACATCTGATGAAGAGCAAGCATGTGAGGAACATTTCCGAAATAATGTTCAAAGGGGAGTCGATGGACGATACACGGTCCGGTTGCCATTCAAGCAGGGCATGAAACAAGCATTAGGTCAATCGAGGCATCAGGCAGTAGCAAGTTTACAGGCAACAGAGAAACGTTTAGGAAGGACGTCGCAATTAAAGAAGGAATATGATAAGTGTTTACAAGAGTACATTGATATGGGACATATGCAGTTAGTAGCTGACCAGCCAAAATACATCAGACAAGAAGACCGATCGATAAGTACGGCACTGTACTTGCCGCACCACGCAGTCATCAAGGAAAGTAGCACAAGTACCAGATTACGTGTGGTATTCGACGCATCGCGAAAAACTAGCTCCGGGGTCTCCTTAAATGAAGCTTTAATGACGGGTCCAGCTATTCAAAATGACTTGAGCGCTGTACTCTCGAGATGGAGATTGCATAAATTCGCATTTGCAGCAGACATCTCAAAGATGTATCGGCAGATCAACGTACATCACGATGACGCTGAGTACCAACGTATAGTCTGGAAACCGCATCCAGAGAGTAACATTTGTGAGTTTCGTCTAAATACAGTCACATTCGGCACCACACGTGCTCCTCTCTTGGCAATTCAAACTTTGCATAAGTTAGCGGACGATGGCAAAGGGGAATACTCATCGGCGTATAAGGTCATCATGGACGATTTTTATGTGGGCGATGTTCTGTCGGGTGGTGAGAGCCTGCAAGAGACTATCATGAAGCGTAAAGAAGTAGACGCGCTACTACAAAGTGGAGGCTTTGCACTCCGTAAATGGATTGCTAACGACCCGCAAATTTTATGTGGAATTCCTGAGGAAGACGTGGAAATGAAACTTCACGTTGAACGATACTGGGATCAACAGTTTAAGTCACTAGGCATCGTTTGGTATCCCATATCCGATTGTCTGGGATACCAAATTAAGTTACCAGAAAGTTTGGCGCCATATACTAAAAGAAAGATCTTGTCAGATATTGCGCGACTATATGATCCACTAGGCTGGTTAGCACCTGTATTGATTGTTGCCAAAATAATACTACAATCGTTATGGCTGAGTGGAGTGGCCTGGGATGAAACAGTTCCGTTAGAATGTACACCGAAGTGGACACGGTTCCGTGAATGCATACAAGAGATCTCGAAATGCCAAATGCCTCGATGGGTTGGGTGTGGTCCAGGTGCAGAATTCGAGCTGCACGGATTTAGCGACGCTTCTCTAATAGCATATGCCGCGGTCATCTATTTAATATCACAAAACGAGTCCGGGACATATTCACGTATCGTCACGGCAAAAACCAAGGTTGCACCTGTGCGTCCAGTAACTATTCCACGCCTCGAGCTATGTGCAGCAGCATTGCTCTCAAAACTAATGGTCAGAGTGAAAGATACGCTAAAATTACCCATCACGCACGAATCGTTATGGACCGATTCGCAGATAGTTCTGGCGTGGTTGAAAGGTCATCCCACTCGATGGAACATTTTCGTAGCCAATAGAACGACAGAAATCTTCAACCAAACTGGTAACACCCTTTGGCGTTACGTTCCGTCGCCACAAAACCCAGCAGATCTAGCCCCACGTGGCGCAGAAGTTGCAGAACTATTATCAAATCCATTATGGTGGAATGGACCAACCTGGTTGGTGAAACCGTCGGATCAGTGGCCCAAATCCACGACTATAGAGAGTACCGAATTGGAGAGGAGAAAAAATATCAAGGTATTCCTACAGACAATAACAAACGCAACTGAAATCATTGCGAGATTTTCGTCACTGACGCGGTTATGCCGAGTGACTGCGTATTGTTTACGTTGGCGTAAGTGCATACCAAAATCCATCACCCCAACCCCATTACACAGCGAAGAGATAAAACAAGCATTAGACATTTGGATAAAATTTGCACAACAGTCTGAATTTGATCATGAAATCAAAACCTTAATCAAGACGAAGGAACTTCCGAAACAAAGTAAGATTGCAAATCTGAACCCATTCTTAGATAGCGACGGAGTACTACGCGTCGGGGGACGTTTAGGACATGCGACATTATTATCGTTCCAAGATCTGGCAAGTTCACTGACTTATTGCTACATCAAGTACATCAAGTTACTCTACATGGACAGACCCAAGCGATGTTGACACACTTGAGAAGAACGTTTTGGCTGATCGACGCTCGTAGGGTAGTCAAGAAAAGTGTACACCAGTGCATCAAATGTTTCCGCACGAATGCGAAGACTTCCCCACAGCTCATGGGCAACCTACCAGCACCGAGAGTTAACGTTGCTCGCCCGTTCACTCACGTCGGAGTGGATTATTGCGGTCCCTTCGAATTACGACACCGTCTAGGCCGTGGAAGCTCGACTTACAAAGGATACGTCGGCATTTTCATATGTCTGACAGTCAAAGCGATTCATATCGAAGTGGTCAGCGATTTGACGACGCACGCTTTCCTAGCAGCGTTTGAACGATTCTGCGGACGACGCGGTATGTGTAGCCACGTGTACAGTGACTGTGGGACAAATTTCGTGGGGGCCGACACACATCTAAGAAAGGTACTGCAGCACCACAAAGACGTTGCGGAACTTCTCGCTAACCAAGGGATCACATGGCATTTTAATCCTCCGGCATCACCCCATTTTGGAGGACTCTGGGAGGCCGGCGTCAAGTCGACCAGGTTCCATTTACGAAGAGTGCTAGGAAATGCGACGCTAACTTTTGAAGAGCTAACGACTACGATGACGCAGATAGAAGCCTGTCTTAATTCGAGACCGTTGTGCCCGCTTTCAGATGATCCGACGGACACTACGGCACTTACGCCAGCACACTTCCTGATTGGCGACACGTTGTTAGCACCTCCTGAAGCAGACCTCACGGAAACTAACATCAACCGACTCGATTGATGGCAACTGACGCAACGTCTAGCACAAACGTTTTGGCATCAACATCATCATCCTGACACGACAACAAACCCCAATGCAATTAACAATACAAACACAGGAACTGATCTTTGCATAATGTATCGAGTAATCTGCGCTGGCGAGCAAGTGCTGACGGAGCAGGCAGTTCGTGAGCGATCGGTGAGGACGACAATCAAGTGATCATCAAAGGTGTAGAGATAATTATAGTTGAAGTTTGGTCGAAATAATTAATGAATAAATACTGTGTCGTGCGTGTTAAAAAATAAGTCTTTGCTCTTATCTTGTCAATTTTCAAATTGGAACTCAAGTGCAAAACTTCGTTTGCCGATAATCCATCATCATACAAACAGTTCGAGTGATAGAAAAGTGATTTTCGTTGATTGTGAAGTGATTTTAGAAGACAATTGCGATAGAAATTTATGGACAAGTGGAAGGTAGAATTTTAATAGTGAAAATTAAAATTGTGAAATAGTTAAATAAGTGATTGTACATTTTTAAGTAATTAAATAAACTGTTTTAATTTAATTTAAAAGACATTGCGTTTTCACTTTCCCGGAACATTCAAATTATTGGCCGCGAACCATAACATGCGACAGTACTTATGCACTTAAGTATTGGTTTTCTGCTTTACGAAACTTCTATAATGGTTGTGTATTTGTGCGAATAAAGGGACTTATGATCCGATCGTCGAAGCAAAAAGACGTGTTTTGATTTTAGAAGCTAATAAAAAATACTCCAAAATTGTTTGATTTGCTAATTAGGGCGCAGCCGCCAGTAAAACTGCGAGTTTGGGTAAACTTTGCAGCCGTCCATCTAAGAAACCTTACGAATATTTGCAAAATTTTTTTAAGTAGAACCCATAATGAACCTTGGCCTATTAAATCAAATCATTACATTTTGCAAAAAGTTTGCTGCGAAACTTACCAAATTCAAACAAAATAGCATGTTTTCGTTAAGAAATGTAGTAAATCTCGAAAACTACTTAACGTCCCGAGTTGATTTAACTTATGTTTGTTAGATCTAAATTATTTACATTGAATTAACTCATCAAAACTTTAAAAAAGTTTTTTGCAAAAAATGTGTGTGCAAATTACACATTTTGTTCTAGGATTTTTTTTGCAAAAATCCTTTTTAGGGTTTTGTAAAATAATTTTACAAAACCCTTCTAAAATCGCGTCCTGTCTGTCCGTCTGTCCGTCTGTCTGTCTGTCCGTCCGTCCGTCCGTCCGTCCGTGTGTCACAGCAGTTTTTCTCGGAAACTACTTAAGCTAGAAGCGTCAAATTTTGTATGTAGGTGTAAAGTGGTGATCTCTTCAAAATTCAACTACAAAAAAATTTTATAAGGTATTTAAGGGGGGTCTCCCCATGTAGGGGAGGGACCCCCCGAAAAAAAATTTCATTGAAGGTAGCCGATATGGGTATCAAATGAAAGGTCTTGCTGAGAACTTTTCAAAACAGGTCTTAATTTGGCAAAGTTTGCTTCGAGGGGTGCACAGGGAGGGGAAATACACGAAAAATTTGTGTCCCCCCCTCGCGATTGGACACCTGTGATCCGAAAAATCTGAAAAAAATCAAGAATGTAGGCCTTGATGAGTACGACAACAACAAATACGTGAGAAGTCGCAATTCACTCAACTTTGTTAGTAATAGTATGATTTATCGATTTTATATTTTCTTGAATAAAATCTTAACGGTACCCTTAAATTCAATGAAATTCAGTTCACAGATGTCTATTTATAAGATTGATTTATCCTGCAAGTTTCATGAAGATTGCATCATATTTAGCGAAGTTATAGCGGTTTGAATTTTCCTGTATTACTACGGAACAATATGCGCTGCATGTATTACTATGGCAACATATGGCTATGGAACAACATGCGCTTTTTACCGACTCAGACACTACAGTTTTGTTAGGATTTGCATGAAAATTTCAGGAATGATAGGTGCCATGAATAACTTTGAGAATCAGTTCAGCTAGTGGTATCAGTAATCGTAAAACAAAATAGTGGCTGTTTTAAATGCGAAGATTGAATAATGTTGAGTTATTTTTTCCCAACTTCAACGTTTAAGGTGCATGCTTTGAACACTTGATTCAATTTAATGAATGACTGAGCTGAGTACCTACAATTAATACTCATAAGTGAAACAAGTCAAGGAGGCGGGAGGGAGCTTCTAACAAAAGGGCTTTGTAACAACTCTAGGATTCGAAAAAATTGGCCATTAATCGATGATAACAGTACCGGAGAGTGGCCCCTGAAAAAAAATTCATCAAACATAGCCGATATGAGTATAAAATGAAAGTTTTCATGGGAGGTTTTCAAAACAGCTCTTAAACTGTCAGTTTTTGCTTCATTGGGGGCACAGGGGGGAAATACATGAAAAATGTGTTTCCTCCCTCGCGAATGGACATCTGAAATAATTATCATGGGAGATATTTATGAGTATAACAATAACAAAAACCTCAGAAGTCTAAATTCTTTTAACTTTGTTAATAATAGTATGATCTTCGAATTTCATAGTTTCTCCAATAAAATCGTCATTGACATGCTTCTTGACTTTATTCAATCTGGTGACTGCATTTTGAAAATTGAATACAAAACCCTTCTGACATGAGCGTAGGTCTGTTTACCCAACTTGTTTAAATTTTTGATGAGTTAATTCAATGTAAATAATTTGGATCTAACAAACTCAGCTAAAATCACCTCGGTCCATTAAGTAGTTTCCGAGATTTACTAAATATTTTTAACGAAAACATACTATTTTGTTTGAATTTAATAACTTTTGCAACAACCTTTTTGCTGATTGTAATGAGTTGATACAAAAGCCAAAGGTTCATTCTGGCTTCTTGCTAAAACGGCTGTAAACTTTACCCAAGTTTGCTGTTTTACTGGAGGCTGCACCTTAATAACAAAACCCTTCTGGCAGGGGCACCCTAAAAATACTTCAACTTGTTATGATCAGCAATCGATTATTCAATATAACAAACGTGTCTATAATGGCCTTACACTGATTTTACCACCAACATAATCACAATTCTTTCTTTCCTCAAATTACATCAATTCAATTTGATGCTGCAAAAATGAGTGCCAAACATTCAATTGCAACTAACAAACCAAACATTTTGCACCTAACCATGAAGGATGTTGCATAATTAAACCAATTTCATTTATTGCGAAAGATCATTTGTCACCAGCCAAAAACTTTCTTCCATTGTTACGAAATTGTTCATAATGCAGTTAAACCAAATAATGATCTAAGTGCATCGCCAAATTTTTCCAACTACCGTGAATGCAAAAAAGCCTCGATGAGTTGACGTAGATGGTAGAAAAAAACGTATATGGTCAGGAAAAGACATTTTAAAGCCAAACTAACAACAATCTCTCATTCTTTGAATAATCAGCGCAAACGTTCGTGTTAATGCAAATCATGTGCTTTGAATTAGATACAGAAGTTAGCACAATAATAAGCTCAGACCTCAAATCTTGTGATGCACTTTTGGCTTTTGTTTAGAAAGTTTGTTAAGTCTGTCCAGAAGAAGGTAATCAAGTTTTTGCTGTTTTGCAACCGCAACTGGTCTTGTAGATTCTTTTGTTACCGTTACCTGATATCTACGTTTATCTTAATCTTGAGGCAAATCAAAGCAAAAAGTATCTACATATATCGCGCTTGGCATGAAGGCAACAAGGGAAAAAAGGTCAAGAACATACTAATGCCTTGGCTTTTGCTTTTTAAGCAATCTTTAATATAAAAATAATATCAGATGCCTAATGAGACTAAAAACGTTGAATATAGAACTTGAGTGTTTAATGTAGTTGAAATTATGCCTCCTACTAATATGATTTCCTTATTACGGGTAAGGTCCGAATACGTCTTCTACATGCAAAGAAAAGATTTATTACTCGTCCAAAACCAGCAAAAATTATAGTACATTGCTGAGACGTTGAGTAGAAGGTACAAAACTTCAAATTGGTCTTTATTGTTTTTAATCGCTTTAAATACGAGGGCATATTAAATTTAATTATACTCTCAGCTCTGACACAACATACAATATAACACCAGAGGACGCAAAAAAATATTAGTCAATGCTTTGAAGAAAAAGAAAAAGAAACGAAATGTTAACACTTACATAATTTTGTTGATTTCCCTTTCGTAGGAACGATCATTTTATTATTACTGCTTTCGGCTGCGGTCTCCACTGTTGCGGTCTAGGCTCCCAGTAACACACACACGCGCGGCTTCTGAAATTAAATAAAGGAGTTCTTCTTTATAACCGGTGCTATTAACAATAATTTTGCTAGGATATATTTTTTTTAAATATTTAAATTGATTACTTAAAGACGAATCGGTTTCGCTGAAAGCTTTTTTTGAAGCTTGTCAACGGAAGTTGACAATCTAAATGCCAAGAATTATAAACATACGTTATTGTTTTGTTAACGTGTGTGCCGGCGCATCTAATTTATATGCAGATCGAAGTAGTCCACATTAAAACGGCGATTTCAAAAATAAATTTAAAGTTTTAAATGTTGTTGTAATTTGAGTGTTGCCGGTTGGAATCTTTTTCACTCATATTGCAACAACGAGGTAACTTACATGGTATGCTTATTTACATATATGTATGTAGGTTTTCTACGGAAATACAAACCCTATTGAAATTACGACATGTGCCTGTCCGTTCCTTTGTCCGTATGTTACAGGAGTGTTTCTCCGAAATTATTAAAGCTACGGTCGTGAAACTTTGTGAAAAGATCAAATGTAATGCTTTCGTGAAAGATTTGGGGTGAAATAATTTGCCAGAGAGTTTTAACGGGGTCTCTCATATAGGTGAATTAACCTTTTAAAAAACTGTTTTTTATCATTGAATACTACAAAGACAAAATACATTATTTTTAAACTGAAGAGTAAGGAAGACGTAGAAGTTGACCTAGATTTGGCCTCAAAAAATTGCAAAGAGTGCTGAAAATTAAATATGTCGGTCTAGCACTTATTAGGATCTCAAGTGATCGTAATATTTATATTCGATATAGCCAGCAAATCCAAAAATCAAACGCAATTGACTTGAATGAAAATTTCAAAAAATAGTTATGGACATTACTTAATATCTTAATTGAGATCATGATAATCCATCGAAGGCAGAGTTAGCATCTGATGAGTACTTCAATGACTTAATCTCAAAAATAATTTTTCAGGCATTTCTCCCAGTAAAATATAAATCGATAAAGTTTTACCATCTTCACATAAAAGAAAAAATATCAACGATTGTTTGTTCAGACATAGCAGTCGTATTGTAGATGGCATTCGCAAACTGGCAAATGAGGAACAGTGAGAAACATGGAAGTGGCAAATTGAACTGCGTTTGAAAGAACAGTGTCTTTGGTCCATTATCGATGGTACGCGAGTGTGTCCGGCAGCGCTCGTGAACAATACAAAATCATATGGGGGTTACCAAAGCTGACAAGCTCATATACTCGGCATGGCCCTCTATCAAGAAGCTACCATCTATGTCGGCAGGAAAACTGACGCGAAATAAATTGGAAGACGTTATTCTCGGTATTTGAGCAATCCTTTCTATAGCAACTATACACGTTGTCCGATAATTTCTTCGAGATCACGAAAGGTGACACCACTTGCGTCGCGAAGCATACTTTCGAACTAGCTAATGTGTTTGATGACATACTAACAACGCGAATGCCCAATTTTCGTTGTCATTGCTGCATCATTTTTTTTTTCGAAACACTTGTATCTGAATATCAATATTATCATTCAACTTAGTATCATGTTCCAGAAGCCAAACAGACGACAAAACTCCTCGTTGAAAATTTGCGCTCGATTGAGAATTCAATGATGCAGGGAACTTCTCTGGTACCTGACCCTTTCTTCACAAAATCTAAACCACAGAAGCCGCAGAGAAATCAGTACCACATGAAATCGACATCATGCTCTTCCTCGGCAAATAATAAGGAGGAAGAAAAACGAGCGTGTTTACACCGCAAGAAAATTGTTCATCTTATTGTTATTTGTCAAAAATATACGGTTACTGAATAGAAAATGGCAGGTTTAAATCTCAAAAGGTCAAAATCAACTCTGAAAAGTAGCAAATCAAGTTCTTTCTTCACAGTGGGCTTAGCAGTTGATGCAAACTACGCTTCCGCAGACTCTTTGGCTTTGGGTTCCAGCACAATGCATCATATGATAGTAAATTGCCAGAGCTTTGCTACGTTCGAGAAGTTTCCGATCCCGCAACGTATTCAGGCAGCTGACAAAGACATTATTTTTGCATACAGATCAGGAAAAATGAACATCAAGACACGATTTGGTAAAAGATGTTCACCTACGACTCTGAATGACGTTTTGTAAGTACTCGATGCTCGCTATCAACTTTTCTTTATGAGACAGGCTGCCAAGTATGGAAATGCGTTTACATTCAATTACGATGGCGAGGAAATTAGACGATACGATGAACTAGTCTTAACTGAAAAGCTCACGGGCGCTGTGTATATCATGAATATTTATGTTTATATTGCGGATTCACAAGTGGAACCTAGCCTCACTACAACAGAAAAAGTACTCCGAGGCTGAAACGAATTCCGGGGGATATCAAGACAAACGTCATGTGTGCGATGTAATATACTGTGTCAACGTATCGGTCAAGTGTACGGGCACCGCATCATTTTTTGATGGTTGTGTTCTCAGTAAATCACATATTAAACTATTCTACTCACGTTAAGATCGTCCGCAGACCATCAGTGAACTCATTAATGCCAATGTAAGCGGTCCAATGTCGATTGATTCGATAAATAGCTTCTGATATCATGTGGCCTTGTAAGATAAATATTCTCACTAAATTTGCATATATTACATGAAAGAAAAGTCAGAAGTTGCTCTTTATTTGGAAATATTTCTGAACGAGTGAAATATTGCGGGCCATAAAGTTAAAGTTGGAACTGTTGTATTGAGTTTAAGTGTGCTGCGGTGTTGAGTCAGCTACAAAAAGGCGGAATCGAATTTCTTCCGTCATGTCCTTACAATCTGGAACAAAATGGCGTCACAGAACAAGCCGACAGACACGTCGTGGAACTTCAATGCTCTACGTCCGTAAACTGTCGAATACATTTTGGGCTCACACGTGTGATACGGCATGTTTTTTGATTCATTGCACGGGCAAGTCAAGTCTTACAAATAAACCACCAGTTTAGTTGTGAACTGGAACGTCATTTTCTGATGGTGGCAGCTCTTGCTCAATGGTTCCTAATGACAGGAATCTAAATAACGATGAAATAGATATCTATTTGTCGAAGTTAGAGAAGCTGACGTTGGAAACGATTGAGAAAGTAGTTCCAAAGATTAAACATCGAAACAATATGGAAGGATATGAAACACCAACCATCGCAAGGTTGAAAAGATTTAAAAGCCTCCTTCTCACACGCGTCAACAATATTTATCGACGATTTTTGGACTACAACCATCCCTCGTTGTCTTTGTTGAAATTACACCTGAAGAATGTCCGGAACTTAATCCGGTCATACTTCAGGAGTGAGGTCAGCAATCAATGGGCGGATAAATTGAGGGGTATTAGCCCACAGGACCCAGACGGCGTGTTCGCGAAAGTGAATAGCATATTCCGCAAGAAGTCTCGAGTGAAGGTATCGAATCTTGAAGTCGCTAGTGATGAGATAAATCTTCTCGATAGGGCTGGTATCGAAATTGATAGTACGACTCCGGATAGAAATGGAAACAGGATTATATGTGAAGGATTGGGTAAACTTGCCCTGATTGGAACACATTTTGAATTGGTTCATCTACCAAACCCTCAGAGAGGGAACGCAATTTTTTCAGAGGTCGTTGAAGCAAAAGTTTCCGACTTCAAATCAAGCCTGAACGGCCAATCAATTCTTCATTTCAATGAAACATTAACATCTGACCTCATACCGAGCTTGAATATTATTGATTATTTTGTCAGCTATGAAGACTTGTGTTTCATATTTCGCAAGATAAACAACAAGAAATCATGTGGTACTGACGGTATTCCAAATGTAGTTCTCCGACATTTGCCTGAGGATGCTATTAGAAACTATTGCATATGGTTCAACAACATGTTGAGCAATTCATATTTCCCAAATGAGTGGAAAAAGGCTAAGATATTTCCGATCTTGAAGAAAGGAAAAGAATCTTCATGCCCCAAAAGCTATCGCCCAATCAGCTTGCTGCCTAACATCAACAAGGTGTTTGAAGTGATACTCAACAGAGCATTAAACGCCCACATTGAGGAAAATGAGTTGATGCCGAATTGCCAATTTGGTTTTCGTGCCAGGCATTCGACCACACATGCAATAACGAAAGTGACCTCAGACATCTGTTGGAAACTAAATGATAGACAATGTGTTGGAGCATGTCTCATTGATATGGAGAAAGCCTTCGATTCGGTGTGGTTAGATGGACTAATTTTTAAACTCCTTCAGGACAAGTTCCCCAGACACCTTGCCGCCATGATGTGTAATATGTTATACGGGAAATCGTTTGTCGTAACTGATGGAAATCTGACAACAATGCGCGAATTCAAGGTCTTGAATGGTCTACAGCAGGGAACAGTTACTGCGCCTCTGCTCTTTTCAATCTTCATTCGCAAGCTATTGAATGGCTTTGATTTTAACGTCTCGCCAACGCGATCATTGGTAGCGTTTGCTGATGATCTGATCATCTATACGGCACACCGAAAAGCTACAATAGTTCAGAGCAATCTCCAAAAAATGTTCAATGATGTACAGCTGTGCACTGACAATTGGCGAATGAAAATCAATGCGTAGAAGTGTGAAACAATCTTGTTTCGGACAACGCTGCAGGGGGTCAGTCAAGGCCTGAAACGTAATTGGAAAGATTTCCACATCATGGCTGGTGAGAGTAGTCTAGAACGGGTTCCACATAAATCCTGTGTTCGATACCTCGGTGTTTATCTCGATCAGTATCTGTACCATACTGAACATGTGAAAACCATGCTCAGTAAGGCACTTAAAGTAGTCATGGCCCTTCGAAAACTCTTTCATTCCAGATACATTGATCAAAAGGTCAAAATTATCTGTTACAAGACACTGGTTAGACCAGTTTTGACATATGGATGTCAGATCTGGTATAACCAGAGCGCTAGTACAATGGAAAAATTAAGAGTTTTCGAAAGGAAATGTCTTCGTGCATGTACTGGTTTGTACAGAAAGCCTGAGACGGATTGGAAACATTACATATCGGACAGAAGAATTTATCAAACTGCTGAAGTGACCAGGGTCGATATCTTCATATTGAAGCTTCTTCGGAAACATATCACTAGATCTGTGACTGTGAGTGAAAACCCTTGGATTTCACAGCCGTTCCACCCTACAGACGGGTATATAGTGACTTGCCTCGCTACTGGCTTCATTCCTCCAGAAGCATTCGTGTATTTGGACATGAATCGATATGTTTTTGATTCTGACGACGTCCCAGTCATATATCACATATATCGACGGGCCACCGATAAGAAGATAAAATATCCTCCTAATTTGAGTTCAGGAGACCAAAGATTTCAATGGAGATACTCATTTGCTAGATTCGTTGAAGCTGATCGAGTTGAGACGGCGCAATCCAGGTATTGGTGGCTGAATGACAATGTCTAAATTATTCGTGTTTATTTTTCAGTTTTGGTGTTTTTCGTTATTTAGTTTTTGAGTTTCAGCTCATTATTGCTACATTTAGTGTTATGGTTTATTTGTGTTAAAAATTAGGTATAGGTTAGGTTTATATTATTTTTATTATATTAGGTTAGAGATAAGGTTTAACGCTTAGGTTAAGAACATTGTTAAAGATTTTTTATAGTATAAGATAAAGTTTTTGATTGCATTTATTAGAATTAAGTTAAAACATATTAGGTGTAGGGTCAAAGTTCACTGTAGTGTTAAGATTATAAATAATTTTAGAATAGTGTTGGTTGGTTTTTTCTCCTTTTTCCAATTGAATTGTAAAAATATGTAAGAATCTTCATTGATTTGAATTTGCTATAGTTTTTTTTTTAAAATGTGTTTAATGATAACGTACAAATTTAGAGAGCCATTTGGGCCATTAAGTTTTTTATTGTTATTGTTTGGATTTTGCTTTATATTCTTTTAAAATTTATAACGATTAGTATTAAATAAAGCGCTTTTGACTTTGACTTTGACTCTGGAACGTCATTTGACAGTTTTGACTTCTTATGAATCTTTGGATTGGAATGCTATGTAAATTTCCCTATGAAGTTTCACTCGAAATTCGACGACAAGGCGATTTTTTTTGACATTTCATTGGATACCTGAATGACAAAGATGGCTACAAAGTTTGGATGCCATCAAAGCATCGATTAGTGAAAACGCGTGGTGTAAATTTTCATTCAGAAAACCTGTGCGCAACGAACGATACCACTGAATTCGAACTTCAACACCACAGTGAGGAGTATTGTAAAGATGAGACCAGTCAAAACGGGGAAGTTAACGACATCTCTGGCAGTAACCCAAATTTGTCCATAGCTGACAGCGATACTCCGGAAGAGAGTTTAGTAACTCAGTGGCTGGTACGAGCAATTTGCTAACTAATGAGACTTAATGGCTACGAATTGGGCTATAATGTTCATTGTTATCAGTCGAACTATGCAATGGCGTGTCTGACAGAAGTATTTTAGGAGGATCTCGAGCCAAATAATCATCCAAAGCTATGATGAGTAGACACTCGGACAAGTAGATGAGTGCAATGAAGGAGGACATCTTGGCTTTTGAGGAAAACAACATATATGTAGGATTTAGTACCATTGCAACCGGATAAGTGTGCCATTTATAATCGATGGGCACTTCAAGGAGAATGTAAACATGATGGTTCGATTGATCAATATCGTACTGGTTTAGTTATTCGCGGTGTATTCCAGAGGATACGGCTGGAATATGATGAGCCCTTATTGGGATTGCGGTTAAAGAGTAGCTTGCACTTGGACAATTCGATACAAAAACTGCATTCCTGCATAATTAAATTGATGCTGAAATCTATATGGCTCAATCATGGGGCCACGTTGCTTGATTCAGTCATATGTGTCGTTTAAAAAAATCTTTATACAGTCTAGAACAATCACCCTCGTTGCTGGAATAACAAGTTCCACTCATTTATGAAAAAAACGCGTTCGACAACAGACTGTGATAGAGAAATTACTAGTTGCAATCTATGTTGGTGAAGGTTTCATTGCAGGTTCGACGCAAGATTCAGTCAACTCATGCAGATAAGCATAAAGAAAATTATGCAACTAGAGTTTTAAAAGTAAAAAACTGTTAACTCCCGATTTGGCTTTTTAACTAAAGATTTGCTGAGTCTACCTACTGCCCTCACATCTCCACCAAGGCTAAGCCGACAGAGTATTTAGCCAGTAGTTTATTTTGTGGCTAATATGAGAGCTGTGGACACCTATCCTTATCAAAGCCTTCCTGCGCTAAAGCGTCTATTTTTCACTACTCTTGTACTCGCTTTGCCCTGAAAGACTTTAGTTCATTAAGCTTTCATGGACAAATTTCTATGTTGCTCTCCATCCTGAGAGGGCAAGCAGTGCCACATGGCTATCACTTTACATGTTGATTTACCTTCTTTTCCATCTATTGTCCTTAATCTAGAACACCATGTCTAGTACAGTAAACACTTCTACCTTAAATACAGAAGTTAGCATTCCTTTTGGTATCAATTTCTGGATTTCTTGATTTAAGAACCATCCTGCTCCAGTTCTCTTGTTGCTCTTAGAGCCATCCATGTAGAAGACCATGTCTGCCTCACCAAAAAGCATCTGCAAAAGTGGCCACTCGGTCCTGTATAGAATTCTGACATAAAACCTTCTATGAAAATTCGGAACGGCACTCTTCCTATCGGGTGACATAACTGTTTCGAGGACATATTCTGTTAACAGTTTGAGATCCTATTATGACCTCCTGAAGATCTTTCTGTGTATCCTGCCACCGCAGGTCTCAACATAGATTTTAGACTCTCTCTTTTTATAAACAATTCAAGGGGAGGAGAGTTTAATATGTCATTAAGGCCTTACCTGGCTAAATGGCCCAGTAACTCCCAGACACACCATACTTTGCAGTCTAGCCAAGCAGGACGTCGCCACAGGATGGTCTATTTTATTTCCACCAAACTACAGATGCATAGCAATACAGTGGCCTGATAATCAATGCATACAGCCATAAAGTCAGCTTGGGCATCAAGCCCCATGACTTGCCAAAAGTATTTCTGCATTGTCCAAATAGTCTGCTGGCTGCTTAGTTTTTGCAAGAATAATGCTCCTTTCAAAAAAGTTTTCTATCTAAGGTGACCCCAAGATATTCGACTTTTGATAGTAGCTAGGTAGTGACACCATCCCATCGGGATGGAGTAAGACCATCAGTTTTCCTTTCCTCGTGAAGAGAAACACAGTTATTTTGTGCAAATTAACTGGGAACCCATACATGACCCGCTCATTGCATTTTGCGTAACTTTACGCAAGACGAAATACGTGGATCGTTAAATAGTTCATACAACTCATCATTGTAATGTAGTCTCCTCTCTGTTCGTTGTTTCATTGGGCCGTAGATTTTCCGGAGCACTTCGCGTTCAAATACGTCCACTGCCTTTCGTATTCGCTCATCAGGGTTTATCTTTCAGTTCCATATAACAATACAGGTTTAGCCAGTGTTTTGTAAATGCGGAGCATACTTTGACTGTACACCACTATGGACCTTAGAATGGGAAGTACAGAGTAAAAGGCTTTATTTGCGGTGTTTATGTGGCAGCCGATCTCGTTCGTTTTAGTGCCTCTTCTATTAAAATTAGCTCCAAGATATATAAAATTATTCACACTTTCAAGGTTGTAGTCGCTTATGTTATGCATTTTGTCGAGTGGAATTTTCCTCCTCGTTTGATTTATGAATTTAGTTTTGCTTTCATTAACTTGTAGGCTAGTTCGGTTTACTTCAGATTCTAGGCTAAGAAACGCTCCTTCGGCACCGAACATTGAAAGTGTCATTGTATTGACGTCATCAGCATATGCTACTAATTGTGTGGACTTGAACATTAGTGTACCCGAGGTTTCTACTGATGTCTTCCTGATGACATATTCCAGCGAAATATTAAAGAGCCTTTGGGGTAAGGCTTTCCCTTTTATTTAAGCATGATTCCACCCTAAAGCTGTCCGTTAGTTCACCCTGACCTTAGAGGCTGTGTAGTATCGTGATATTGAACATGCGGACTAGTTTTGTTGGGATGCCACAGTCAAGCATTTTTTTGTACACCGCATTTTTCTGTCGACACTATCGTATGCTTGCTTGAAGTCCACAAAGAATTAGTGCACATCGATGTTATATTCCCAGCGCTTTTTGAACACCTGCTTTACTGAGAATATTTCATCTATCGTAGACCCTCCACTTTAAAAGCCTCACTGATACTTTCCTAGAATTTTTTTATAATACAGCTTTAATATTCTTTCTATGATTTTGAAGTGCACTTTATAAGATGTGCACAGTAGAGCGATGCCTCTATAATTTTCACACCCTAATTTGTCCCCCTTTTTGTGTACAAGACATATAATAGTCTCCCCCCAGTCCTCTAGTAACTGCTCTTCTGACCATATTCTGCATGTCAGTCGATGCAGAAGATTATTCAAATGAGGACCCCCACTCTGGAGCAGTTCTGCTGGTATTCCATTTATTCCAGAAGCCTTATTTGTTCTGAGGCCCCGTATTGCTTCCTGAACTTCATCTTTAGTTGGTGGTAAGACTGGAGCCTCTTGCATTGCTTCTGAAATGTTCACAACCATTGCTGGGCATGCTTTAAATAGCTTCTGGAAATAATGCAACCATATTTTTTTCATTTCGACTGATTTACCAATGATTGTTCCTTGTACACTTTTGCAAAAACTTGTTTGTAAATTGAAGCCGTCCCTAATCTGTTTGACTGAGGCATATGTCGGTCTGACTTCATGTAGGGTCATGTTTTTGTTTAGCGGTTGGATCTTGGTGTTGATGGTCAGTAGTTTTTTCTTTGGAACATTTTTTTAGGTTGACGCCGAAGGCTTATATATTGTTCTTCTTCAGCCCAAGTTAGTCACTGAATGTATTCTATATGCGCCTGGTTTCTTTTTTAATCGCTTCCTTGCATTCTTCGTCGTACCACTTGTTCCTACTTTTCTTCCACTGGTGCCCCAAAGCCTCAATAGCTGCTTCTGGTACCGCATCCTTTACTATCTTTTTCATGGTTTTGATATCATCATTACTTTCTGCCACCTGCGGAGATATATTTATGCAATTTTCCAACGCTGATATATATGTGGACGTTACTGAGCTATCATTTAATTGGTGTACCTGATGCTTTGGAGTAGCTGATACTCCTTGTTTACAGTTCTTGGAGATGCGGCATCAGAACTTAACCCTTGTAAGGTAGTGGTCAGAATCACAGACAGTGCCGCAAAATGGGCTCGTGGTCAATCCAGTTGAAAATTCGATTGTCTCTTATGGATGTCTCGCTGTGGAAGGCATGTGCAGTCGCGAAGTCTATAAGCCATTGTGCATTGTAATTGTTTTCAGTATGGGGGCTAAATTCTCCGGTTGTTCCTCGATGTGCCGTTTCTGGGCCAATTTTGTATTGAAGTTACCCAGAACAATTTTAATGTCGTTTGACCGCAATTCATCGACAGTGCGCTCTAGAGTGCTGTCAAAATTGTCCTTGGTTGCCTCTTTCTTGTCTTTTGTGAGTGCATGACAGTTGTTCAGCCAGAGATTGAAGAATTTAGTCTTGATACGAATTGCACAGAGCCTTTCGTTAATGGGCTTGGAGTCAGTGATAATTTGTTTAAATGTGCTGTCAACAATGAAAGTCACTCCAAATTCATGGCTTCCTTGCAGTTTTCCGCTTTTAAACACAATGTGCGTTTACATGTCAAGTATGTCTTCATCATGCCATCTGGTTTCTTGCAGTGCGAGGACGTTGATTTTGCATTTCTTTATTTCATCTAGAAGTTGTCGCAGTCTACTTGATGATCTAACATTTCAAGTTCCAAAAGAATAGTCCTTTATACATTGCAATAGTCGTTGCCGTTTATCCAATCCGATTCAAGGTTATTGTCCTGATTCCATAGCAATTAAATACTTAGAGGGACAATGTCAGCGTTCGACTTAGTCGGTCTTGATCCACGAGTGGTATTTTATTGCCCACATACCCGCCGGCTAGCTGATTTTTGCAACTAATGTTTTCACTATTAAACTCTTGCTCTACTTGAACTTTGATTCAGCAGATAGGTGGCCTTTAAATCGTAGTTTAGGATTGCATTGAAACTTTCAACACTTCTTTCAACCATTTGTCTAGTTCTAAGCTTTGGTAGCATAGATAATTCTTTTCAGCACTCGGATATGTGGGGGTAGAACCATGTCGGTAGGCTAATAAAACAAATATGTCAAGCAAAATCATATCTTCTTTATACGATATCTTCACTGCGGTCATGTATTGGTTGGTAAGTTGTCTCAAAGGATACTTTTACATTTATAGCGTTTACATTTATAGGGACTACCCAGCAGTACCGGTGAGATACTCTATTCTGGAATCTTCTTCTTTTGCCATGTATGTTCAGTCCATATATACATTTGTTCTTTACCTTGGCTCTTGAACGATTGTTATGTATTGTGTGATTTTGCCTGCAGCGTAGCATGCTGCCTACATGTTAAAGATGAGGCGGCAATGGCGTGCCGCAATTTAATGTGGATGTATGGTGAATTTCAAATCCTATTCAACATTTTCTCTTCATCCGTTCTCATTTAGAAAAGGTGACCTTAGTTCTCTGTGGGAGAAGATGAAGATGTAGCCTCAGGATAGCGCAGCGTCAGACCCATTCCGACCACCAAAATAATTTTCAAGTTATTAGCCTGTACACTGCCGCTTTTGTTACAGGAAATAATCTTCCAGCCTCGCGTAGATACTTCTAGGCTCTGCAACCTGAGGCAAACCATAATGTCAATGGGATACTTGACTGTTGTTGGGATCCATATTGCAACCCTGACCAGCTTAGTGAGGGAACCTTTATTCACAAGTGTGAACTTCACGCGCTATAAGCCGGAGCTTTAGGGACTACCACTTTGCTAAATCATTCCATAGTTCATTCGTCCGAGCACTTAGCATGCAATATGTCGGGACAATAGACCATTTATTCTTTATGGAATAGTGATATTCTCCGAGATTTTACATAAGTCGTCGGAAAATGCTCTCTCACACTCAACATCAATCGGACCTCCATTGCTGAATCCAATGCGTACAACCAGTGACTTTGCAGAAGCTTCTCCGTAGTTACTAATATACATGTAAAGGTTGACGCCTTAAAGTCAGTCTGGTCTTCTGAACCTAATACCGTGAGAGTCCTGGTTCATGGTGACCATCTGGCATTCCCGAACGTTTTGAGATTAATTTCCTCATCTTCTTATTTATCAATGCTTTCTAGTTACTTGATGTTACCGCTGTAGAGTGTTCTAGCTAAGATGAGTCTTCACCAGACTTGGTCCTCTTTTGAGGGGCACCAGAGCCTATTTTGTCCATTCTTCCCCCTGCCAGCTTCAATTTACGAATTTTTCTGCGATTAGTACTCTTGCATTGAGTTCTGGTTAACTGAACGGAGGAACCACTAGACACAGCTAGGAGCGCCCGTCTTTTACCATTTTCCTGACTTGCTGTTCAGTACATCCGACGCTTGCCTATGGGAAGGGTTTTCCCGGAACGTTGGAAGCGGAAAGGGAGTCCCGGATCACCATCTGTATATTACCCGTCATGCATGCTAGACATGGCTGGGAAAGTGCTAGAGAAACTTATCAAGGAAAGACTCACTGACATGGTTCGTGCTGCTGAGAACTTACCCTCTCGGCAATACGGCCTTAGAGCAGCACGCTGTACCATTGATGCAATAGCGGAGGTGGTAAAATGCGGACATATATAGCCGTATCACTTTTGGTGACACTTGATGCTCGGAACACCTTCATATTCCACTAGGTAAGTGCATATTCTGGATACGCCGAAGCTCGCTCTATGATATGAGGCAGGGCTGATGAAGGACGGAAGTTAAATCAGGTGTTGCTTAAGGATGTGTCCTTGGTCCAGATTTGTGGAACATATCGCACAATGGGCTATTGAGACTAGAGCTGCCAAATGAGGAATGGCTGATCGCCTATGTGGATGATGTTGCGGCACTAGTTGTTGGACGTACCGTAGAACAGGCACGACTTAGACTACGACTGCTCACGAGCTCAGTCTGCCACTGCAGAAAACCCAAGTGATCATCCTGACAAAGAAGAGAACACCCAGAGTAAGAACGATCAGTATTGGGTAAGTATTGGCTGGGGGATCGACTTGAAGATGAGTTTCTTTGAACAAATCAGAGAAACAGCTGATAAAGCTGCTTCAGTAGTATCAGCTCTGAGTCAACTTATGGCCAGCGTAGAAGGACCCAGCACATCAAGAAGGTGACCTTTGATATGTACATTATGTCAAGAAGTTGATGCCACTGTACAGAGCAGAAATATGCGGTGATGCTCTCAGCAAGGAGCTGTACTGAAAACACTTGGCACAGGTACAGAGAAGAGGAACACTGAGGACTATATTTTTATATCCGGTAGTCTCTAATTCGGCAGTGCTAGTCATTGCAGGGATGATACCTTTTGCTCTCCTAAATACAGAATGTTTCACTATTTACCTACGGCGAAACGACGACATAAAAGAGATAATTGCCCACGAATTGGGACAGCGCTCATTCAATGATTGGCAGCAGTCCTGGGTGAATAGTATGAAAAGTAGATGGACTGCCCAGCTCATCCCTGACTTGGGGCCGTGGCTCAATCGAACGCATAGTGAGGCTGACTTCTACCTGACCCAGCTTTTGCGTGGGCATGGTTGTCTGACTTGCATAAGATTGGCAAGTCGCGGTCCCTCGAGTGTAGGTTTTGTGCAGAAGAAAATGATGATGCCTATCACATATTTTTTGCATGCAAAAGATTGGGGAAGTTGCGCCGAGACATGGCTATTAAATGAATGGTCTTGACAAAAATTTTCTGGAGTATATCTATGTACCGGAAAATTTTTAAAAAAGATCATGGATGTTGGCCTTTAGAAGTACAAGGCAACGAATAACTCCGAAGTTAAAATGTGGTAAAGTTGTTGTTGGTAATAGTATGACTTTTGAATTTAAAATTTTTGGCCGTGAAATCTAAAGGAGACCCTTAAATACGCCAAAAACGGATACGCAAATGCTTTAGTAATAGGCGTATACATGCTGGAAGTTTCATAGTAATCAGTTTTGAACAACAAAATTATAGCCGATCGAAAATGTCGCGATTACAATAACAACAACATATGATAATGGGGTCATTCCTAAATGGGCTTAATATTACAGGTATTTTCAAATTTTCCAAAAAAATTTCAGGAATAGCTTGTAATGTTGATATATCATTGCGACTGCTCAAACAGTGAGGTCAGTAAAACGCAAATATATTGGTGGCAAATTTAAGTGCAACGATAACCACATATTATTTTTTCTAAGTAAATTGAAAGATTCTATATGTAATTGGAGTCGGTATTTGCAGTACATTGTTTAATTTCTTCTACTTACTCAGGCTCATGAGGAAATCAATTAAAGTACCTGACGTCACTTCGCGTAGCAAAAACAGCTGCTCAGTAGCCCTAAATTTTCAACAACAGCTATCCGGAAGTAGAACGAAAGTAGGCTTTTGAGGTTGTCAAGTATGACATTTCTCAGATGAGATTTGGCCGAAATGATACAAATGAGAAGGAAATAAATATATTTGCGCACTAATGTCTTCGATACCTCAAATCTAATATAAATCGTTTATATAGTACCGATAAAATTTCAAACGTGCTATCATATGTACTGTCAAAAATCTTTAGAAAATTTGTTTGATTGGAACAGCATTAGATGATGAGGCTACTCTAAGAGGCTAGTTCGTGTTTTGACGTAATGTTTCCATTTTCGGGCCTTATGTACACGATTTAGTGTTTTGTACTATAACATATCCCATGGTACGATAACATGTCACTTTCGACTTGTAACCGTGAGATGCGAGCTCGATTCCACGGCAAGTATTTGAGTAAAATGTTAAATGATAGTTTGAGAATTAGTGGATGGCAGGAAGAGAGATGAGAGAATCAAGTTCAATTATAGTTGTTGGATATGAACTCGGCTGATTTCCCTGAATTTGTAGGCAAGTTGCTGCAGATTTGAGGAAACCCGAAATTGCCTAAATGCTTGCATAGCATAGATACAATTTTCATGCAATTACACACACGTTGTTTTTTCGGTGCACGTGTTGAACAGCTTGGACTTATCTAAATACAATTCAATTTTTTTTAAACTTGCAGGTCATAGTATTTTTGGATGTAACTGATTCGTTACATTGAATTTAAGAGTACCTACACGATTTTATTAACCAAATTATAAATCATACAAAATTGAGTTAGTTTTGGTTTGTAAGGTATTTGTTTTGTTATTTTGTTTTTATAAGCACGGATTGCTGTGTTTTTTTTCAAATTCAAAGACAAGGAAGATATAACAAATTTTCAGGCGTTTCCCTTACTCCCGCATATGTACGAGTATTCACTGGTTAAACCGTTCCGTTCCCGGTACGATTAAAGTGATAATCAATGTTGTTACAAATTATATTACAATATATTGTATTACATTAAGTAACTTTCAACAATATATTCATTTCCTTCACACTTCCCAATTCGCTACTATGCCAGTACTTAACTTAATATACTTAACAAGATTTATTAGTGGAATGCACCAGGTTTAAAATCGTTTTATCTGCGACTATAATGCAATATAGTAGCATATACTAGTAAGTATCTATACTCGTATATACATGCATGAATCGTCTAAGTAAATCGTCTTACCGGTGAGTGACTGCAAAAATTACGCAATTGGAAATTTCGCTTAACGATGCTAGTTTCCATTGATCGAATCGTGAAAGTTGCAGATTTTTGATTAGGAAACTAAAATAAGATGCGTATTAGATAGCAATTGCTGCAATCCATGGACAGTTGGCATTTACAAATTTAATTGAAATGTGTACACATTAATATCCATATTGGTTTCTGATAATTTTCAATATTACAGTCAATTTATCAATGATTTGAAGTTTGTCGCTTTGAATAAACACTCACGTTTTGGTTTAGTGAGTATTTCTTGACAAACATTAAAAAAAATCAAAATCGTCTTCACATGAGGAGAAACCTCCGTAGGCTATACTGCTAAGACAAAAATGCTGGCAATCAAAATAAGGTCATTAGAAGTTTGGGATAAATTTTATGCCAGAGTCTTTCACGCTTTTTACAGCAAAGCTAGGCGAGCGGTGATGATTGAGATTTGATCAATCTCATGGTTCATTCACAATTGAAAGTAGAACTACATCTTCCTAGAAAGCATTAAGCCATCAATTAAAAGGAAACTTTCGATAAATTTGAATAGAGGGGAAGAACTGAAAATAATTTGTCATAGATTTGCGCTATGGTAATGTGTGCTTTAAAAAAGCAGAGTGTATTAAAAACATAAAATAATAAGTTCAACTGACTTTCTATGAAAACATTCAATTTTTTCCGGTTGTTTTATAGTCAACAGGTAAAATCCAGGATTACAACAAAGTTTTCTTGTAAGGTAATTGTAAAAGAATTTGACAACACCTTACTAAAATCGTGACCTGTCTATCCGTCCGTGCGTCACGGCAAGTTACCTCGCAAACCACATAAGGTAGAGTGATGATGTTTTGTACACAGCTGAAAAGTGGTGCCCTCTTATAAGCTGCAATACAAAAAGAATATTTTAAGATTTTTAAGGGTGGTCTCTCTCCATTTAGGGTGGGTAACCCTTTAAATATTTTTCTTACTAAAGCAAGCCAATATGGGTATGAAATGAAAGGTCGTGATTAGAACTTTTAAAAAAAGGGCTGAAACTAGAAGCATTTGCATAGAGGAGTGTAGGGTGAGCGGAAATATACGATTAGAGATCTTTGCGCAGAAAAATCTTGAAAAAAATCATGAAAGTAGGTCTCAATGAGCACAAAGGCAACAAATATCTTAAAACTCAAAATTTTGTCAAGTTTGTTAATAATAGAACATATTAGGAATTTCACTATTTAGGACAATGTGGCTTCTCTCAACGTCGCTTCCCTTTCGTCTAAGAAAACCTGACTAAACTGCTTGCAACTGGCAGCACGCTGAAGCGTGTGAACTTGCTCAATTTTCAAAGTTCTTATTCATATGGTCATCTGACAATTAAGTAATGAGACTGACTCCATGAAAACCGTATATTTAAAAATTATTCTACAACTCTCCCATTTCCTTCAAAGTAGTCCCCTTGGGTAGCTATGCAACAATTCCAGCGCGTTTTCCATGCTTCGTAACATTTCTGGAACGCTCCGACTGGGATGTCTGCGAGTACCCTCGTCACGGCCGCCTGAATGTCCGTAATCGACTCAAAAATGGGTTTGACCACCGATTTTGTTCTAGAGAACAAAAAAAGTCACGAGGTGACATATCGGGCGAATAAGGTGGCTGTTGCAACACGGCCATCCCTTTAGAGGTCAAATACTGGGACACGCTGCAGGCAGTGTGGCACGGCGTGTTGTCGTGATGAAGGATCCAGTTACGAACGATGTCTGGGCGCTTCCTGTTGACTGACTGGCGATAGCAGACTTGATTTATGGCTTGCTCTGATGGAACAAATTCTTTATGAACAATTTCACGGCTATCGAAAAGGGCAATAATCATCGTTTTCACCTTTGACTTGCTCATGCGAGCTTTTCCCGGGCAAGGAGCGTGCGGAGACGACCATTGTGAGCTTTGGCGTTTGGTTTCCGGGTCGTATTGGAAAAACCAGCTTTCATTGCCTGTAATAACTTGATCAAGCAGCGTGGGATTGTTTTCCACTTGTTCCAAACAGTCTTTTGCGACGGTCATTCGATGCTGGTTTTGCTACTCAGAAAAGTTCTTTAGAATCATCTTCGCGCAGAACTTTTACATTCCAAAATCGTCGGTTAAAATTTGTCTGACTGTTTCACGGTTCATACCCAGTTCCAAGGCCAACATTCGAACTGTTAAATGCCGATCTTCACAGATTAGGGCATGCACATGCTGCGCATTTGCATCAGTCCACACTTCAAGTAGTCTCCCGCTCCGTGCCTCTTCTTCCACGCTTTCACGCCCCTCCTTAAACTCTTTATGCCATTGAAACACTTGGGCACGACTAAGAGCACTTTTACAATAGCGTACGTTTCCAAAGCAAGTTTACCACAAGCGCGGCAATAAAATTAAGCTCATTACTTAATTGTCACACCTCGCAGTTGAGCTCTATATTTTTTACACCCACGAATGTTGTTTGTTGACGTTATGTAGAAATATCAAATGGCAGATCGAGAGTTTTGATATAATTGACGTTGACAAAGTAAAATAAGATCTCGTAATAGATTGAATTCCAACCTCCATAATACGTCAAATATTAGATTCCCATTTGCGAGTTGTGAGAAAATAATTTCTTATCATATTTTTCATTGCTCAGTTGTTATTAAATTTTGTAGAGATGAAAGTTATTATGGGTAAAAATTTTTTCAAACTTTAAGCCTTTACAGAAATTACAAATTAAGCAAATTGTTAAATATTGCATAAATCATCTAACTACAATATATATCATTAAGCAAAATCGAGAGTAATTAAAAATAAAATTTTCATGTTAGATGTATTGTGTTCCACCACAAGTCTGAGGCTCAAAAGTGCAAAGAACGCTTGGAGCGAGACAAAAAAGAAAAAAAAAACAAGCTAAACAGCAAAGAAACCTCTTCAGATAGAATTTCGGACCGAAAAACTCGATTGTTAGAAATGTTGAATGTTATCAGTATGCTGATTATATGATTTACATTTAATATTATGATTTATGGCTTTTAGATCTTGTACATTATCTTAACCAGCAAAACAAAGTTCTACCCGTCTCTCCAAAAGGTAACGAATCAGCAGAAGCTGCAAACAATGACGTAGTTATTCAAAACTTGGGAACTGAAAACTCTGAAATCGACATTGATCATGGTACGTCTTCAATGGAAACACAATCCATGCAAAGGACTCAAGAAGAACAGCTGTGCCTTTATGATTATGATATTGGCTCTGTATGTACTGAATTTGTTCACTCCGACGTGGTGAACGATATCACTCGTCGAGGTCACCAAAAGATGCCATCTTTTATTCCATGTGATCTTAACGATGAGCCATTTCCTGCCTACCTTTTATCGAAGACTTTGCTAAATAGGGAGAGGGTGGAGTGATATTGGTTGGTATGGAGTAGCCTTATGAACGCTTTGTATTGCTTACCTTGTCGTTTGTTAAGTACTAACCCTTTCAATCGTCCAAAACTTTGCTGTCCTAAAGGGTACACAAAAAACGAAAGTTTGAGAAAAACTGTGTGGAAAGAGTTATCAGCTTATGAAAATAATCCAGACCACATTCAGTGCTACGTTCAATGGTGCTCGTTGCAGATTCAACTTCAAAAGGAAATTTCAATTGATACACTTCTAAATGAATAGATCATCAGTGAAACTAGAAAATGGAACAAAATTTTACGTCGAATCCTAGACACTATTTGGTTTCTTGGCGTAAGGGGCCTATCATTTAGGGGTGCTAGCAATTTTCTTGGAGAAAGGAACAATGGAAATTTTTTGGGGATCTTAGAACTGATCAGTCATTACGACCCGATACTTCGCGAACATTTAGAGAAGGTTAGGATTAGTCAACAACAACACACACGTTTGCAGGTCCACTATTTTTCGGTTGAAATTCAAAACGAATTTATTCAAATCAGTGCTGAACATGTCAAACCGGCCGTACTGAAAGAACGTTAAAGTGCCAAATACTTCACTATCATCATTGATGCTACACCTGATTCAAGCCACGTCGATCAAACTACGTTCATTTTGCGGTACGTTCATTTTAACTCGAAGAAGAAGATATTTACAATTCAAGAACGATTTCTGGCTTTTGTCGATTGTAACCAAAAAACTGGCCAGGCGATTGCTGGTTTAATTTTCGATACTCTAGAAGAGTATAACATTCCTTTGGAAAACTTTCGAGCACAAGGATATGACAATGGTACTGATATGAAAGGATCATTAGTGGTGCACAACGTCATATTCTGGAGAAAAATCCAAATGCTGTTTATTCGCCCAGTGCAACACTTAGTCTCAAGTTATGTAGTGTTGACTCTGCAGAATGCTGTGAGGCAGCAATCGCTTTTCCCAGAGTTGTTCAGAAATGCTATACGAATTTCAGCAGTAGTCCACAACGTTGGGAAATTCTCAAAAAAAAGTATAACGGGTTCCCTTCACAGACTTTCAGACACGAGGTGGTCTGTTAGAGCTGAGGGATTTAAACCCTTTGCCAAATAAATTTCAGGATTACATGAAGCACTAGAAGGTTTAAATAAACTTAATCTGACTGCACAAACTCGTAGTGATGTCAACGGCATTCTGAAATATATGCGAAAATTTGAGTGCTTCCTGAAGCCCTTAATTTGGTTTAAGATATTGACAGCTATCAATGAAAGGAGTATCATTCTTCAAGCCAGGGACGCTACTATCGACATCAACGTTCAAAATCTCGAAAGTTTGCTGTCTGACTTGAATTTGATTCAAAATCGATGGAATGACATTTTAAGTGAATGCAAAACGGTTGCCGTTCAATTGGGGATTTTATCAACGTTCCCTAATACTCGAAAGAAAAAACGCAAGAGGTGTTTCGATGAAAATGACATGAGTGCAGACGATCAAGAGACCAATTTCAAAAGGAAGACTTTCTAAGTATTCATCGACTCGGTTATTGCGGGAATATCCAATAGGTTCAATGCCATGAAGGAGACTACCTGCTTTCTATATTTTTATTCAATACTTTGATATACTAATTGATATTTATATAGCTTGTTATGGAAACAACTTGTTTCAAAAATGATTTTCCGAAGATTTTATAACCCTTTTCTTCATAGAATCAGCATGTACATATTTAATTTGGCATATTCTATACTTGTGTTCCATGTGGGGAGAGGCCGGAGGGTTTAGGGCCTGTAATTGTTTACCCACCGGGCCCAATTTTCTCTCGACGGCAAATTCCAAGAAACTCGACGTTGAAGTTTCGGAATTAATTAGAGGAAGATCGAGATTTGAAAACGTCGCTGCTACTGCAGGAATCAGTCCATCTTTGAATAAAACAATGGAGCCGCATATTCTTCGGGGGAACTTTAATAACGATGCTGAAATTGAAAACTTGTCACCAGTATCAGATGGGTTATTAGAAATTGGGCAATATTCGGTAGAGGAATGTATATCTCAACAATAAGATGCTCTAGAGTGGTGGAGAGTAGGAAAATAATATATCTTAATCTTGCTCAACTACGAGGCCCCGACCCGACAAAGAAAACAGTAAAAATTGCAAAAAGTTTCTTTATTTTTCAACATATTCTTCTTTCAGATCGATACACCTTTCCCAACGATGTTCAATAGCTTCGATACCCGCTTTATAGTAGGGACTTCTTCATTGTTGGGAAATCTTTTGCCGCCGAGCCATTTTTTTCAAAATTGGAAAAAAAACTAGTCCAAGGTAGCCAGACTTGGCAAATAAGGTCGTGAGGAAGCAATTCGAACTTCAATTCATTGATTTTAGCCATCGCAATAACGCACGGGTGGACTGGTGCATTGTCGTGATGAAACAACACTTCCTTTTTCATCAGATGGGGCCGTTTTTTCTTAATTTCATCACTCAAACGCTGCAATAAGGCTGCATAATATACGCCGTTGATTGTTTCTCCTATTTCGAGATAATCAATAAATATTATTCCACGCACAACCCACAAAACTGATGCCATGACCTTGCCAGCTGACCAAACTGTCTTTGCTTTCTTTGTAGCCGGTTTTACCTTTTCAGTCCACTTCTTTGACTGCTCCTTGGTCTCAGGTGTAAAATGATGGACCCATGTTTTGTCCATGATTTTGAATCACGCAAAAGTCGGCTTTATTGCTGCGAAACATTCTCAAACACTCGATGGAAACGTCCTCACGTTGCTGTTTGTGCTCCATTGTGAGCAAACGCGGCACCTATCTTGCGCATAGCTTTCTCATGTCCAAATTTTCGATCCAAATGCGATATACAACACTTTTTGAAATGCCTGCCGTGTCTGCTATCTCGTGCACTTTTAGTCGACGGTCATCCAATACCATGTTGGGGAATTTCTTCTCATTTTCTGACGTAGTGACCTCACCTGGTCGACCACTCCGGTGATCATCTTGACAGCTCGTACGACCTCGCTGAAACTCAGCTACCCAATATTTGACCATTTTAAACGAAGGAGCAGACTTCTCCAGAGTAGAATCCAACTCGGCTTTGATATCGGTTGGACTTAGATCTTTCAAGTGAAAGTATTGTATCACATAACGATGCCCGATTTTTTCCATATTTACAAATTTGCTGAGAGCGTTCACTTTGGATGTCTGTAAGAAAATAATAATAAACGTACCGTTTCACATTAAGTTGTTGAAAGGTGGTATTGTCACTCGCATTAATTTTTTTTTTTAAACGACTGTATTTATAAGTCAGGTCGGGTACTTTTGGGACTACCTTCGTAGCATGAGATTACCTTGGGATAATAACTACGTCAGTGCCCTGTGAGAGAATTTTTTCTAAAGCTGGACTAGTGGTTTCAGAAAAACGAAATCGGTTTAAGGCTAAAAATGTGCGAGGAATTTTATTTTTAAATTTAAACTACAAGCTTGCATGAGCATAACTGCCTATTTGATGTTCAGCATCATACCGAAACAATTTTTTTAATGCACTGCTGTGAATTAATTTTTTTTAATTATTTGAGTTATAGTTAAACCCTAAGATTAAATGTAGCAATATGATCAGGATTAAACACCAATATTTGTCGTTTGATTAAGATATTGTAATTGAAAAAAGATAAATCGAACGATTATATGTAATTTTGCATAAAAAAGAAGAAAACGGTTTAATATCAATACAGATAATAATTTATAACGCAATACGCTCGACGTCACGGCATTCTCCCATTCGCAACTTCAAATTGCCACCGTAATATCTCCATCTTTTTTTGGGCACTTATTACCTTTTTCTCTGTGTATTTAGTTATTTTTATTAACATTTTACCAATTTTCCTATAATTTTTATTTCCTCATTTTATTTGCTATACTAACAAAATTCATCCACACTTCCCTAATAACAAATCTAATTTCCATGGCCATTAAGAAAGGTGCAAGGTTGAAGTTGCCAATTCGATGAATGGGAAATCAACAGAAGGTCGCTCTGCTGGTAGCGTCGCGGATTTTCAACCGGGAGTCCAATGAGACCATGGGTTCAAGTTCTCCCGAGCGCACGAAAACACTCTTTTGGGATATCGGCAAAAGCAATTGTTTCCGTATACTCGTATATGACGATTTGCATATAACCAAATGCTATCATGGTTATGTAAATCGCCAAATATGCAAATGGAAATTGTTGCGTTTGTCGATATGGAAAAAATGTGTGGGTAGCGGAATCGAAGGGTATTGAACTTCGATTACGTTACTCGGATGCGGCAGTGATAATTGGGAATGAGAGGATTGCGGGATTGATTGAGTTGGAGTCTGGATTTGGAGGGAGATGGGATTGAGTTTTGGATAGTGACGGTTGAAAAGTGAAGGATTCGTTTGAGGCGAAGGTGAAGAGTGAAAGAAAATTCTTACGCGGATGAAAAATCGCGAGTTCAGAAAAATTCAAGGTCTTATAGGCCGATCGCGAATGAGAAAACCAAATTGTTGTAATTATTATTGGGTTATTTTAAAAAGTATACATAAGACGAGTTTACTAGTTAGAAAACAAAAAAAATTATAATTGAAATATTAGTGCAGTTAACGGACTTCTTAACAGAGAATAGACAGTGAAGTGCTCTCGAATCCAAATGGACGCAATTTGAAATTGACACAACGTGGATGCACAGTGATTGAAATATAAACAAGTTGGGTAGACAGACCTACGCTCATCTCAGAAGGGTTTTGTACTTAACCTACAAAATGTAGTCACCAGCAACAAAAAAATCAAGAAACATGTAAAAGACGATTTTATTGGAGAAAATATGAAATTCGAAGATCATACTATTCTTAACAAAGTTGAACGAATTTAAACTTCTGAGGTATTTGTTATTGTTATACTCATAAATATCTCCTTTGATAATTTTTTCAGATTTTTTAGATCACAGGTGTCCATTTACGAGGGAGGAAACATTATTTTCATGTATTTCCCCCCCTTTGCCCTCACTGAAGCAAAAACTTTTAGTTTAAGAACATTTTTGAAAAGCTCCCATAAAGAACTTTCATTTGATACTCCCCTGTGCTGTAATCATCGATTCATGGCCAATTTTTTCAAATCCTAGAATGGTTACAAAGCCCTTTTGCTAGGAGCTCTCTCCTATCTCCTCAACTTGTTTCACCTATGAATATTAATTGTAGGTACTCATTTTCAGTCATTCATTAAATTGAATCAAGTGTTCAAAGCATGCACCTTAAACGTTGAAGTTGGGGAAACATACCTTAAAATTATTCAATCTTCGTATTTAAAATAGCTGTCGTGTCTGAATCGGTAAAAAGCGCATATTGTTCTATAGGCATATGCTTCCATAGTAATACAGCGCATATTGCTTCATAGTAATACAGGAAAATTCAAATCGCTATAACTTCGTTAAATACCAGTCGATCTTTATGAAACTTTCAGGACAGATCAATCTTATAAATATTTATCTGCGTACTGAATTTTATTGAATATAAGGGTACCCTTAAGATTTTATTCCGGAAAATATAAAATCAATAAATCATACTATTACTAACAAAATTGAGTGAATTTCGACTTCTCATGTATTTGTTGTTGTTGTACTCATAAATGCCTATTCATAATTTTTTTCAGATTTTTCGGATGATTTTCGCACATTGTCCCTTCCCCTGCCCCCCTCAGTACCGACAAGACAACTTCAAGACTTGTTTTGAAAAGATCTCACTGAGACCTTTTTAATGACACCCTACTCGTTACCAGTGGTGAAAAATTTTTTTTAAAGGGTCACCTCTCTATATGGGGAGACCCCCCTTAAACCCCTATGAAAAATTTTTCCACCCTTGAACTTTCAAGCAGTCACCACTTCTGACCTTTCCACAAAGTTTCATTGCTGTAGCTTCTATAGTTTCGGAGAAAAAGTGCTGTGACACACAGACGGACGGACGGACGGACGGACGGACGGCCGGACGGACGGACAGATGGACGGACAGACGGACACAGGTCGTGACTGCAATAGGGTTTTGTACTTTAGAACAAAACTCTAAAAAAGGAGGAATAAATCAAGTGGCAAGTGCAAGTGCTAACAATAACCAAACAATCGAGTGTCGGAATTCTTAAACTATAGAAGTGCGCGAAGGAAAGTGATTTTATGTAAATTTTTCTAATGACAATCGGTATTACTAGTATAGTAGAATTAAAGGGGAAGAAGTTAGTCAAAACAACAACCAAGCAGCGAGCGGAATCGTTTACAGAAAGAGAGTAGACGTGAATTGGTTAATTTGAAGTAGACGCGAATTGGTTATTTTGAAGTAGAGTGAGATTGAACTGCCCTAGAGTGGCTGAGTAGGTTTTGAATTCCAGTAAAGTTTTTTTTTGTTTTTATGCTAAAACAAACGAAAAACAGAACGGAGAGTTCATAAATTTAATTTTTCAGTGTCCCCCCCTTCAGTTGCCGAGCGCTCACCAGCATCAATAGGGGTGAGTAATGCGTATATTTTTGGTTTCTATTTTATTTCCTTTCATCGTATTTCAAATTTGTTTTTTTTTATAGCTTTTCGCATAAGAGTTTTTGTCGTTTTCACAACATCACTTTAGGAATTCATTTAAAAACCAAGGCGCTAGTTTCTTTTAAGATATTGTTACATGTACAAATAATTCTGCGAGCTACTGTGGCAATTGTTTTCACAACCATCAACAATCGAATGTACTCAAAAACCTGCCAAACATGATCAACATCTGAAAGTGACGTCACTGCCCATTCATTAAGCTGCTCGAATATTCCAGTTAATTCGTCAATGTACGAGAAATGGATTGAATGACTTGAGACCGTTTATAAAGGCGAGCTGAATGAATGGGGGGGTTCATTACAACCGCGATACAGTAAAACTGTGATAGTGTGGAGCGTGAATTAAGAGCGATATTGATTGTGAATTGATAGACAGTAGTAATAAAAATTGATAGACAAAGTGAAAAGAAATTAGTGAAAGTGTTAAATTAATGATTGTGCAGACAGTGCGTTTTCACTTTCCCGGAACATTAAAATTATCGGCCGCGAACCATAAGACGCGACAGTGGTGTCGAGAAGTGAGAAAGAAAATTTTGAAAGTGAAAAACTTTTAAGCATAAAAAATAAATAAATAAATATATAAAAGCCGAAATAATACAAATAAATGAATTTACCACGACGGAGCTTAAGGGAGACGCAGAAACGCCAAAATCAAAGGAACCAGAAGATGCGCTGATGCAAATGCTGATTCTGATCCAGCTAGAGCAGCGACAGCAGTCATCCAGTTTAACTGCGAAGCTAAATGAACAATCAGCGAAGCTGGACCAACAAACGCTCGAAATCAAGACAGACATCACACATAAGCTGGAGGAGCAATCAAAGAAGTTAAATGAACAGACATCCAGTTTAACTGCAAAGCTGGACTAACAAGCTATCGAAATCAAGGCAGACTTGCAAAAATAGTCAACGGAAATAAAAGCGGAGCTCGGTAGTCTGAACAACCAAATTAAATGCGTCGAGGAAATGGTATACCAGGTCAAGGAGAGAATTAACCATGAGGTCAGCCAGGTCGAGGAAAGAATCAGCCATGATATCAGCCAGGTCGAGGAGAGAATCAACCAGGAGATGAAAACATCAAAAAGGAATTGGAACCAGCGCAGCCAGTAGTAACCACCTCACCAGCTCCGCTTACAACCGCAGCGCAAAGCTCATCCAGAAATGTTAAAGCACCAATATACGACAGGCAAACGGAATTTGGAGCCGCCGCTAGGGTAAATTACTGGAATGAGCAGGAACGAGCAACTGCATTAATTCTTGCTCTGAAAGGCCCAGCTGCCGAACTTTTGCAGACTATCCCCGTCGAGGTGCACTCAAACCCGGCTGCTATAATGAATGCGCTCGACATGCGTTATGGAGACGATCATCTGAAGCAGATTTATGAGTCACAGCTACGGCATCGGATGCGGAAGTCTGGCTAGCCCAAGACATTGAGCGACTGGCACTTTTGGCTTACCCAGCTTACGACCCAGAACATCGAGACGACGCAGCATCAGAAGCATGCATCAGCGCCTTAAAGGACCAGAAATTGCAACAAGCCGGTTAAGGACGCATTGGCTTATAGTCTGAACTTTGAGGCAGCGAAAAATGCGACTCATACGACTGCCCGGGTCCATGAGTTAGTGGCAGACGGGTGCAGGTGTGAGCGCGTGGAAAATGAGCGAGAGCCGCAGGTGAATGGTGCGCCTAGATGCTGGGATGAGAAGGAGCACCTGCAAAGAGACTGCAAAAAGCGAAGAAAACGGAGGTATTGTCCAGAATGGTGGAGATCCAGACCGTGTCAGGATACTAAAATGGAAGCCCATCAAACTGGAGTGGCCAGCTTCGTGGGGCGGACGTTGGCTAGGTGTATCAACATCCCCAGCACCCCCATCACCGTGTCAAGACAACATCGTAGAGAAGCAGACTTATGCCTTCCGGGTGAAGTTGATGAAGAACATTGCACCATAACAAGCGACACTGGTGCAACCCGATCGACCATCTGACCAGACCTAGTGAGGGCCTAACTACTTCACAAGGGCAGAGTTCATGGAATTTCTGACGCCCTATCTCGTCATCCATGTCCAGCTAACTGCAAGCATTGCCGGCGGATTGAGGAAAATGACACAACCGTTGATCTGCAAGTAATAACGGCCGAATTCGATGAAGGTTGGTCATTGGAGGAGATTCGAAACGCCCAGCTAGCCGATGAAGGCATCGGAAAATTGCTCGTATGGAAGAAGACAACTGGGCGACCTGAGTGGAAGGACGTTTCAATGCATGGCGCAACCTTGAAAAGCTATTTGGCACAATGGAACTCCCTTCAGGTGGAGAGTAGCATACTCAAGCGGAAATGGGAAACGGTGGACGGCAGCTCCTATAGGATGCAAACTATACTTCCCAAAAGCCGAATCCACGATGTGGTTAAGGAGATGCATGAAGGATCCTCGGGAGGCCACCTTGGCCGTAACAAGACCCTAGCAAACTTAAGGGAAAGGTTATACTGGCTCCACGCTCGAGAAGACGTAGATGCACGATTTGCGCTTCCGTCAAAGGTCCAAAGCTACGACTAAGAGGACAAATGCAAACCTATAACGTGGGGGTATCATTTGAAAGGATTGCTGTTGACATCGCAGGACCCTTTTCTGAATCCGAGTGAGGAAATCGATACATGCTGGTTGTGGCCGATTATTTGAGCAAGTGCCCCGAGGTCTACCCCATTCCCAACTAGGAAGCAACTACTGTAGCCAAACAGCTAGTGTTAAATTGGGTTAGTATGTACGGTGTACCTTGCGAACTACATTCGGATCAAGGCAGAAACTGTGAGTCACTAGTTTTTGGCGAAATGTGCGAGCTGCTGGGAATACGGAAAATGAGGACAACACCGCTGCATCCCAATCCGATGGAATGGTCGAACGTTTCAACTGTGCACTCAGTAAACATCTGGCCAAGATGGTTGACGAGAACCAAAGGGACTGGGACCGACACATCCCACTATTTTTGATGGCGTACAGAGCTGCCAAACATGCATCGACGGGCCAAGCCCCAGCCAAAGTCGTTTTTGGAAAGACTATTCGTCTGCCAGCTGATATAAAGTTCGAAACACCTCCTGAGAAACCCCAAACGGTCTTGGAGTACGCAAGTGAGCTGAGGCAACGGTTGAACCAGATACATCGGACAGTGCGAAAACACCTCGAATCGGCTACTGACCGCATGAAGACCAGGTATGATCTCAAGGCAAATTCTACTGGCTTCCAGCAAGATGACTTGGTGTGGCTATATAACCCGCAACGGCGAAAGGGTAGGTCTCCAAAGTTGCAACCTAATTGGGCGAATCAACGACGTCGTATACCGCATACAGGAACACCGTAAGCCAAGAGCCGAAATAAAAATCGTGCACCTGGACTGCCTTGCCCCATGTTACATCCAGGGAGAATTGACTACAACTGGCGACACATCTTTTCGGGGCGAAAAGAACTGAGGTGGGGGCAGTGTTACATGTACAAACAATTCTGCGACCTACTGTGGCAATTATTTTCACAACCATCAACAAACGAATGTACTCAAAAACCTGCCAAGCATGATCAACATCTGAAAGTGACGTCACAGCCCATTCATTAAGCTGCTCGAATATTCCAGTTGATTCGCCAATATACGAGAAATGGATTGAATGACTAGAGACCCTATATAAAGGCGAGCTGAATGAATGGGGGGATTCATTACAACCGCGATATAGTAAAACTGCGATAGTGTGAAGTGCGAATTAAGAGCGATATTGATTGTGAATTGATAGACAGTAGTAATAAAAACTGATAGACAAAGTGAAAAAAAGAAGAAATTAGTGAAAGTGTTAAATTAATGATTGTGCATTTTTTTAGTAAATAAACTCTTTTAACTTAATTTAAAAGACAGTGCATTTTCACTTTCTCGGAACATTAAAATTATCGGCCGCGAACCATAACATGCAACAATATTATTCTTTTCACGAATTGTTGTTGTGTTTTTTTTTTTCTTATTTCAAATAAGAACGGCCGCTATGTTTTAAATTAATAATTTTCATTTTTTAAAATGACCTCCCCTTTCCCGCGCTTTTCCCCTTCGTATTAGTTTTTAGGTGAAGGGTGGCTCAGCAAGAGCAGAGGGTGTCCCAGAAGACCCGCGACACGACTGAGCGCTAGCCGGCCTCAGTATGCCACCCTGGGCTACGCACCACTCTGCTGAAGCTTAATGCCGCAGCTGCGGTGACTTTTGCGGTTGTAGCAGTATATTATAAGCAGGTGGGATATAGCGGACCTATGTCCCTTTTGAAACGGCAGAAATAAAGATCTAATGTTAAAACTCAAGAATATTTCCGAGAGGATCTTAACTTGAGTCCGTGTTTTAATTCCACAGTTTCATAGTTCGAAAAGCTTTCACTTTTATTTGCCAGTCATATGAGATCACACTCTTCAACTGATTACTAAATATGTAATACTTGGTACCAGCTACTCAAGTCACAGTAATCGGTAATCATTAGTTACACAAAAGTTATCAAATTGCACATCTCTACTTTGTAGTAGATTAGAGTAGAGTAGGGTACTGACGGAAAATGGAAGTATTGTAAATTAGAGGTGATTATGCATAGATTGAAGAGACATTCAAGAACGATCAAGAAGTTACAAAGGCAATAATCTGCATACTTATACATTCTTTTTATTATTAACCCTAGGAAGGCAACCGGGGTGATACGTCACCCCACGACGTGAGAAAAGTATTTTTTTATGATGTTGCAATAATTATCTCTTTCTATCATTCTGTCTATTCTATAATTAAAGGGACTACTATCAGTCAAATAAGTGATCACATCGCGGCAAGTTGTGATTTAGTTTATATTGGCATTGCTGGGGTGACTCAACACCCCTCTTGGTATTAACGTATGTTTTAATTTTTATAGTATTAAGAATAAATTTTTAGTTTTAAGGTGAAAATGACTTCGCTCACAGAAGATGAAATCAGGAAATTACTAGAAAATTCTGAAGACGAAAGTTCAGACAATGAGCGCTATTCACAAGACGGGGAAATCTCTGAAACACATGATTGTGTGATTGTGCAGTCAGAAGAAGATGACGTTTTGTCCTGCAGTGATGATAGTGATGACGAGAATCTCCCACAAGCCCAAGCCGAAGTGCTCAGCAGTAAGAATCGCCATGTTTGGTCCTCAGTTCCGCCACCATCAAGTCGAACTGCACGGCGAAATATTGTGACTCTCCGCCGACTTACACGAGGAGCCGCCCAAAATATTCAAACGGAAAAAAGATGCGTTCAAAACTTTATTTTCCCAGTCGATCATTGATTCGACTGTTTTGCATACGAATCAAGAAATCGAGCGGCGTGCAAGTAACTACGCAGACCAGCACTATGTTAGTAAAACGGATAGCATAGAAATGGAAGCGTTAATAGGTTTGCTTTACTTTTCGGCTATAAATCGAGACAACCGCAAAAGTGTAAAAGATATGTGGTCACCGTTTAGTGCTACTATTTATAAATGCATAATGAACGCTAATCGTTTCCGACTTTTGCTAATTTGTCTGCGTTTCGACGACAAGAATAACAGAAACGTGGAACACAAATTTGCCCCAATCCGACAAATATGGTCCTTATTTATTAAAAATTGCAAAGATTCATATGAACCACGTTTTTTTGTTACGATCGATGAACAGCTTTTGAGTTTTCGGGGCAAATGTCCATTTCGCGTGTACATAGCATCAAAGCCAGACAAATATGGCTTAAAAAAAGTAGCCATTTGTGATGCCAAAACATTTTACATGTTCGATGCAATTCCGTATATTGGCAAGGAAACGGAAGTAAAAACACCTGCGGAGTATGTTAAAAAACTATCCGAAAGCATCAAAGGGTCCTGGCGTAATGTCATCTATGACAATTGGTTTGCGTCTATTGCACTAGCGGATGAAATGTTAAAAGATTATCAGCTAACAACTTTGAGTACGCTTCGCAAAAATAAACGGGAAATACCTCCATCATTTTTGCCACATAGAAGTAAGCCACCACTTACTTCTCAATTTGCTTTCGACCGAGAAAAAATACTGGTTTCTTTTACACCTAGGAAAAACAAATCGGTGATACTTTTGTCCACAATGCATTGTAAGGCTGAAGTAAATCGACAAACACAGAAACCGGAAATAATACACGATTATAACGCAACAAAAGGAGGAGTCGATACTTTGGATCAAATGATGCATTCATTTACTTCAGCAAGAAGCACTAGACGATGGCCACTTCGATATTTTTAGGGAATGATGGACCAGGCCGGCATAAATTCTTTGGTGCTTTACGTTGACAGTAAGGACCCTGGTATTCCTACTCGCAAATTTCGAAGTACCTATTTAAAGGAACTGGCATTACAATTGGCAAAGCCTCATATGCAACGTCGTTACACCACAAATTTGCCACGAGAATTAGCGAGCACTTTACGTGATATTTTTGGTATGACGCAGGATGTTTCTGAAGGTGAACTACCAGTGAAGCTACAGACGCAGTCAAGATGTGCGCTCTGCCCAAGAAAACGAGACTAAAAAGTTAAAACTTTTTGTGTAAGGTGCCACCAGCCAGCATGCCCCGAACACCGTAAAGATGTCTGCTTGAATTGTGTTCAATTACAAGAATAACGAATTGAAATTTTAATCACTGCAAAAAGAAAAATGTTTTTGTTTTTTAATTGAATCAACCTAATGTATTTTAGACTGAATACTAATAATTTTTGATTAGGTGATTGTTTTATTTGATTTCAAAAGTGATGGGGTGACCGCACACCCCTATTGTTATTTATGATTGTAAAAAAGCCTTGCCTTCCAAGGGTTAAAAACTCTTATAATTAATGCTTTAAAAACTCTTATAATTATGCTGCGCCATAATCTTATAACTCAAGGAATGTTTACATATAAGTTCCTAATTTCAATGACAATATGAATTCTGTTTTGCAGGAATTCATTCGAGTTCATTGCGTACTTACCAATCAGTTTCGAATTGGTTTGGAATCACTAAAAGTAGGTCATGTTAAATCCCATGTCTGATGGAGACCTTTCACAATAAGAGCTTACCAGCAAGTTGGGTGATAGTCTTTCTATCTATTCAGTTCTTATTTCCACGTACGTAGTATTTCCTCATACTTTTCATCACCACTGAAACATTAAGCGCCACCAGCGTTGCTAGCAATGTTCAGCATTAAGTAAATCGTTTATGGCTATAGAGTATCTTTTTGTTTGCAGATTATGTTCCGAAAAAGCTGAAACACCGTCAGCACTACCCACAAGGTCATGCATTCTTGCTGCTTAATCAATCAAAATTCTGCTTTAATTGCTCGCTTCAATCACATCTCAGCTAATCGATATAACTTTTTTGCTAATGATTGCAATTTATTTGCGGATGCCCAAATTATTATTGCTCCATCAAATCATCGGTTACATCCTAAACGGATTTTACAATAGGCACTTAAATATCTGCTATCGAAAAAAGCACATGACTAGCAAGTCAACGAACTTAGCGAAATCATTAATTTTAACATACTCGTAAAGTTAAAGCATACTCGTTGGAACCCTCAGAATGAACAGCGCGTCTTCTTGAGCGATTCTTCTGGTTTCTTAACGAGGCTAAGGTTACTACAGCGTACTCATCCGGGAATGGCGTGGATGCTGCTGTGGGTAGAACTATTTTAAGATTTCAATGCATATTTAACATACGAGTAACATAAGTATAAGCGATATATTTAATTCTATAGACAAGATGCAAAGTATAAATAAGATGAAGCGATGACCCAAAGGTGTGTAAAGATGAGAACTGGTTTGTCTGATTTGTTTTTGCTGGAAGCAAGGACGCCACATGGAGATTACAAAGTCAATGGTTTCCTCTTGATATTGAAAATACTCGTAGCTGAAGAAATATTCCGTTTTCTTTGGCTTTGTTGGTTTTACGCAAGTTCAATATCGGACTCGATTGTCTTGGATTGGTATTTTGGCGCAATATTAATGAGGTCTTTACAAACGTTAAGTGGTGAAATTAGAATTCGACCTTACTGTTTGTTGAAGAAAGTGTGTAGAAATTACCGAAGACAATTGTGCTTGCGAAAAGAAAATTAGGCCAAAATAAAATTCATACAATTCTGTTCAGCAGCAATTTAACACTTCATGGCAATTAACATCAAATAAAATCTCAGCATGAGCTTCTAGCACTTTTGAATGATTTTCGTAAATTGATAGTTATTCTTGCGTAAATATATGGATTCTGTTTGCAGCAAAACTATTTCTACTGAAGATAAAGTGAGTTTGCCAATGAGTCAAATTAAGAGAAATATAAAGTTTATGAAAAGTAAAAAAAAAACCTTTAGAAAAATAAGAAAACCGACTTCAAAGTGCCTTTAAGAGGATAAAAGAAATTTTATGGAAGCGATACTATATCACTTTTTCCCTGTTTCTTTTATGATGGTTCACATAATGCCAATTTTTTATGTTCAAATGAAAAAATGAATTTGCACCGCTACCATAAAATTTGTCATCAAAATTTAATTGCTCGACTGCAATGCGAAATTCACAACTGCTAAAATCTGCAATGTCCTTGGGGGTTGAATTCTGTCCTGATCAATTTAAGCCCAGGATCTCATCACCATATTCCTTGATTTAAGATTTCGTAAAAATTTAATAAAAATTGTACCTTTAAGAAGCTTTTGCAACTGCAAACTTTGGGAGGGGAATGCCTTTTACGCACAGAGTGTGGGATTCCCTTACTCGCAAGAAGGCGACTAGTCTACCCACTAAACACCTCCCCTGTCAACCCGAGAATCCAGCCTGGGACCATTTGACACATTATTTCGGGCCATGTCTCGTTTGTTACGCCGCGAGATGCCTTCAAGCTGGCGGAACCTTCTTCTAGCGGGAGAGGAGAGAATAAGAGAAAGTGCCAGACAAGTAATCCCCCAGAACACGACCGTGGCTTCTGTGAGTCCCTTTTATCTGTTGGGACTGCCCGAACATAATGTGCCACCTGGTTCCATATGTCAACCGATTCTAGCATCACCGCAACTATATTATCCGGGGTGAGCTCTTCCGTCTCCCTGTAGAGGTCCCTTCAAAGCCTGTCCTCCTGTCTCCTGGGCAAAACTGACAACCGGGGGACCGAAACTTACCGATCTTGTGCAGGTAAGACTGAAAACACCTATGCTTGCTCAAAAACTGCATCAGATAGAAGTCAATCTTACCATACCTTCGATTTAGCCACGTTCTCTCATCTGGGATGAGATGCAAAGTCCACTTTCTTTTCGTGCGATTCACCCAAGATCGTTGCCAATCTTTGATTAAGTGCTGCCTCTTCTCGCGGACAACTATCTCTCTCGCGTCCTCGTTTCAACGCAGGTAAAAGCGCGGCGCTCTTTAGCAAGAAGGGTGACAGCTATGACGCCTGCAATTACTCTCACCGCCAAATCAGAAGCTATCGGATATGAAGATGCATTCCACAGTGCTCTTCTTCTCTGTAGCTGTGCCAAGCGTTTTTGGTTTACCTCTTGATGAGTGCCTACAGCGCTCATCTTGATAGGTTGGGCCCCCTAAGTTAGCCAGAAGTCAACTCAGAGCTGATACTCTAGAAGCAGCCTTCTCAGCTGTTGCCTTGATTTGCTCAGAGAAACTGACGTAAAAAGGAAGTATTGTAAATTAGAGGTGATTATGAATAGATTGAAGATACATTCAAAAAAGGTCGAGAAGTTACAAAGGCAATAATCTGCATACTAAAACATCCTTTTTATCATTAAAAACTCTTATAATTAACAATATTTAATTGATGCTGCACCACAAATTTATAACACAAGTTCCTAATTTCAATGACAATATGAATTTTATTGTATTGCAGGAGCTAGTACATTTGCGTACTTACCAATCAGTTTCGAAATGTCTTCGAGTCGATCAGTAGCCTCAGGAACTACACCGCTAGTTTCGATTCAGTTAATTTGTCTCCAATACTTGTCAGCCTTAGTCTAGGGATTATCGTTTTTGTCAAGATGACCACTTCGGTTTTCTCAGTGCTAATCTGAACCTGCGAGCAGTTGTACAGTCCCTCACATGGCGCACTGGCATACCTAGCCTAAGTTGCGCCTGTTCAACGGTGCGTCCAGCGACCAGACCCGCAACACCATCCGCATAGCCAATCAAGCCCGACTCATCTGGCATCTCCAATCTCAGTAGTCCGTCGTAAGACACATTCCATAGGTCCAGACCAAGGATAGATCCCTGTTATCATGTTGCATCGGTCCTTCAGATGGTTACTCAAAAACATCAATGGATATTCTGGAACTTGAAAAAGGTTTTCCAGCGTATCCAGAATATTCACCCACCTAGCGGAGTTGAAGCCGTTCCTTACGCCGAATGTCACCAATAGGATGATATGTCGCTTGGCGTGACTAAATACTTCTGCCTTTTGGACCGCACTCACCATACCTGCAATCGCATCAATAGTGGAGCATCCTACTCTAAAGCCGTACTACCGAGGAGATAGGTTCTCAGTAGTAAGAATCGCGTCAGTGAGTCTTCCCTTGATGATTCACCTGCAGTTTCTAGCACGCATAACGCGCGGTATGCAGACGGCGATCCGGGATTTCCATTCCCCTTGCTGATACGCACGAGCGGCGCCGCCTTCGATTGTACCGGGAAAAATCCGTCCCATAGGCAAGCGCTTAATGTGCTGAGCAACAAGGACAATGATGATATATAAGCTGCAACACCTCAGCCGGAACACCATCTGGACCTAGAGCCTTTCCCTCTTTCACTGAAAGGACTGCCTCTTCTAATTAAAGCTGTGTGAAAAGTGGAAACTTGACTGCTGTTTCACCATGGACAGCGAAAATACGGATGGGATGAGCGGAGAAGAGTGTCCACACTATCTCGTCTATCTTCTCCGCATCATGTATGCAAGGTTTCCGTAGGGCACCAAGCTTCCGCATAACTAGCCAAAGCCCCACGGACCGTTGTTCACATTGTCCATCAGATCTTGCCAGCAGCGTGCCTTGCTGTTGTTAATCAATTTGCGAAGGCGTTTCCTGGCCGACTTATATACTGCAACCCAGTTGCATGCTTCACGCCGAAGCTTTTAATTTTCAGTTGGCCACCAGTACACTGGGGGCTTGCCGTGCTGGGGTTTTCGATGGGGCGTCGAAGCGTTGCTAGTAGCCATAATGATTGAGTTGAGTTCATCATATCTTGAGTTGCAAATTCTTCCATCCCCTGTGGATCTCCCTGCAGCGGGGCACCTGCTGTGAGCACCTCGATGAACCTCGCAAAATCCATCCTTCCGATGTTCCATCCAGTTGTAGAAAGGCGAGAGCACGTACGTTGCGAGACAACACCACTGATTTCAAGCAGAAGCACTGATATCACTGGCTGACTAATCCTCTCATACTCTCCAATTACGTATCCTTCGTACTAAAGACTCCGAGGCGAATGTCACGCCCGGTATGGTCCTTCACAGCCAATACGGCGGAAAGTCGGCATATTTCCGGTATTTGGTGTGACAAGCGCTATCCTGGCCACCATTTCTAGGATTTGTTTTCCCCGCGGATCTGTTTAAGGTAAGCCCCATTCGATTACTTTAGCGTCGAAGTCCCTCCCAATGAGCATGTTCCCGTCTGTTTTCAAAACAGCGCCCTCCAAAGCGTTAAGATTGGCTTGGAAAGATGATGTCGATTCGTTCGGCGTTAGGTTCATACTAAACAAGGTAGTCCCTGAGCACCGAACTCACACAAAACCGTTCCCTCGTCAACAGCTATCTGCCTTAAAATCACTAATCTGAACCCAGATGGCTGCAGTGTCAGTTTCGTCAGGATACCATGATGCCGAATTTTTATCATGGTGTTGCTCACTCAGCAGCAAGAAGTCAGCTTTCATGTCCCTCGCAAACTACTCAAGCAGATTTTCGGTAGTTTAACTGCGGTGTAGGTTTAGTTGCAGAATGCGAATCGTTAAAGTTTTGATTTTGCTTTGGCTTGTGCTTCCTGGAAAACCTGGCATTTTCCTGATCTCAAGGCGTGTCCAAAATCAGGTCATGCACCAGCATCCTTGTAAAGAATACAGTGTGCCTCTTTTGTACACTCTTTCCTTTTATGTCCCATTTCACCGCATTTGTAACATAGGGAACTCCTATCAGGTCCTCTGCATACTTGTGTGGTGTAACCATAGCCAAGGCATTTGTCATATTGAAGAGGCGTTGCTCTCCACCATACCCTACAGATAACCCGCCCCATTTTTATTTTGCCCTTATTTAGAAATTGTTCGGCGTCCTTTTCGGTCAAGTCAATGATGGTCATGCGTTGTCTCCTTTGGATTCAGTGTCTTGTCCACGCTGGGGAACTCCCTTTTGGTGGCCTCTTCTACCTCGTTCAGATTCGTGACGCAGTTTATGTCTCTTATTTCGATCGTTGCCGTGTGCTCAAGCGAAGCTATAGTTGCGCTATCACCGAGGACCTTCTTTACTGTGCCGCAAAATACTTCCCTATTGTCGGCCTCTGCTCCAAATTCTATCACTATGTGGTCCGACCGCATTGGTTGTGATGCGTTGATGTCTTCAGGCCTTACGTTTCCCCTGATATCCCACAGCGCTGCCACGCAGGATCCACCATCTTGGGGTTTTAAGAGCAGTGCCTGCTGCCGGGGTTTTTGTCGGGACTTCTTTCTCTCCTATTTCGCATCAGGTCTTTTTCTTGTTTGGCGTCCATGTGAATTCTTGTTTTCTGGCACTTTTTGAAGGTTTTTCTTTGCGGCTTTCTTCTCTCCTTTTGTCAACACTATCTAGTGCCCCTGATTTGGCATTCCACGTGCATCAAGTGCCTCTTCCTTCCTTTTTTTATCCCAATCTCCTTCAATTGGGCTGTTACGATAAGAATTTCTCTAACGATTAGAGAACATTATTGCTCCACTACAAAAACCTAGCTTCCACAGAAAATATAGCAGTGAAAACAACAAACAAGTTCTAGCTTCCACAGAAAATAGAACAGTGGAAACAGCAAACCAGTTTCCACAAAAATGGGACAGTTGATACAACAACCTAGCTTCCGCAGAAGCTAGGACTCTAGGCAAATAGCCAACCAGATCACATAGATATGAGGAGACGGTTTTAGGCACCTAGCCAACTAGACGAAAACCAGGCGCAAGGCTAACTGGTTTTTAATCAATCTGTTAGGTAAAGCCAACCAACAGAAAGGTTCTAAGGAAATTTGTCTTGGCGCAAGGCCAACTAGACAGGACCAGGCGCAAGGTCAACAAGTTTTCCTAATTAATGAGCAGGCAAAGCCAACCACTCGAAGCAACTAATGATAGTCGCTTGAATTTTCCTCGCCCGCATTGGTGTTTATATATGGTATTTTTGCTTGCTCAGCAAAATTGTCTTTCCCTTAATCGTGAGAAAGAATGTATCACTGCCGTTGCCGTTGTCTTGGATAATATTACGATCCAAGTTTCTAAATAAGGTTGTTGTATCAACTGTTCACTGAAAAAGTGTGTATGATGCATGAAGAGCCATTGCATACACTCAAAGCCACTGTGCGTCAGCGTGCACAAGAGATGAGTGATCGGGCCGTATTTATTGAGGATGCCATCGGCAATGCAGTCACTGTTGCTGGTAAACGCTGTAGGGCCATGATAAACGACTTCTTACTGCCGGAATTACATGAACGGGGCTTGGTGAACATATGGTTTCAACAAGATGATGCAACCACAAACACAGCACGAGTCACAATGGATATTGTGAAGAAAGCGTTTCCTGGTCCCGTAATCTCCCGTTTTGGCAATTTGGTATGGCCAGCAAGATCACCCAATTTAACCATCGCAGACTTCTTTATTTGGGGCTACTTAAAGTTGCGGGCTTATGTCAACAAGGCTGAGACAATCGCAGACCTTAAGAAGAATATTCGAAAGGAAGTTTTTTAGTTGTAACGGTAAGGGTCCTTTACCTTTATTTTATTTGCACGTCATTTTAATGAGACCTAAAAGATATTAAGTCGTAGCATTTGCCGAAAACCGGACTCTTCTATCTATCTCCATTTAAAATTTATGCATGAACATACATAAAAAGGCAACAAAAAAATAAATATACGGGTTAAACAGATAATCTTTTTTTCTTTGGAAGTTGGTTAAAAACTAGTCCGCATGACGTTCGAATAATTGCCTAAGGATGATTACTGTCATATGGAACAGAGGATGATAATGCCATACGTTTTCGCCAAATCTGGCATTTTCATCGGAAAGTCTGATATTTTGTAACAACAACGTATTCAGAAGTCTTGATAAACAGAAGCAGTTTGTATTGTTTACAGTGATTTGAAAAGTCAATTTGGTAAAAAATAGCATTAACTTGTGAACAATTTTCTGTGAAGGCTTTCTTCGATTATTGAGCTGGCTATCTTCATTTGGCCTTTGACGATAAAGTGCCATCCATCCAGACAATTTATAATCGGTTTAACGAATTCAAATGTGGACGTCGTTCCTTCAAAGGCGAATTTTATGAAGGTCATCCAAAAACAGCCGTGTCAAATTTAACAACTAGAGGTAATTTTTATAAAGTGGTAGGTTAATAAAAAGCCTGGCGTTGTAGAGAGACCTCAAAGCAAAGAGTACAAATTTCATCTGCACTGACTCCAGCCTACCGATGTGAATATCAGAAACGTTATTTCAGATTAGGCAGACATTTTCAAGAGTAGGACGTACTTAATATATGTATAAAGGTTTTGTTGCCCGAATATTCTTGAATACTTTGGCCCTTTTTTCGATAAAGCCCAGCATTTTATACGCTCCAGAAAGGACTTCATCCTAATGAAGACTGAATTGGAGCTTTGTATCCAAGACCCCACCAAGATCTACAACTCTATCGACCCTACTCAGAGGGGAATTATTAATGTGGTGTTCGTAGAGGATGGCATTCCTTTTTCGAGTGAAGCTGATTACCTGGTATTTGCCCAAATTCAGGAAGAGTTCGTTGGCACTACAACACTGAAATAAATTATTCATTTTGTCCTAGAGAAACAATGCGTCGGTTTTAGACTGAACTACATGATGCAGCTTGAGATCGTCGGCGTAAAAAAGATGTGAATTATTAGGTAATGCCACTGAAAGCTCAGAAATAAAAATATTGAAAAGCAATGGACCAAGATGGCTACATTTAGGAGCTCCAGTTAGAACATGAACTTCTCTGGATATACATCCTTGAAACTTGACAGACTGTGTGTGGTGCTATAGATAGGGCTGAATTCAACTAAGGAGTGACCCGTTGATACCATATTTGTGGAGTTTTTTTTATCAGAACTCCATGTTTAACATGATCAAAGGATTTGCTAAAATCGGTGTAAATAGCATCGATCTGGTAACCTTTTTCCAGACTACATAGAATGTCTGATATCATATCCATGAGGTTGATAGTAGTGGACCTATTTTTTGAAAACCATGTTGTTCTACATTAAGGTAAGGCTCAACGACTGGAAAAATTTTTCCCCTGTAGTAAGTAACAGATTTTTGTCACCTTTCTTTATGTATTGGAACTATGTAAGATGGTTTCCAATACGAGGGGAAATGATATGAAGGGGCTGAGTAAGTATTTCTTTAGACTGAGCTAGAAAGTAGGGGGGAACGCTCTATTGCCTGGCGAATACCTTCTTCCGAGACTGCTAAGTTTTCAATGAAGGTGCTTGGGGATGCTATAGTGGACCCTAAATTTGCTGAAGCTAAGAGATCGTGGTAAAGTTCCTGAAAATGACCAGCAAAAAATTGGCAGTTTTGATTTGTAAAAGTTGAAGTGGAACCTTTGTAGGTCATTGTGGAGGGAAAACGATGAGCTTTATGTTCAATGTTTACAAAATCAAAGAACTTTTTAGACTCGTGAATAATATATTGACCAACAGCGTTAACGTACTGTTCATACGCTTTTCTTTTATGCTTAAAAAACGCTTGTAGTGGCCCAAATACTAAGCCCCAATAAAACTGCTTGTTAACTAGTTTTCAAATTATTAATAAATAAAAGTGCCATGTACTTAATTTTTTTAATTGAAAATATGCTTTATTTAAACTGTCCTTAACATTTAGCAAGCATTAAGCAAATTTAAACATAAACTATAACAAAACTTAATGGCCACAAGGACACTCTACCTTAATACATATCCATTCAAAAATTTAAATTTTATATTACACGTTATTGTGAATTACATAGAGCCTCTAACCTCCAACTACAAGGGTGGGGTCTATGTGGACTCCAAGCACCGTTTGCCGTCTTATTTTTTATGTTAGGCATGGTAGTTCGCCGCGCTCTCAGCCAATCTCATTATGCTGCATGGACTGCTGAAGGGTGAGGTGCATCACATATACCCACTCAAGTACCTTTTTAGAGCTTAGTACTAAAATACAAAACCATATTAAAATCACAACCTGTGTCCGTCTGGCCATGTCACTGCAGTTTTCCTCCGAAACTATAAAAGCTACAGCCATGAAACTTTGCGGAAAAGTCAGAAGTGGTAACTTCTTGAAAGGGTTGGGGTGCAACATTTTTCCAGAGGGGTCTTTCCACATAGTGAGGTGAACCTTCAAAAAAAATTTCAGGATTGGTAGTCGAGCAGGGTGTCATTGGAAAGATCTCAATGAGATCTTTCCAAAACAAGTCTTGAAATTACCTGATCAGTACCGAAGGAGTAGGGGAAGAAGCAATGCATTAAATTTCCACATACTCTTCCCCACCCACTCGCGAGTAGACACGTTCCATCCGAAAAACGTAAAAAAATAATGTAAGTGGGCCTTTATGAGTTCAACGACAACAAATACGTCAGACGTCGAGATTCGATCAACTTTTTTAGTAATATCAATTTCACATTTTCCTGAATAAAACCGTACACGGTACACATCAATTCAATAAAACTCGACACACAAGTGGCTATTTATAAAGTCAACCTGCCTTGAAAGTTTTAAAAAGATTGAATGATACTTAACAAAGTGATAGCCGGTTTGAATTTTCATGCATTACTATGGAATAATATGCACTTTTTGCCCACTCAGACACTACAGGATTGCTAGTACTTGCATGAAAGTTTCATGGATGATATTTATTATGAATATAATTGAAAATTTATTCAACAAGTGACATCAATAATCGTAAAACAAGATGCCGGCTATTTTAAATGACAAAATTGAATAAATTTTTGTAATTTTTCAATTGCGAGGGGAGAGGACACAAATATTATTCGTATATTTTGCCTCCTTCGGGACCCCCTAATGCAAAAACGACTTGTTGTTTCCGATTCTAAAAGGGTGAAGATCCTTCATTTGGTACTCTACTCGACCACATTTGATGAAAAAAATTTGCTCAGGGCCACATCATTCTGAGGGAGCACCCCTTTTAAAAAAATTTTGAAATTATTGATAAGACCTAACCTTTTGAGAGACCACCACTTCTGACATTTTCATAATGTTTGAGACTTGTACCTTCAATAGTTTCTGAAGAAACTTCCTGTGACGCATGGATAGGCGGACAGATGAACAGAAGGATAGACAGGACGCGAAACTAGTAAGGTTTGTAACATTTTCCCGAAAATCATGAGGTAGATCCAATAACAAATAACCTGGAGGTTGAAGTTCGTTGAAATTACCCAATAAAAGTAGGATTTAACATTTTCGTCAGTAAAACTGTATTAGTATCATCAAATTGGATAAAATCAGCCAATTAAGTAGTTCTTTAAAATGTCATTTATTCAATAAGTTTCAATAACATCTATAGAAGTTACAGCCGTATGAATTTCCTCCGAATGCAACAATTTTTCGAATACATGGGCTTTCCATCGCACCAGGCACCAGGCAAATATCATCTTAAGCTTGTATTATTTCCGTCAAAACGCTATTTGTTTTCCTTTTTGACATATACTAAGGATATTTGTAATCGAATTCATTTTCGCCTTCACAAAATACTCCAACTGAAAATAGAAAAAAGACAGCTTCCTTTTAATTTTGTGTATTATTTTTATTCTCGAAATCGATTTTCGACCGTAATCGTTCGGTCTTCTTCAGCGATTAATTTATTTTTACTGACATTCCTGCTTATATACTAGCTATGTTTAAGGAAATTTACTCTAGATCATTAAAAAGTAATTAGGGAAATTTGCTTAAGCTAACTACTACCCCCTTTTGTAAATTATCTTTCCTACCTTTTATTAGCTTAAGCAAATTTCCCTAATTACTTTTTAATGATCTAGAGTAAATTTCCTTAAACATAGCTAGTATATAAGCAGGAATGTCAGTAAAAATAAATTAATCGCTGAAGAAGACCGAACGATTACGGTCGAAAATCGATTTCGAGAATAAAAATAATACACAAAATTAAAAGGAAGCTGTCTTTTTTCTATTTTCAGATATACTAAGGGTTTTCCAATAAGAGGTGTTATTTTGAATAGCCCGCTATTTCCGTAGATGTCAATTTTGAAGCTGTAATTTTTTGACATTTGACAAGCAAAAACTACGCTTTTAATAAAAATAGAACGATATATGCTTCAACATAGCATTGAAATTATTAAATTCACTATAAAAATGGTGAAAATTTGGCAGAGACGGTTTGTAAAACTCGAACATTTTTGGGTCGTCGTGAAGTACCTTGTCGGACCGCACTACAGAAATTGGTGGAAAAATTCGAGCTGTTGGGACAACTTAGTAATGTGCAAAATACAACCCGTGCACGTCACTCAAGAGCAGCCGAGAATATTGCTGCTGTAGCCGAATGTGTTGAAGAAAACCCAGGTTTGTCCATTCCTCGTCGTTCTTTGGAATGAGGCGTTCTACAAACGTCATTACACCGTATTTTGCATAAAGATTTGGGTCTTAAGGCTTATGAAGTTCAATTAACACAAGAATTCAAGCCAGTCGATCATCAACAACGTCGTGTCTTTGCTGATTGGGTCCTTGAAATGCATGAAAATGATCCAGAATTCCATCGAAAAATCATCTTGAGTGATGAGGCCCATTTCCACATCGGTGGCTTCATCAACAAGCAAAATTGTCACATCTGGGGCTTGAAAACCCAAGAGTTATTGTTGAAAAGGCTCTCTATCCTCAACGTGTGACTGTTTGGTGTGGTTTATGGTCCGGCGGAGTCATTGGACCTTACTTTTTCGAAAATGAGGCGGGAGCAACAGTTACGGTGAATGGATTGCGCTATCGAGAGATGATTTGGCTGAAATTGGATGGTATTGATCTGGACAACGTTTACTTTCAACAAGACGGCGCTACGTGCCATACAAGCAACAAAACCATTGATCTTTCATGGGAAAAGTTTCTGGACCGTGTTATCTCTCGAAGAGGCGATCACAATTGGCCACCGAGATCTTGTGTTTTAATACCTTGCGACTTCTTCCTTTGAGGCCACGTGAAAGAAAAGGTCTACGCCAACAGCTCAGCGTCAATTCAAGATCTCAAAGATGGAATTCGTGAGGCTATCGAGGACATAGGGCAGCCACTTTGCGATTTGGTTATGGAAAATTTCATGAAAAGGATATGTTCCTGTAAGCGTGGTCGTGGCGGTCATTTGCCTGATGTTATTTTTTACTATTAACGGCATACCTTCTTTTTTATAATAAAATCAGCATCTGACCAAATAGCATTTTTCTTTTAATATCAAAATGACATCTCTTATTGGAGAACCCTGTATTGAAGATTTTAGCAATATTGGAACAAAGTGTTGGTCGTGAAAATGGAGTACCTTTTTCTTCAATTTAATCATTGCACATGTCTGCCTACTCTAGATTAAGCACGAAACTTTTCTGACATGAGGGTAGTTTTATCCACTCAACTTTTTCAACAATTTATAGTGCTGAATTGGATTGCATTCCGCTCAAGAAAAATGCTCCAAATGAGAAGCTCGTAAGTGAATTTTAGTTTAAATTTAGAGAAGTACATACCATCGTTTTCAATGATATATCAGTTGGTAGTACACGACACAATTCTGGTGAGTTCTTCTGAGGCAATGTGATTTTCTGATACTAGTAAAATCAACTAGAAAAAAGTCTAGTAGTATATTTTATGGTTCTTAAATTTGTAACAAATAAGTCTATTTTCGAAACCTCAAAATATTCACAAATTATTATCTAACTGCGAAAATCAATTAAGGAATATAAAATCTACTGGCAAGTTGCTTTTGCAATTAAACAACGTCTCCAATTGTCTACGATATTTTGCACTTCAATCAACATTTATGCACTTGAACCTGTGTTTGATAAGTTTATTTGATGATCATGGTTATCAACGGTAATGAGATAATGCTTAATAGCTGTAGAACATTTCCTGAAAATCAACAAAAACTTCAAAAGTCTCAAATATGAGTCCAACTAATGGTCATGGCTATAAAGTGTACATAGGATTGTCATTTTTATTTGAATATTTTATTGACATTTAAAAGCGGTGCATACATGAGTATGTTAGTTCACATTAATAAAAAATCACGTCATAGATGCAATTCATATATCAAAGGAAATTTTATTTGCAAGGGAAGTTAATCATCGGGTTAAAACGGGAAAGAAACCTAAGAGCCTTTGGAAAGATTCTATGAGCCAACCAATTTTATATGTGAACAAGTTAGATGGACAGAACTACGCTCATGTCAGGGGGGTTTTGTTTTCAATCTATGATATGCAGACACTAATAATGAATCCACTCAAGGAAAACTTTGACGACATATATACTCGCTTTAAAAGGAAAACCATTGCTACTCCATTTTAACTTGTTACCATTTTGTCGCTATATCACTAACAACAATTGAACGAAATCTTAAAAACCCTTTTATTCTTTATTTTATTTGGAAATTAGGAGAAAATCTAATTAAAGGCATAGTTTCTGGTTCGATGGGAAGCCCGAATAGTAGAAAAAGCGTAACAATAGGGGAACTTTCATATGGTTTCCTTAAAAATGATTCCTTTGCAACTTACAGAGTATAAGAACCTTTCTTTAGACTACTTAACTCTTTCGTTTACCATTTATTTCCATCCGTCAAAGATTTTTTTTAGATATGTATCCAGACTAACTTTTTTCGATATGTATCCAGACTAACCCGCTGAGCTCAAAAATCCACTCAGATTTATGTTAGCTATTCATCATAGGTGTGCGATGTCCACTATATTGAAAATGCTTATCTAATGGTCATATTTCCTCTTTTTTACCTGAACACTTCTTTTGAACCAAAACACCTTTATTTCAAATTTTTAGTTATTTTCAATTTTTTTGTTTTATCAAATTAGACTATACTACAATGTCGAAAAAAAAGATTGAAATTGAATTTAAGTTCACTTTGTTTGATGAAAGTCATAAAAACAATTTTTATGCTATTTCAAGCAAAGTGTTACCTTGCCCTTCTTGTGAATTTCGAAGGATTTTTTTGTCACATCCATCATTTTTATGCCTGTTGGCATTTTTGGACTTGCTAAATATGGGAAGGTGCAGAATTTTGTCTGTTTGCACCTCTTCCTCTGGGATGATTTGATGCGCTTTTTCTTTTTAACCGGTGAGACGCATGAAAAATCACTGGACTAACCCGAGTATCCTTTCGAGGTGGCGTTGGCGCTAATATTTGCCGAGGTACTCGTTTTTGTTGGAACATTCGCTGAAAATATTGAATGACCATGGCGGCGCTTCTGTGGTTCACCTTCACTGTGCACTTTGGTTTTCCGTTTGATGAGGATATTGCCCACTTCTATGCGGAGTGCCATCGGATCCAAAATACGTTTTCTGGGTAAAGAAGCCTTCATGCAGTCACTTCTGTACTCCGTCCAAGTGTGGCAATGGTAGCCAGATCGAGGAAATGCATAATCACTCGCACAGTCCATTCAATAGTTCGTATGTTGATTCCATAGTACTGGATCATTTGATCGAGTAAATCGACCCCACCGATACACTCGCTGTACAAACGAACTACCTCAGGATGATTGACTTCGATGTATGTCATCCATGTTTGTCCTATCGGTGTGCTTTATCTTTGACGCTGATACCAAATTAGAAGCCAAATGGACAACCTTGTTGTCAAACCAACGAAAGATAATGACTTCATCATTAGAGCTAAAGCACTATTCCTGGAGTCGCACCAGCGGGCAGCTATCGTTTTGGCGTCTCGGAGAGATGGATTGGCAAATCGATTGGCACAAGTTGTTCCAGCTGCGTTTATTTGTCGACTTTTTTAAATGTCAAACAATTGCTTCTTCCTTTGGAATCCATTTTGCCAATTCAAGAATGGTTGTGGAGCTACTGCTGATCGTTTCTACCAGGATTTCGTGCATTGGTGTTGTTGAGCCTTAGTAGACAAGGGAATCATATGGTATTCTACTCTTTTTGCAGAGAAAATACACTTTGATTCCCTGGGGGCAAGACTAAGTAAGCAAGTAAACTTTATTGAGACTTTTTATAACTTGACAATACAGAGTATGCTTAATGACTATGTAACATTTGACAATATATGGATGTCAAATAAACGTTGACGCTTAGAATATATACTTATAATACTTTTTTTGTGGTAGGGAGGTGAATGCCATTTATGCATAGAGTGTGGGACTCCCATGCGTGACTGGACAACCCACTAAACACCTCCCCTGTCAACCTGAGAACCCAGCCTGGAACCGTTTGACACATTACTTCGGGCCAGGTCTCGTTTTGTTACTCCGTGGGGCGCCTTCAAGCTGGGGAGTCCCTTTCTTAGCAGGAGGGGAGAGGGGAAGAGGAAGTGCCAGAAAAGTGATCTCCAAGCCCCAGCGCCGCTGGCTGCTGTGAGTCTCTTTTATATTTCAGGACTGCCTGAGCATAATTTGCCACCTGGTTCCATTTGTCAATCGATTCGAGCATCATAACAACTATATTATCCGGGGTGAGCTCTCCCGTCTCCCTGTAGAGTTCTTTTCGCAGCCTGACTCATTTTGTACACACAAAAAATGTGTGACAGGCATTGTCCTCCTTTCCTGGGCAATACCAACAATCGGGGGACCGTGACTTACCTGTCTTGTGCAGGTAAGACTGAAAACACCCATGCCCGCTCAGAAGCTGGGTCAGATAGAAGTCAGTCTCACCATGCCTTCGATTTAGCCATGGTCTCAAATCCGGGACGAGGCGCGCAGTCCACCTCCCCTTCGTGCAATTGATCCAAGACTGCTGCCAATCGTTGAGCGAGCGCTGTCTTTCCTCGCGGAGAACCATCTCCCTCGCATCCTCGTTTCGGCGCAGGTAAATAGCGCGGCGCTCTCTAGCAAGGAGGGTGACAGGATCTAGCAAGGAGGACGACATTAGTGTTTTTGGATGTATAGACTTTGCCATTTGCTCTAACAGTTTGACAAATAAATACGTTAAAACTTAAACTGAATCTATTCCCAATATGAACTAAATACATTCCTACATCTAACCTAAACCTATAATTAAGCTGCTTAGTACAGCACTCGATCTTATACGAGTATTCATATTTATTCTTGAGTACATTTGTGTTTTATAACACTAATGAACTCACCAAATTTACATATGTTTTATTTAACCCCGGTATATGATTGGTTCGCATAAAACGTAAAACATCGGTTTATTAGCAGTTACGGAGTCATTGGGATCGTGGTGGCATTCTTCAAGGATTTTAAAGGGGCATAAGTAGTGTGGATTCTTTGCAGTGGTAAGTTCAAAAGGTGTATGAGTACATCAAAAAGGGTGCTCCCGCCACATCTCTAGGCGTTTTTTTGTCGTTGCCAACATGTAGTGGGGAATCGGTTCCATCCACGTATCTTTGTAGAGGATAGAGTTTCTATAATATTTCTTATTAGGCCATCTGTATTTGGACAGGAATTTGCTACGAATCTTCCTCTCGAATATTTTGATTTCTTCGGCAGCAGTAGGCGAGATCGTTAGCCATACTGGAAACTCATAGGTCATGATCGGCCTAATAAGAATTTTAGAGTTTGGTACATTAAAACCTTAACTTTTGGGCTGACTGATTTCGAGGAAAAGAGGGACGAAGTAATTGCGGACGCTGCTTTAGCTTTATTGGGGTTTTTTTCTGGCGTGCCTACTCACTTTAAGTCGATTGTTAAAATGGACTTCAAGGTATTTGGTATTTTCCTTGACAGGAATGATTTTACCAGAAATATGTGCTTGCACATTCCTACTTTGAGACACAGCAAAGCGGTGCCCTCGCCCGCTGGCATTTATAAAGCAGATCAACTCTGATTCGCTGGTATTTATTTCAAGCCCCCAATTCTTTAGATATTAAGAGATGTTGTGGACAGAGCGCTGAAGTTTTATTTAGGCCATCGCTCAGAGGCTATGGGTGATAGTGAGGAAGATATCGTCTGCATACATTGCTACATCGATGGTCGAGCAGTTTGGGCATGGGATGTTGTGAAGGAAAAAATTTAACAAAGCGGGACCACGGAACGAGCTTTGTTGGACTCCCGAGTTTAAAGGGATAGGATTTGAAGTAAGATTCCCCAGTTCAAGTTGGGATGTTCTATCCGAAAGAAAGCTATATAGAATTCTGAAGATTGTGAACGGACAGGATGACATTTTCAATTTGTACTTGAAACCATTGATTGAAACTGCGTCGAACGCTTTTTCAAGGACCAGAGTACAGGCCATTGTACCCTTTTTTGCCAAAGATTGCGGGTGACTCTATTTGCATCAGCATTATTGCTTGCTCCGTGGATCGTTCACGTTCAAATCTAAGCTGAAAAGCGGGGACCAGGTGACTTGTAAAATTGTCATGGTTTCGCCGAATAATCTTTCCAAGTGGTTTACCCATGTTAAACAAAAGGGAAATCGGCCTTAAGTTATCGGTGCTACCTTTGTAGCCTGGTTTCCGTATTAGGACTAGTACTGACTTTTCAAGACTTTGGAAAATATCTATTATCAATGCAATTATTGTAGAATATTATCTAGAAGGAGGAAATGGTCTTCTTGCACTCCTTGAGCACTCTTTTCGGGATGCCGTCCAGGCCCTGAGATGGCTTCCTACTTAAGGCATTTAAGAGATTTGGTACTACCGTTTTTGAGGTGAAAAATCTGGCAAAGACTGGATGTTGTGGATAGGATGCTTTATGGAAACTTGAGAATACAGTTGAATTAGATCTCTAGTATCCTTCCGTCGTTAATAAAACCTCTGCTTTAGTGTTGTTATTCAAAACTGTGTAGAACGACTCATGGTGACAATATATGTAGTTGTTTGAAGTATCCCTCACATGTAAGGATCTTTTCAGATTGAGCAGCGTAAACTTCATTTCATCACTTTGGAACTCTTACGGCCTGTAAGTTGGTCAATAGTTTAAAATCTCAGTCTGCTTTTGTAGAAGTTGTTGACTTCAAATTTGATGTGTTTTGGATTTCACAGGAAATGCTTGTTATTTGCATTTTAAGTTCCAAATACTCCTTATTCAATCGGTAAAAGTTTTGATGATAAATACGTTTAAGCCATTGGAGCATATGCTTCCGAGTTTTTATTAATTGAAGAGTCACCTGAGTTAGACCACTATAAACCGGGCTGCGTGGTTTCTGGAAGGGGGCATGCTGGTCTAGACACTCTATAATGGCAGATGTTGGTGCGATTATATGATAGGCTATTTTTGCGTACAAGAAAATGGTATTTTCCGGTGGTATATTTCGAAGGAGGTCTTTGGTTAATGGTAAGTGGGATGAGGGGTCAATAAGAATTTTGGCTGTGTTTTCATTGGGTCGTTTGGTGTTGAGAAATGCTAGTGTACATGAGGAATTATTTTGTTCAAAAGGGATTAGATGGGTATCTAAATCATTGCGAAACAGTATTGCCGCACCTCCGCCACTTTTATTATGACTCACATGGTAGTTCTCCACACGGATTTTATGTTATGGGTTAAGAACTGTCTCGGGTACAAAGAGGATGTTGAGTTGAGAGGATTTGGCCAAATCAGCAATGTAGAGCCTCTTATCATATAAAACTAGGGAGTAGATACTTAAGGAGAGAATGATAAGTCTATTTGCAACCTTAAATATTGAAATAGAAATTGAGGAGCGCCATTGGCTTCTCTTCATCAGGAGTGGCGCCAAACGATGAAAAGAAAGCCCTGACCTTGGATAGAAGTTTACTGGGAGAGACTCTCAGCTACTCCACGGTTATCTGTTGTAGGTGCAGGACAGGGTTAAGAGTCGGTGAATCAAGGTGTGGTGCGGAGTTTCGTTTCTTAGGTCTTCTGAATATAAAGTATGCTAAGAGGAGCAAAGTGGTGTGGGGTTGTCTGGTTGGTGAACTATTTTGATAGCTGGAGAGCAGTAAATATAAGATCGAAGGTGCCATCCGTTTGGCCTTAGCTTTCATTGCTCTGTCGGGAAAATTCACTGAATGTCCATGTGTCTTATAAATAATGCAGAATGGAGCGGTTTTCGGCTTTTCCTTATTTTTTCTGGGGCGATTTCCTGACTTATACTCCTCCCCACATGCCATACAGGCCCAAATTTTTTACAATGGTAACATTGAAAAAGATCGCTCCTTTTGGGGCGTTCCCATACGGCTCATTGGTTTAGTATATAGGGCAGTTTTATTACTGTGTTCTTATCTGCTTCCAGTACCACTGTTGGTCTGAATAAGTCCAGGCCAATCTTATTTGCCCTCAACCACATAGTGAGCTGATAGACTCGAGGCCTAAAGTTGGTATTTGGCTAGTCATTTCCTCTCGACCCACCTCAGCTCCAAAGTCTGAGCTAACACTTCTTAGGATCACGACACACTTTTTTCTTTCTTTAGGGGTGAATGAGTACCTCACTGCCTCGGTGTTCTTAAAGGGATTCATTATGTTATCGGGGGCCTTGAGTCTGTTCACTGTGATATTCAGTCGGAAGTTCAATAGCTTTATTATTCTGTACTTTAGGTGAGTAACATCGGTAGGGGTATATTTATCTAGAATGACTTTCAGCACTGTTGCCTTCACCTTCTCTAAGAAAATTGGCGGGAACCACACCTTATTCGTTCAAGTGTTATTTGCGATTGTTTGATTATTTTGGCTTGGTTTGGTGCGCTGAAAGGATTAGTGCAAGATGGGGGTGGGATTGGCAAAGGAGCCAGGGTTTTACGTTTCACAACTAATTTACCCTTCGCTAATATATAAATTCATTTACCTTAGAGTAAATTAGGTTAAAATCTTGGTTAAAGCTTGAATTCTTTGCTGTCGTATCGTCCGCATCCATCCTGTTGGAGAGAATTTCCTGACCGGCGACTGTGGTCTTTAGTTGCTCCGCCTTCTTGTTTGCCTGCAAGCAAAAACTAGTCCATTTTACCGCCTCTGAAATTTTGTGCACGGTGTATGCCCTGGGCGCTCGCCCAAGATGAAATTTTTTGCTTTCTTCTGATCTACGAACTTCAAACTTTATGTATATAATATTGTATGGTTAGATATACCTATAAATTTTCATTTCTTAATACATTTTTTGTAATTTTTATATTGAAGAATCTACATGCATGCTCAACTGTAACTCTCACTTTAATGAATCCACTTCCAGAGAAAAGGGGGAGAGGAATTGCCAGACAAGCAATCCCCTAGCCTCAACATCCCTGGCTGCTATCTAGGGTGAGCTCTCGCGTCTTTCTTCGTATGTCCCGTCGCAGCCTATCCCATTTTTGCACGCAAAAAATGTGTGGCAGGCATATTCTTCCTATCCTGGGCAAAATCAGCAATTTGTGAACAAAGACTTGCCAATCTTAGGCAGGTAAGACTAAAAACACTAGCTGTGTCAGATAGAAGTCAGTCTCACCATTCCTTCAATCTAGCCACTGCCTCAATCCGCGATGGAGCACGCAGTCTACCTTCGTGAATTTCACCCAAGACTGCTGCCAATCGTCGAGCTACCGTCTCCTTCGATCCTCATTTCAATCCTGGTAAATAGCGTGGTGCTCCCTAGCAAGAAAGTTATCAGGTATCACGTCTGCAATAACTCTCATCGCCAAATCATTGACTGTCAGATATGAAGATGCATTCCTCAGTGCTCCTCTTCTCTGTGCCTCTGCTAAGCTTTTTCGTTATGTCTCCTTACTGAGAGGGTCACCCACATTTCTGCTCCAGACAGTAACACTGACCCTACAGCACTTATGGATTAGGTCCCCTACATTGGCCATAAGTTGACTGAGAGCCGATAAACCCGAAGCAGGCTTTTAAGCCCTGGCCCTGTTTTTCTCAGATAAACTCATCTTTGAGTTGATCAGGTAGTTCACCGCGATTAGAATGTCTCCAATACTGCTCATCCTTACTCTAGGGAATTTTCTTTTTTGTCAAGATGACCATTTCTGTTTTCTCTAATGCTAAATGGAACCCACGAGCAGTTATCCAGTGTCTCTGCTTTAGCATACCTGACTTAAGTTGCGCTTATTTAATGGATCGTCCAGCAACCAGAGCCACAACATCATCTTCATAGCCGATCAAGCGCAACTCATCTGGCATCTCCAGTTTCACGTTCCACAGGTCTGCACCAGGGATAAATCCCTAAACAAAGCCCAGTGTAACTTCCATCGTTCGTTGGCTCTGTGTCGTGTCATAAAGCAGGGTTCAGTCCTTCAGGTATTCCCTCAATAGCTGCATTAAATATTCTGGAACTTGAAAAGAGTTTTCAAGTGTGTCCAGAATATTCATCTATCTAGCAAAGTTGAAGGCGTTCCTAACGTTAAATGTGACTAACAGGGCGATCCGTCACTTGGTGTGGCTATATGCATCTGCCTTTAGGACCACACTTACCACTTCTGCAGTCGAATCAAAGGTAGAGCGTCCTGCTCTAAAGCCATACTGTTTGGGAAATAGGTCCCCAACAACACGAATTGTATTAGTGAGTTTCCCGTTGATGAGTTTCTCTAGCACTTTCCAAGCAGTATCTTGCATGCACAACGAATGGTATACAGACGGTGATCCAGGATTTCTCTTACTCTTGCTGATCAGCGTGAGCCTCACACCCTTCCATCGTATCGGGAAAAGGTTTTCCTTTGACGTATTGCTTCGCAACGAACTTTTCTTTGAAGGGAATGATCTGTTCATCAATACAGAAATTCTCTTCAAGATCTAATTCAAGTAGTCAGCTTCAAGTACGGTCCATGATTGGTTGAACTTCATACAATCTGTTCTGCAAATCGAAGCCCGAGCATTGTTTTCGGTAACGTGCACGCGTCGATGCAGAACGAAGAATCGATTAGCTGCTATATTTTTTTGTATAAAATAGGAAGTTCATATCACCAGCTGAAAAGCGTTTTTGCTAGCGGAAATTTGTATACACTTATCATCATGTGCAGAGCGAAGAAAGTTCTGACCTCATTAGTATCCATGATGAAAAATAGTAAGAAATGTGTGCTGCATTGTAGAAGGTGAACGTAGAAGTATTATCAACTGCTTCTATAACAGCTATTCGTAGCCTGTATATAAAATTATTGCTGGACATGGTGCAAAAAGATTGCTCATATTGAAGTCCTGCTGCCTGCTACTTCTGCTGCTAACAGTGCTAACTTTAAAACGCCAACAACAGCTGCTGAGAACGTACAATCTGCTGATGTGACCTCAAATAGGGAAGCACCAGTGCGTCTTGATGACATATTAGATGAACAAGTCGAGTATGCTTTACGTGAGTACCCGCCGTTTAAGGCCTTACCTCACGGTCACCTTTAGACTGCGATTGGTTTAAGCACCAATCATCGCCTCCAAGTTCGATACGTTTACATTGAGGGAACTCTCCACTCTTGTGCTGGTAGATCCGAGATTAAGCTGCATCTGACGCTATAAGGTCAACGCTAACTTTTGTTTTCAACCAGAAGCCACCACGATACTCCCCGAAAAGCCGCAACTAATCAGCTTCAGCTGACCATCCAAAGATGGGGGTCATCAGCTACCTGTGGGACCTGAGTATACCTCCAGAGTTGAGGTTCACAGAAATGTGTTGATCTTGTTGTCGAACAATCTCTAAGCCACTATATTTCGAATCAAGTTCCGGTCCTAGTATTTTTACTAAGCGATTTGGGTGCCCCGGGAACGCCAGTCCCCGTTGGTTTCACTGGAATCGGAGACGACAACCTAACAATAACAGTTGCACCCCTTTGAATTACCAGATCAGTCTCGTCCTGGGAGGAGTTTTGACATTAACAGTTAATTGATTAGATCTTTTCCATGAAAGTATGGTTAGAAATTGCAAAGATGGTCTCCAAAGTCGACAATCTTAGATCAACCAAATATTTTCAGCAAAAAAGTTCTGTGAATGAAATATTGATAAGCGCTTGCTTGTTTCAGACTAAACACATGATAGTGTTGACAAAAGCGTGCTGCAAAAAATAGAAAAATAAGGCCTGAGTTTGCGTTGCAACAAAATTCATTTGATTCATTAAGATTACAACGCTTAAAACCGAATCTCCAGTCAAAATCAATAGAGTCGTAACTGAACGCTTCTCAACTGAGCCTGGTCTAAAATAGGAAGACAAATTTCCTCTATTTCGAATCGAACATTGCTCTTCCTTCCTGATTAGCTCTTGACATTTGGATTTTACTGGCCATTAAATTAGCTCAATTTAAGTCACTGCCATTATAAAATTGAATCTGCTGCATGTACGAAAGTGGATATGTCACCGAGGGTATACAACAGATAAAATTTTAATCACAATATGTATCCTTTTAGATACAGAAGTTTGTGTAACTTTACTTAGATGGTATATTACGCAATTTAGTATTTTTTTCGACATGGTTTATGGTTTGAAAAACATTTACTTATAAGATTTGATGAAGTCTTATTTTGTTTTTTAATAACCATGGTGAAATATGCATTTAATAATGCCAGTGGGCTCAGTTTTTGACACCATTATAAAAATGGAGGCTTTACATTGATTAATTTATATTACTTCTCCTAATGGAAATTCTTACCCTTGGTCCTTGTTTAGCCCTAAGTTTCTTACGAATATTGTTTAAATTTAGAATGCCATGCACGCCATTTTTTTTTTGTGGTAGGGAGGTAAATGCCATGTATGCACAGAGTGTGGAACATTAAATGCGAGCAAGAAGACAACTGGACTACCCACTAAACCCCTCCCCTGTCAACCTGAGAACCCAACCTGGAACCGTTTGACACATTACTTCGGGCCAGGTCTCGTTTTGTTACGCCGTGAGGCCCCAACGCCCCTGACTGCTGAGAGTCCCTCTTATCTTTCAGGACTGCCCGAGCATAATGTGCCACCTGGTTCCATTTGTCAACCGATTCGAGCATCACCGCGACTATGTTATTCAGGGTGAGCTCTCCCGTCTCCCTGTAGAGATTCCTTCGCAGCATGACCCATTTTTTGCACGCAAAAAATGTGTGGTAGCCATTGTCTTCCTCTCCTGGGAAAAACCGACAATCGCAGGCCATTAAGTATTTAAGTACTACAATTTTTTAAAACTTGCTTTATGTATTTATAAAATGTATAACTATTGAATCAATAAAGCGCATTTGAATTTGAGGTTCATACGAGAACTGCATTTAGATTGTATTTAACCCTTATCACATATGCATTACTGAGCAAGCCAAATTTATGGACATGTCACCTCCTACCTCCTTCTTGCATAGCTTATCTGGCTCATTTTTGTTGTGTCCAATTGGACGTGTATTTAAAATGCTCTATAGTTCAGGCATTTTTCTGTATATGACATGACATCAGTGTATTATGGACGAGTTCTGAAATTAATGCCCGAATTTAGTTTCTAGCCATTGTTAGTAAGCGTTTAGTGACAGATTTCCTCAAAATCAAATGAAAGCTTTGTATAATATCACTTTCATGCCATTATAAAAATAAAAGCATATATTAGGATGAACCAAGTTTGGCTCAGATTCAATCTTTTCTACGCGGTCTCTACCTAATTTTCACGATTTGGCCTGAAACTAAACCATCTATCATATTTATAGTCTTTCATTTCTTCACAATAAAATTTGAAGAGAAATATAGATATTGGAACCATAATCTTATGAAACATTGACAAACTATAGTTCCGACTTACATAAATTTAATTTGTAGTTATACCAAACAGATTCGTCTTCAATTAATTTCACTTTTCTTTATCATCGCTGATTACATGAAATCTTACATTGTATTTAAAATGTTCAACACTTTGTTTCAACGCCTATTATAGCTTCGAGAAAAAGCTTTCTTCTGGTTTCCAACCGGCAATAATTAACAATTGGCAGCAAATAAAAAATAATTAACTGAAACATGCACCATGCAGTTTATGGCACGTTTCTTCTTTGCAAACAATTGAACTACAAGATGTAAAAGTTCAATCAACTTATAGATGGAAATCCAAACGCTTATTATTCATCTCAAGAAAGAAAGACACCCACAAGTCTTTCACTTTTCACCAAATCATCTGCAAAAAGTAATAAGAAATGCCTTCCTCGTAGATGCCAAATTAAATGAGTTATACATTAGATGGATGGATTTTAAATAGTTTTGGAATTTGCCGTACTTGAGAACTGCAAAATTTAAATGTCAGGTTTTTCGCTTAAGTCTTTTGTTTCATTGATACATGGCAATGATCCCAGCCGAGTGGAGGTATAAACACGCTTAATGCGCCAGATTGCGCACTTCACTTGGAAATCCCTTTTTCAAAATTAAGCTAGCCATAAAATTCGTTCTATTCTCTTTAAAGAAATTGCAATTCACTAGCCGAAGTTGCGTTTTCAGAAAAAGCAGCTCAATCAAGCTGTAATGTACTCGTAATTGTGTATTGCTTACCGAAAAAGTTACTATCACGCCGAAAAGTTGATCATTTCTTGCGTTATTTTGGTCAAAGCGTAAAGAAGAATAGAATTAAAATGTTGAACTAGTTTCAGAGTGATGCTCAGTTCGTTAATGAGATTTATAAAAATAGCAACAGACAATGAAATCGCGAATCGCCTTTAGCTACTTTCGGCATTTACTTTCTTGATGCTTGAGACGCGAATACGTAGACGTTTGATTTCAACGTCGCGTTTTACCGCAGGCATTAGTCCTACTATTATTGTTTGTTTCAAATCAGCTTTGGAAAGGTACATACAAGTATTTGTTTTTATTGTGAAAGGATTGAAAAGCCAGGGAAAAAAATTGCACACGTGAAGGTACCAGCTCATTGGCATTAATTAATATTCTTTACGCCAAACCCAAATAAACTAGACGTTATAATTGATTTTCATGGAGACCAAGAATGTGACTGGTGCTATGAAATTAAGATGTAGTTTTTAAAATGTTCTAAATGTCCGTAAAGAACTGCAGCGATGGTCTGCTTCCTCAGCGAGCGAAGATATTAATCCTCGCCAGAATTGGCTTTGTCTGAGGTCGCCTGAATGCGCTTTCAGGCTAGCGTTGCAGTGTCGGGGACGGGGTTTTCCCCAGTATTAGCGCCCACTACAAAAAATTTTTCGTTCAAGAATTGTACGTTAGAAAGATAACGTGTTGACGTTGTCGAGGCCGAGGTAACCTACCAAAGGAATTGACATTTGGAAAACAATGCCGATACTCGATTAACGCGCGAGGGACGCGAGATGATTTCGTACTTACTCCGAGCACTTACAACTCCCAATTAATAGTGGGGCATCCAGGTAGAAACAGTGCGGAATATATTGTGTAAGAGCTAACTCACACAATCAAATTAAACATAAAGATTCACTCAAAAATGAATAATGACCGATTAATGTGGGAAAACCAATCACTGGAAATTTCAGTAAAGTAAAGAACATCAAGTTTCTAGTGATGCATGTAAAATTATCATTTTTCTGTTTACAAAGATTAATAGAACTGAATGCAATATATACGTAAACTTAATGGATTAATAAAGAATATGAATAATTTTGTAAAGACGTTAAAAAGAATTCTTTTATTGAAAATTTGAATATATGTCTATACATATATATATATATATATATATATATATATATATATATATATATATATATATATATATATATATATATATATATATATATATATATATACAGGCAGTCCTCGTACTTACGGCATGTTAGGTTCTCGAAATACGCGACGTAAATCGAAACGACGTAAGTCGAGACATATTTTTTCATTTGTTTATATGTAAAACTCAAGGGTTAGGATCCACACGGACTCGAAATTAAAAAAAACTGCATTTAAAACAAAAGATATACATACTTTATTATCAAAAGTAAGTTCTTAAAATAATTATATATGCACTTATGAAATTGCTAGTTATTTTTGGTATTTGTGTGTTATTAATTTTAATAATAATTATAAAACTTTAATATGTAATCAAAATATGTAATGATAAATAATAAATTAAACTTTTGGCTTAAAGAAACTATCAATTCTAGATTGCTTCGTTTCTTTCTTCTTGCTATCATATAGATCTTGGTAGCACTGATAGGCTGCACAAATTCTGTTATTAACGTTGAAACTTCTCTCAAAATTAGGATCATTTTCTTCAAAAATTTTCATGGCGTTCTCCAAATTTGCAAAGGCTACGGAAAGTTTTTTTAGTGTAAGTTCTTTTTCAGAGTTACTAATAGAAGAAGCTATTTCTTGTGACTCGATTGCTTCCTTTTGTACTTGGGCCTCCAATTCAATAAGATCTTCATCAGTCAGTTCTTTCGAATGTGAGCATAACAGATCATCAATATCATCAGCAGTAACTGCAATGTCAGGCAAACGGTTAGCCAAATGAACAATGTCAGTTGTGATCTCATCGATATTTAGTTGATCTGTAGATGAAGAACTTTCAGATGGCTTAAAAAAAAATGGGCATAACTTTTTCCAGACTCCTTTTAAATTGTTGGGTGTCACCTTATCCCATGAAGCAGCAATATTTTTTACGCATTGCAAGATATTATAACTTTTCCAAAAATCTCTCAGCTCCATGCCATCATTTTCATTAGCCTTTACAGCCTGCAAAAAAGTTCTCCTGAGATAATAGGCCGTAAAAGACGCTATAACTCCTTGATCCATCGGCTGTAACAACGAAGTAGTGTCGGGAGGCAGGAACAAAACTTTGATTTGAGGATCGATATCGGCAATACGCACAGGATGGCCAGGAGCATTGTCCAAAATAAGTAAAGCTTTATAAGCCAAATTATTGTTTAAACAGTACTGTTTCACTTTAGGTATAAAATGCTTAGTAAACCATTCTTCAAAAAGTATTGATGTTACCCATGCCTTTGGATTAGCCTTCCATATAACTGGAAGAGTACTCTTGACGTTATTTTTAAGAGCTCGAGGATTTTCAGACATATAATCCAAAAGGGGTTTCAATTTAAGATCACCTTCAACATTCGAACCCAATAACAACGTCAAACGATCTTTAGCCGCTTTAAACCCAGGCATAGACTTTTCTTCCTGCGATATAAAAGTACGAGAAGGCATTTTTTTGCAAAATAAACCAGTTTCGTCCACGTTAAAAATTTGTTTAGGCGAATAGTCTCCACTTTCGATAATTTCCTTTAATATTCCAGGAAAACTCTGAGCAGCCACATGATCGGCACTAGCAGCTTCTCCTTGCACTCGAATGTTATGTAACGAATATCTCGTTTTAAAGCGCATGAACCATCCGCGACTGGCAGAAAAACATTTTGTTTCTTCACTATTATTCTCGCCACGTTTATTTCGCAGTGTGTTGATGATACTCAGCGCCTTATTTTGTATAATAGCCAAACTTAGAGGAAACCGTCGCTGAGTTTGATCTTGAATCCAAGTGTACAAGAGTTTTTCCATTTCAGAAATTGAAGCATTCCTTTTTCGTATAATAGTGCTGTTTGAAGAGACAGAAGGTAGAGCTGTTAAGAATTTTTCTTTATAGTTTATAGTTTATAGTTCGTGCGTGATAAATTAAGTTCTCGTCCAATAGATGAAGTCGAACAACCGCGATCTTTGAGTTTTAAAATCTTAGATTTAACCTCCATTGTAATTGTCTTTCTTACTCTCTTCTTCACTTCACTATTATTGTCTTGTTTTGGTGGCATAGTTTAAAATTCACTTAAATATGTATGTAAAAACAAAAACTGTCAAAGATGCAAAAAAAACTAATGTATTACGTCTTGATTGTCCGTTGTTCCTGAAGTAACTAAACAAAATCAGCAGCATGTGCGGGGTATCCCCGTACGCCGACACCACGCCCCACCGGCCCCACGATCATTGACATCGCGACAAGTGAATTCTCCTATGCCGGAAATCGAAACAAATGACGTATGCTTGAGGAATAGTGTCAAAACATTGTTCGACGTAACTTGGAACGACGTAAATCGAAACGACGTAAGTCGAGGACTGCCTATATATATATATATATATATATATATATATATATATATATATATATATATATATATATATATATATATATATATATATATATATATATATATATATATATATATATATATATATATATATATATATATATATATGTATATATATAGATATATAATATATATATACATATACTTACATGTGCAAATAATTCTGCTAGCTAGTGTCGCAATTGTTTTGGCAACTATTAAGAACATCATGATCAATAAAGGAATGTACTCGAAAGCACAAGAACCCACGAAGCATGATCAATACCTGAAAGTGGCGTCACTGCGGCCAGTCAGCATTCCTCGAATATTCCAGGCAGTTCGCCAATGTACGAGAAATGGATTGAAAGACTAGAGACCCTATATAAACTCAAGCTGAATGAATGGGGGGAATAGTAAAACCAGGATAGTAAAACTGCGATAGTGTCGAACGCGAATTAAAGGCGATTATGATTGATTGTGAAGTGATTTTAGTAAAAGACAGTTGGAATTAAAAATGTATAGACTAGTGAAAAGTAAAATTGGTGAAATAGTTAAATTAATGATTGTGCTTTCTTAATAAATAAACTCTTTTCTTTCCCCTGAACATTAAAATGATTGGCCGCGAGCCATAACACGTGACAATATATATATAATGTATAGAAGACAATTTCAGGAGGTGAGTTTACGGGCATTGATGTCCTGAAGGGGATCAAGTTGCGACATATTCTCTTAGTAAACCTTTCCTTTCTTTTTGACTTCAGGCTTTCATAATTGTATTCCCACGCCGTCAAAGGTAAGCTACCGGGTGGTATAAAATAGCACAACTTTTCGGTTGCCATCATGCAACATTTTGCTTTTCTCTTGAGGATTTCAATCAACTTCTATTGATCCCTTTATTTGCTGCGAGGGTGATCTATAATCTTATATTCATATGATTTTTTTTATATACCGATTGATATTTGTTTCAATAACATGGCACAAAAAACTGGTTTTCCTTCTTGGTGTGCCATACCTCACTTTTAATCCCAATTAAATTCATTATTTTTAGTATCTAAGTTGTTTGAATCTCTTTGCTATGGTTGATTTAAATTAATTAAAAACACTAGTTTTCCTTTAAACCACCGAATTTTGTTCATTTTGCAAATAAAAAACTACAACTAAAAACCCGACTCAAGTCTGTCAAGGAACCGTTAAGTAAAGACGAACAAAGCGGTGTGTACAAAATTTCCTACCCAGAATGTAACAAATGTTACATAGGACAAACGCGACACCCAGTACTAATACGCTGCAAAGAACGCCTCAGTGAAACAGATAATTCTATTAAAAAACATAGGAAAATATAGGACACCAAATTGACAGTGGCAAGACATATAGTTGAAACGAAACACAAGATTACAATGGAAGATTTACAGGTGGTGAAACAGGTAAAGCAATTCCAAAAATTGGACGTCATCAAAAGCATTGAAATCTTCAAAATACCCGAACTAAATAGGATGAACCAGGTTCAAGGCAACGCCCATTCATCACTCTTCAAATGGTTACAACGTTAAGATAAGATCATTAACGAGCGGATCAATTAGGGCATAATTTCTTTTTGTCAATTAGCCATTGCTAATTAGTTGTTAATAAGTTTAGGTTGGTATTAGATTTTCGTTAATTAACGTAGGCATAAGTACTGTTGTTTGAATGTTTTAAGAATTAGTTAGCACTGAAGAAGGAAGTAACTGACTTCCGAAATATCGGTATTTGCAAAATTCTATGGCTTCAAGGAAAATTAGTATTTTTAATTAATTTAAATCAACCATAGCAAAGAGATCCAAACAACTTAGATACTAGTTATGGCCACCAAGCTTCAATTGGATTACAATGAGTTCTTAAACTCAAACAACAACAAGGAGCAGTCAACGAAGACATAAGATTCTTAAAGTTATGTATAAAATTAAAAGTCACTCCTAAAAGCCACGTGATAAAACTGAACAAAACTTTGTTACATTCAAAAGAACAACAATATAAATGAGAAAGGGCTCTGATAAAAAACAGCATAAAACCCCTGTATAGTAAACACAACTTCATAACCTTAAAAACCTATCCCATGCATCTTAAAATAGCTAATGAGGTCTACAGGAGGGGCGACATATGTGAATTCCTGGCAAACGTGGACAGAGCTCGTGAATGTGTGAAAAAACGAAAACGAGATATTCTTCGAAATAAATTGAACAAGCTGATAAGCACGATACCGAGGCTGGACACACCATTGAAGGTAGAAATAATACCGGAATTCGTAGTCAACAAGTCGAAAGAAGTATTCTCTGAAGAACAACTAGAACTGCTCAACATGGGTCTTAACTTTGCCACAACTAGCAACTCAGGAGTTCTAGAGGAATTCATTATAGATGTAAAAACAGCAATAAAACCAAGCACAGCGTGAGACGTCAAGTAGGAAATATGATACAAAAAATTGCAAGCGTACCGAAATCCAGACACGATGACGTAGTAAAACAGCTCAACGAGAAACCAGTGGTTTATATCCAAGCAGATAAAGGCAATCATTTGGTCATTTATGACCAGCAAACCTACGACGAAGAAGTAAACAGAATCATCGATAACGAAAAGTTCTTGGAACTGAGGAAAGATCCTCTGCCTGGCTCAATCAAAAGAATCAACGAAGCGATAAAGAAATGTGATCAGGTAATAGAAATTCCTCCATCGGTGAAGATATCAAACCCATGCCTTCCACGAATAAGGTTTATGCCGAAACTCCATAAACCTGGAAACGAGATGAGGGAAGCAATAGCAGCTGTGCATTCACCGACACACAAACTAGCCAAATGGCTGTTTCACCGTCTCAACAGCATACTAAACAATAATATCGGGCCGAAGATCGCCAAAAACAATCAAGAAGTGGTAGCTCGGCTTCAAAACTGTAGAGGAATAGATACGACGAAGCATTAACATCATTTGATGTCAAAGCATTATTTCCCAGTGTCCCGGTGAGAGAAGCATTAGTTATATTGGAACAGCGACTTCTAAGCAAAAATCCACAAGATTGGACATGGAGAAAGAAATACTTTAAAGGAGCTTGTGGAATTGCAATGTGTAACCCGTCTCACCGCTCATCAGCGATGTATTTATGTGTAACATAGAAATGACTCTGGAGGACTTAGGCCTATTGCCACGAGTTTGGATTCGATACGTGGACGATGTACTGGCAATAGTACAAAAAAACAAACTTGAAGAAATACTTAAAAATATTAATTCAATACATAAAAACATAGTTTTCACGATAGAGACGGAGGACAGCAATACGTTTACATTTTTGGACTTATGTATTTATACATAGAACGGTGAATTCAGCTTTGGAATACACAGGAAGCCAACGCAAACACAAAGGACAATTCCGGCAACATCCTCCTACTCGTTTGCTCAAAGGATGGCTCCATTCCATGCAATGGTAAATCGAATGCTAAGCATACCGCTTTCAACGGATGAAAAACGGAAAGAAGAACAATAAATCATACGAAAAGCTAGCATCAATGACCACAGTTTCAATACCATCAAAAGCATCATCGACAAAAAAGAAGGACAATTTAAGCGCAACAATTGGATGACACTGTTTAAACAAAATAAGCCGAATGAAAATATCAGGAGGGCAGCTATCAGACACAGAAAATATCAGAAGGACAGCTATGGGAGCGCTCAAACAGCTACTTAAAGAAATGCAAATTGAGTTAATTCTAACGAGCAGAAAACTACGACTAAAAAACCGTCTCAAGTCTGTCAAGGAACCGTTAAGTAAAGACGAACAAAGCGGTGTGTACAAAATTTCCTACCCAGAATGTAACAAATGTTACATAGGACAAACGCGACACCCAGTACTAATACGCTGCAAAGAACGCCTCAGTGAAACAGATAATTCTATTAAAAAACATAGGAAAATATAGGACACCAAATTGACAGTGGCAAGACATATAGTTGAAACGAAACACAAGATTACAATGGAAGATTTACAGGTGGTAAAACAGGTAAGGCAATTCCAAAAATTGGACGTCATCAAAAGCATTGAAATCTTCAAAATACCCGAACTAAATAGGATGAACCAGGTTCAAGGCAACGCCCATTTATCACTCTTTAAATGGTTACAACGTTAAGATAAGCTCATTAACGAGCGGATCAATTAGGGCATAATTTCTTTTTGTCAATTAGCCATTGCTAATTAGTTGTTAATAAGTTTAGGTTGGTATTAGATTTTCGTTAATTAACGTAGGCATAAGTACTGTTGTTTGAATGTTTTAAGAATTAGTTAGCACTGAAGAAGGAAGTAACTGACTTCCGAAATATCGGTTTTTGCAAAATAGACAAAATTCTATTCTATTGTTATTTATGCTCGTATATCCTCAAGGATTAGTAATATATATTGATTTCGCTAGTTTGCCAGCTTTCAAAACGCCTATGTAAAATTTCTCATTACATGTCACGTGAAATACAACTGTGTTCAACTGCTTAATGTTATTTGGTATTAGGTCGCCTAAAATTTGAAGATGCACCACCATGGTCATGAATTTTGTGGCACAGCCTGGCGTTACGGGTGAATTTGCGCACATTTGCTTTCCCTCACCTCCAGTTCACTGAATTGAGATTCCTCGTATATTTTGATGTCTTCCAGCAACTGATTGTAATTTTTCATTGCTCTGCGGACCGGAACGCCTTTTCCGTAAGAGCTGTAATGGCGTCACTGAAACTGCCAGTTAGGTTCGTGCATCTCGCACGGTAGCGTTTGACTGTTTCAAGTTGTTGGCGACGAATGAGAGACATACATTTAATTCGGCTAGAACCCGACACGGTAGCAGGACTCCAGCCTAAGTAAAATTCACTCCAAAATGAGGAATTAAAGTCCGGCGAAGTACGATCTTCCACAACCGTAGCTAAGTGGTTGGTGGTCCGGAGGTAATTAGGATGGAATGCATGAAGATGGTGGTTGTTTTGCTGCATTTATCCGGATTTGTTAATGACCTGGATCGAACCGAACATCATATTTCGCATTTGCGCGCACACACACTCCCCCGGCAGCACGGAGTTAAAGTTAATTGCACACGTGTGAGAAAAGGGTCACCAAACCTTATGGGATATCGTAATAAGTATACTAACAACACTCATATATTTATCATTATCAATGCATATGTAACAATGGTGATGCTGAAAAAGTTCCAATCGAATTTTGCTTCATACGATCCACCACCACCACTTCGCGCTATACCGATCATTGTTTTCGTCGAAAGCCCACAAAGTTTACCTGGCGAGTAACTTCAAAAAATTTTTGTACTTCGTATCACTTTTGGAAATCACAGCTTTTTGTGGACATGAGCACAAAAAACCAGCTCTTAATCCACTACAATTAGCCCTCTAACAAGTATTTGAGAGTTAAATTTCCCGGAGGCCAGTAAAAATCATAACTCCGCCGAAGACGATCCCAAGCCCGCTTGGGAAAGGAGGAGGGAATCTTTTTGTTTCCCCAACCCATAGTTTCCACGATTCCTCATCCCAAACCCCCAATTAAATGGTAGTAAATGTTCTCGTAGTCGCACATTGCGTTTACTGGTTCTTCAATAATGTGGCATGAAATGCCAAGAAATGCTAATAACTGTAAATACATTTACAGTTCTGCTACTAAATCCTACTTATACCTCCTTTGTGGGGATGCAAGAGAGTGAAGGCAAATCCTCCGAGGCTGATAACGGAATCGAAGTAATAGCCATGCTGCCATAAAAGAGGTTGGACGAAGGGCTAACTCCTCATCCCTGGAAAACCCTACAATGTTTCAAAACCTGCAGATTGGCCTCGGAATGAATTGAACTCACGGCAACCACCTCGAAAACGAAAAAAGGACTACGGCGTTAGATCCTGGAATGTCTGATCACTCAATTAACCTGGCGCTGGACCTTTTACACCAGGCCAGCCAACATAAAGTAAAAATACTAGCAATCCTGAAAACGAACTGAACTTAAACGACATTCAAGGCATGAATTCAAAAATGGGAGGCCTACCGGAAGACGATAGTTCAGAGTGGCCTTCATTGTGGGTAGGGAGTTCGAATCGCACGTTATTGACGCTAATGCAGTCAATATACGGCTGTGTGCAATCTGTATAAAAACGAAATTCTTCAAAATCTGGTTGATTAATGTTCATGCCCCGACCGAAGAAAAGGATGGAGGAAACGCTCTAAAATCACCTGGAAATACTGGTCGACTCATTGCCCACAAACGACACAAAAATTATTCTGGGTGACTTCAATGTTAAGGTTGGCAATGAGGTATCTTATCGGGGAACGACTGGAGGATATAGCCTCCACGATGAAACAAACAATGGCCACCACCTGATTGACTTTGCATGCAGCAGAAATCTAGTCATGAGTTCGAATTGCTTCCCACATCGACGCATTTATAAAATGACCTGGGTATCACCGGATGGGAACACAAAACCAGAACGATCATGTTCTGATCTCACAACGCTGGGCCTCGAGCATACTTGACGTCCGTACATACCGAGGAGCCAATTGTAACTCAGATCATTACTTAGTCAAATTAACCTATCGATGTCGTATGTCAAAGGCGTATTCAGCAAAGACCAGCCCGCTACAAAAATTAGACATCGAAAGGCTCCAAATGGCGTCTGTGGCCAAAAATTTCACGGAGACCCTCGACAATCAGCTGGCTCCCATCTTATCAGACGCATCATTAAATCCGAGCAACGAGCTCTGGATGGAAGTGAAAGCGGCTATCAGGACCGTGGCAGAACAGACGATGGGACATCAAGCCCAACCCAATTGGTTCGATGATGAGTGCCAGAAAGCTTTCGATAAAAAGAATCAGGCATACAAAGAATACATTAGTAGGAAAAGCAGGACAAAGAGAGAACACTATGAAAATCTGAGAAGAGAAGCGAATAAGATAATTAGGATTAAGAAAAGAAAATACTATGACGACCAATTGAGAAGTATGGATGTAAGTTTAGCGAGCAATAACACAAGACAAGCATACAAAGTAGTGAAAAGCCTGAAACGTGGTTATCGGCCCAAAACCACACTCTGTCGTAATGACAGCGGCAAAATTATCGTTGATGAAACGAAGATTAAAGAAAGATGGGCATCATATTTCTAGAACCTCCTTAATTCGCCGCACAGCTTCAAAACATCGGAGCCTGTACATGTCTGCGGAGAGCTTCCGTTGGCTCCACCGACTCTGGATGAAGTTTGTTCCATCATCAACGCCCAAAAGAATACTAAAGCGCCGGGCATCGATGAGATTCCAGTGGAGCTCATCGAATATGGTAGCAGTAGTGTTCATCAACTATTCACAAAGTCATCCAGTACATTTGGCAACAATAACATATGCCGAAAGAGTGGAGCCAATCAATTATATTCCCTATCCACAAAAAAGGTGACAAGCTACAGTGCGAAAAATATAGAGGCATATCGCTACTTTGTACGGCGTACAAAATATTTTCAAAAATCTTAGAAAATAAAATCGGATCATACGCCTACAGTATTATTGGGTAGTATCAAGGTGGTTTCTGGCAGGTAGATCAACAACAGACCAATTGTTCACAGTCAAGCAGGTACTTGAAAAATACTGGGAGTTCAACATAGACGTGCACCAAATTTCTGTTGACTTCAAGCAAGCATACGACAGTATTGATCGTAACATATTGTACCAAATAATGCTTTGCTTTGGCATCCCAGCAAAATTAGTTCATCTTAACAAAATGACAATGACGTCGACAACCTCCCAAGTACTTTGACACAAATATCGGACTAAAGCAGAGAGATGGACTGGCCCCAGTGCTATTCAATTTTGCTCTGGAGTACGTCATATGGAAGCTACCTGTCGATATGTGAGGTACATTACTATACAAGTCGAGCCAAGTAGTGGCCTATGCGGACGGCATCAACATTCTGTCACGGTCATTAACAACTGCCAAAGAACTCTTCCTGAAACTCAACAGTGACGCAAAACTAGTTTGGGCTACAAATCGATGAAAATAAAACGAAGTACATTACGCAGTTGAGGAAATATACCTTAAGCACACAAAATATAATACTTGTCGAATACAGTATAGAGAATGTTAGCGAATTCGTGTATTGAGGCGCCAAAATAACGAAAACGGGCAATGAAAGAGACGAAATACGCCGAAGAATACAGCTCACAAATAAAATATTCTATTTAGTATTGATGATCTAGAAGACCAGCTGCATACACAGGAAAACAAAGCTCTGAGTATACAAATCTGTGATAAGACCTGTGTTATGCTATGGGTGTGAAGCATGGACCCTAACCCAAGCATCCGCAAATATATTGAATGCCTTTGATCGACGGGTCCTGAGGCGAATAATTGGAGCGAAGTTAGACGGGGACTAATGGTGAATTCGATACAACCATGAGCTGTATGAAATTTTTGACGAACCAGAGGTCTCAACAATTGTAAAACTGCAGAAGCTGCAATGGGCTGGTCACATGAATCGTATGGACGAACAACAGATACCCAACAAGGTATTCGTTGGGAGAACTGAAGGCTGGAGGCCAGTGGGGAAACTGAGGAAATGCTGGTCTGATTCGGTCAACGAAGACGGTTCACGCTGCTCGGATTACGGAATCGGAGGGTGTAGTCAATAGACAGAGACAGTTGGAGGCTCTGTTTACAGGAAGCGAAGGTCCAAGAGGGGCTGTAGTGCTAAGAAGAAGAAGAAGAAGAAGATAAAAATACTAAATAAATTTATGATTATACTATAAAAACGCATACTTCAATGAAATATCTAAAGAGCTAGCATCCATAACAATTAACTCGGAAGGCTAATTCAATGAATATATGTCTGTGTTAGATTGAAAGATTGATAGAAAAATGCGTACCCAAATCAACCAAATAAATAAACCGTTTTCTCTATGGTTCTCAAATGGATTAAAGGAAGCCATTATAAATAAAAAAAGCCTACATAAATTATTTAAAAGATACAGTTTGGAAAATTATTATACAGAATTGAAGAGTATTAGAGCGTACTCCAAATTATTGCTTACCAGAGATGAGAGGGAATATCTAGCTTCCACGGAGTTTTCCTTTAGAAATTTCAAATTTATTTTTTAAATATGTTAACTTCAGGAGCAAAACTGGTTCAATCCCCTCTACCATGCATTTAGACAGTCAGACAGCATCTAATGGAGTTAATATTGCTAACTTATTTGCGCGCGAATTTGGGAGGAAGTATTGCAATGTGGACTTGATCAGAACGGCCATTCAATTTGAATATCTCGATTTATATCAAGCAGTGCATCACCAATTCAAATTCGAGAAATAGTCCAGGTCTAGATAAAATTAATCCATTAATAGTGATTAGATGCATGGAATCCATTAAATTTTGGTTAAAAGAACCATTTGATCTTTCTATTAAACTTGGTGTTTTTCCAGTTACTTGAAAAATATCATTTTTAAACCCACTCTTTAAAAGTGGTGATCTAGCTGGTATAAATAACTATAGGCCAATCAATAAGTGCCTAATTTTTTTTTTAAATATTGGAATACTTAGTATATTCGAAGTTAAACCCCCTTTTCCGGAAATATATCGTACCTAATCAACATAGTTTTTTGGATAGTCGATCAACAATCAATAATCTCTCGGTATATTCTGAATTTATTAGATTTCACTTGAACAACGAGGAAACCATTGACTCTCTTTACACCGATTTTACACGTGCTTTTCAACTCTTGATTATGAAACTTACCGGGTATGAAATCGGAGGAACACTGTTAAACTGGTTCCACTCTCATTTACATGGCTGAGAGCAAAGGGTTAAAATCAACACTTATCTATCAAGGTTTATTGAAGTTCAGTCCATGGTAGGTCAGGGCACGCGTTTAGGGCCTTTACTATTTCTTGTTTTTATAAATGATATAAATTGCATCGAATCTAGTGAGATTTTGAAGTTTTCGGATGACACCAAGTTGTTCAGGGTCATTAGAGGTCCAATAGATACGCAATTGCTTAAACACGATACTGATGTCATGGTTCAATAGTGCGACTTAAATGGACTTCGTTGTAACTCTTTTAAATGCGGTTCACTTAGATTCGGAAAAACATTATCAACCCCAAATTTATATTTTCTGAAAAGAACTCCGCTAGAAACCGTGGAACATATTAAAAATCTTTGTGTTGTTTTTAGCTCTGAAATGACATTTAAAGAGCAAAATGAGTATTTAGACATACGTGTAAGAAAGAAGGTATATTTTATTAAAAGATTTTCATCGAAATTTAAATCTACCAGAACATTTAGGACACTTTATTTCTCTTTTATTTAGCCGAGATTGATGTATGCTTTAACCATTTGGGGACCAAGAACATATTTGTTTATTAATAAACTAGAAAGGATACACACACTCCACTTAAGGTATGCTGCATTCAGGACTGGTTATCCGATGAGTCTCGATGATCACAACTTTAGTCAAACTTACGCTGAAATCGGCAACAGACAGAGCAAATTTAATATTTGCTTATAAGATTATATCTAGCCTCATAGATTGTAATTCTTTACTACAAAAGTTACCCCCTAGGAAAAGTCTCTACTAGGAATTAGAGAACAAATGGCTATTACTTTGTTAACCCAACTTTTTGTTAATCCAACCCATTGCTAAGGATAGGTCAAAACCAAACGTGTGTTATGGGATTATCGGATTTATGTAATAAAAACTGCTATTTATTTGATTTGTATAATTCAACATTACATTCTATGAAGAACATTCTTCTTCTTCTTCTTAGCATTACAGCCCCTTTTGGGCCTTCGCTTCCTGCAAACAGCGCCTCCAACTGTCTCGGTCCGTTGACCGCGTCTTCCAATTCCGAAATCCGAGCAGCGATGAACTGTCTTCGCCGACCGAGTCGGACCAGCATTTCCTCGGTTTCCCCACTGGCCGACAGCCTTCAGTTCTCCCAACGGATACCTTCTTGCTTGTCCATACGATTCATGTGTCCAGCCCATTGCAGCTTCCGCAATCTTACAATCCTTGATACCTCTGGTTCGTCCAAAATTTCATACAGCTCATGGTTGTATCGAATTCGCCATTGGTCCCCGTCTGGCTTCGCTCCAGTTATTCGCCTCAGGACCCGTCGCTCAAAGGCGTGCAATATATTTGCGGATGCTTGGGTTAGGGTCCATGTGCAATGTTTTTTATGCTATGGGTGTGAAACATGAAGAACATTGCACTGTGCATATTGAAATACTCATGAGTAAAAATGAAAATTTTTAAAAAAGTACTTTAAATTTGTAATTTAATATGTATAAACGTGTTTACGGAGTATATACACATTATAACAATATTTTAAACTACTGTGTGGGGCCATGCCCTGATGAAATAGAAAATAAGTAATATAAAATAAATTAAAAATTGCTTTCAAATATAACTTTATTCACTAGTATTTTCAAAAATGTTTTGATATTATTTTTGCAATCAATCTTTTCATTATTTAATGAAGATTAGCTGAATTTTGTGTAATTAAATTATAATTAGCTTACGCAAACAGTACTTTTTGGAGATTTTGCATACCCCTTTAGGTGAGCGTTGCAAAAGCAATATCAATTTATGGAAACAGTAGAAAGTTTTTCAAAAATGTTATTTTGGATTGCTTCAAATGAAACTGAAACCAGTGTGTTTATGAAATTGCATGCTTCTAGCTAAATTGTAGCAGGTAACCGCAGGGAATGAGTCAAGGAGGAAAGTGAAATTATATATATTGCGGAAAATGATAAATACAAACAAGAAATCAGCCTTTCCTACTGATGGTGATAACGGAAATTTTTTGCCTTTTCATGGCAGACATTTCAAATCTGCTATCAGCATTATGGATATTTCTGTATATTAAATCAAGTTTTATCCAAATTGTCGGGGCTCATTGATTTGGTTGGTGAATCAAATCAGTTTAGATTTTCATTTGATTCATGTTTTCTGGAAATTTAATACAAATTAAAGCGGATTTGTGGCTCTCAGAGTATTTATAAATTTAGTTACATCCCGGATCCACAATATATAAATAAATTTGAAATACTCCCAGCTGGAGGTGAATTTCCCTCGAGAAACTACTTTGAGTGCACTCAAAATATCACAAGGAGGAAAAGAACAACCTTAATCATTACCAGCGACTTTTCAAGGTAGCCATCATCCAATCTAGTCTATTAGATTGGAATTGATTTAATTTTTATCGATTTATTGACCAAAACCTTCCCTCTGTGTCCAAGGAGGGTTGTAGTCGAAGGCCTATAAAACTATACTTGATTAGGTTGTATTTACAATGGATTTCCCCAAATTATTTTATTTTACTCATTAATTTTTCGAGGTAGCTATATTACCAATAAAGATATGTTAAAAATAGGTAAGTGGTTTCCTACTGAAAGGTAAGATAAAGTTTCACGTTTCATGTCAACAAAGTTCTTATAGGCTCCTTCGAATCTCTTAATTAAAAATGCAGATACAAGTTTGCATAAGTTCACCTTTCGCAAAAGAAAGTTCCAATTGGACTTCAACAGCAATCCAAAAGAAGATATCAACATATTCAGATCAAGTAAATTGTCTCAAGTGTATGTGTGAATGCTTGAAACAATTGTTGCATGTTCAACATTAATGTCTTAATACAAAACGGAAAAATTCAAGTATACAGACCAAATAAAATTTATGCAAATATTAATTCAAGTTCATTCCCGTGAAAGTAAAATGAGGTAGCAATTAAGTCTTATATTTATTGACTGGCATTATTTCGTCTGCAAAAATGAGTTTTTCGAATTTCTTCGTTTATATACAAATACTATGATCCATTTCGTGATTACCTACGTGTGCGCATTTTGATCAGCAATCTCGTGAGTATGAGACAGTTTTGGATAGTATACGGCTCGATAAGCCAAAGATTTTGACAAAAAAGATGATTTGGATTTTAATTGTTGTAATTATTTGCCGGTCATTGCAATTTACTTTTCAATATCAATCTTCCAGTTGAGTATTATGAATAAAAACACGTTTCACTTTCTGATAATAATAGAGATAGGTAAGTACCATGTAAAATTAAAATAATACATTTAAACCCTCATTTACCTTCTCACAAATTATTTAATTGCCGTTTATCAACCATATCTGTTTCTATTTCTGGTGAAACTTGCTAAACTATAAAAAAATATTGCAGAGGCTACTGATTGTTCCATTCGACCGTGAATGAAGTTTTCAAAATCACTAACTACGTCGTAATTTACCATTTGCAACGTCTACAAATGATGGGTTGATTATACAATGTTTTTTAACAACTGGCATTTATTTTTTTAAACGTCTTCAAATTCAAACATGCAAATGTTGCAATCGCACATGGACCAGTTGATCATCATCATCATGGATGAAAGTGTCCGGTGAATCAAATGCAATTTGAATGGATATTATTAGTTTTGTTTCGCGAGGTTAATATGCATTAATCGTCCGATTAATCATTTTGTGATAAATTTCATATCAGCAGTCCTTGACTAGTACGAAAAGTATCGTTATTTTATAATTCCGGTATATGTTAAAATATTTAAAAATAACATATTAAGATAAAATTTATAGCTTATCAAAATATCGATGAGAGCAAACATTTTTCTTCAAGTTTCGGAACTCTGTAAAAACGATTTAAAAAAAAAACTTACTCCAATTGCGACCCGCTTGTAAAAGCTTCCGCCACTGAAAGTTTTCTAAGAAACTACAGGAGATCTTTTCACCAGACTTTGTCGAGAGATCGGAATGAAAATTATGGCGTAGTATCATACAGGGTCTGTATAATAAGTAACCGGACTGAGCCTGCCCCGCGCCGTCAAAGCGTCTGCTAACCGGTATCTGGTGCTGTAGTGGTGGTGGGGCTCTAGGCAAAGGGAACCGGGCTGCAGCAGTTGCCTCCAAGCGCTTGGAGAGATAGCATCGAGCGAGAGCGGAGTGCGTGTTCAGTTACGTCGTCGGAGTGAAAATGGAGCGTACGATCGAGCAACGTGTTAGCATCAAATTTTGTGTCAAACTCAAGAAAACGGCCACGGAAACTCTTCAAATGATTCAAGAGGCTTACGGTGAGGATGCTCTGTCCAGAACTCAATTGCTTCAGTGGCACAGAAATTTCCGGGAGGGCCGCAATGACGTCCATGACAAACAGCGCGTCGGTCCTCCATCAACGAGTCACACGGACACAAATGTACAAAAAGTGCATGATGTGTTGAACAGTGGTCGTCGTCTGAGCATTCGGGCTATCGCAGATGAGGTTGGAATTGATAAGATGACCGTTCGCAACATTATTAAGAACGATCTGGGCATGAGGAAGATCTGCGCGAAGCTGGTACCCAAACACCTGACTGATGAGCAAAAGGAGTGTCGTGTTGCTGTCGCTTCGGAAATCCTTGATCGACTGCAAACCGATCCAGAGTTCTTACAGCCTGGATATGGCACCAGCGGACTTCTTTATGTTCCCCAAGATCAAGAGACACCTTAAGGGGACGCGGTTCGGGACTCTCGAAAACTTTCAACGTGATACGACGAGGGCTCTAGACAGCATCGAGGTTGCCGACTTCCAGGGAGCTTTTGGGGATTGGAAAATTCGGTATCAGCGTGTTATCAACTCCAATGGGGACTACTTTGAACATTTCTAAAGAAAAGTTATACATATTTTGCCAATAAAAAATTTCCTGAGGTCAGTCCGGTTACTTATTATTCAGACCCTGTATTCAAGCAGTAGTAACGATGGTTTTTCCTGCAATTGAGGTCACTGTCAATTCGAAAATGTTCCTTCAAAGATTATTAATTAGATTTCGCCAAGAACATCTTGATAAAAATCAGGAAGGAAGGCTTATAGAGCAATAAAGCCAACGCATATATCAGGAAATTTCACTCAAGTATGTCATTTGATCGTTGGTTTTTCAAGTATGCATTTTCACAAATAATATTACAATAGCGCCTTTAAATTGCGTAAAATTTCATATGTATAGTATGTCATAAGTCAACGGACAGAAAAGAATCAAAATAGTTTTAGGAAGGATGCATTCAAAATTATGAGTTTATTAATCAAAACTACCCGAAGCAATGTCCACCTTTGGATCATAGAATGCTTGCTTAATGATACCTAACATAATGGCACGAATCAAAAGACTTCTACTTATTGCAGCTTGAAAAGCTTCCATTATAAACGACTGAGAAAATGGTTCCCGAAATTAAACACAGAAAAATTATGGGAGTATATGAGACAACCGCCACTAAAAGGTTGAAAAAATTGAAAAATTTTCTTCTCCTACGTCAACAATAAATATTTATCGGCAATATGAGAGCTAGAATCACCCCACATTGGACATGTTAAAAATGGAGCGTAAAAATATTCGAAACATGATCTCCCCATAATAAAGGATTAAACTCATATGGCTGGATAAACTTAAGGGTATTTGCTCAAAGGACCTTGGCAGCGTTTTTATCAAAATGAATAATTTGGTTCGGAAAAAAGTGGAGTAAATGTATCGGACCTCAAAGTTACAACCAACGAGCTAGATCTTCTAGATAAAGGAGGTATTGACTTCAACAGGACGACTCCTGATATGTAGGGTAGTAAAAGTGAAAGCGATCACTTATAAAGGCTTGCCTTAATTGGAAATAATTTTGAATTGTTTTACCTGCCAAACCCTGATTGAAGGAGTCAGTTACTTTCACAAATTATCGGAATTAAAGCTTCCGATTTAAATCATGCCTGGATGGCCAACCCCTCCTTCACTTCAATGAAGCAATCAAATTGTAATTTTTTTGATTATTTTGTCAGCTATCAGCAGCTAAGTCTTATATTTTGCTATATAAACAACACGAATGTCTAGTGGTATTGACAGTATTCCTCATATAGCACTACAACATTTACCAGAGGTTGCTATTAGAAATTATTGCACATCGTTTAACAATATATTGAGCTATTTAAAAAAGGCCAAAGTTTCCCCGGTCTTGAAGTAAGAGAAGCACGCTTTATGCCCTTAAAGCTAACCAGTTTGCTGGCTAACATCAGTAAGGTTTTTGAAATGATATTGAATTAAGCGTTAAACGGAAAGTTTGAGATGCATGAAGTGGTACCAAACTACTGGTTTGGATTTCGAACAAAATTCAATTATACATGCGATAGCTAAAGTAACCTCATATATTTAAGAAAACTAAATAATAGAGAATGTGTTGGAGCATGCCTCATTGATATAGAGAAAGCTTTCGATACAGTATGGTTATATAAATACAATGATTTTTAGGCCTTTCACGATAATTTTAGCTCGGACCAAGTTGCCACGATGTGCAATATGTTATAGGGAAAATATTTCTTGTGGAAAACAAATAAGAGATTGTAATTTCAAGGTTTTGAACAGCTTACAACATGGAATGAAAGCTGCACCTCTTCTTTTCCAGTCTTTATTAAGAGTATTTTAAACGGCTTTGATTTTACCGTGTTGCCAGTACAATCACTAATGTCATTTGCTGATAATCTAATTATTTATACTGCAAACAGAAAAGTAACAGAAGTTTAAGGACTTCTTGAGCGAATCTCCAACATGATTCAGTTTTTCATGAACAATTGGCAAAGGAAAGTCAATACGTAGAAATGTAAGCCAATTCGGTTTCATATGAAATTGTGGTTAGCCAGTCAAGACCTGAATGCAATTGAAGGTATTTTCACATAGTGACTAGCAGAGGCAATTTAGAGTAGTTGCCTTGTAAAGTCTGTGTTTGATACCCGAAACAGACTGGAAAATCTATCTATCCAACCGAAAAGTTAATCAAGTGCTAAGGTACCAAGAATCGAAACATTCATATTGAGGATGATTCAAAATATATTGCGAGACCTGTCACTACGTGCGAAAGCCCTGAATTTTGCAGTCATTCCACACTACTGATGTGTATATTGAGACTTATTTCACAACGGGCCTCATTTTTCTAGAAACGTTTGAATATTTACGAGAGCGGCTCAATAAGTACTTAGCCTCACCACCCGATGGCGCCACTATTGCAAGAGAGACTCTCTATCACTAGTATAGCTCCAGCCAAATCGAGTCCGTAGTTTTATTTTGACCACGCGTGGAAGCGGACGAGTCCACGAAGTTTGGAAAAATGGAGAAAAAGCAATATCGGCCGGTGATTTCATTCTTGTTTTTGGAAGGGAAATCGCGCAGCAAAATCAAAGAGCGTTAGAATGCTGTATACGGTGGCTCTGTTTCTGCGATGGCGACTATTATAAATTGGTTTGGCAAGATTCATTGGGGTCGCACGACGGTTTTTAATGAGCCCCTTTCAGATGCCCCGAAAACGGCTACAACGGAGGATAACGTGACAAAAATCCACAAGCTCGTATTGGCAGATCACCTATTGAAGATTCACGAGATAGCTGAGATTATAAGTGTCTCAAAATGCTCTATGGGCCATATCTTGCATGAAATTTAGGGCATGAGACGGCTATCAGCGTGATGGGTGCCACGTTTACTCACTCTGGACAACAAACACAACCGTAAGACCACTTCAGAGCAGTGTTTGATGCTGCTTAAGCGCAATCTGAAGAAGTTTTGGCAATGTTTTGGGACCATTGATGAAACACGGCTCCAATGGTATACACTAGATACTAAGAAGCAGCCAAAACTGTGGAACTAACCCAGCGAACGTGCTTCAAAGGAGGCGGAGAAGGTCATATCTGCCGGTAAGTTGATGGCCATCGTTTTCTGGGATTTGCAAGGTGTAGTCTGCATCAACTAGGGCAAAATGTTCCAAAGGCTCTAATTTGCTGGAATATTTGGCCGAAACTTAAGACTTGAGGTGTGCAGCATAAGTCAGTTGAGTGTCTGATCACAAGTACGGGAAGAAGGAAGAAATTTTTTGCATAAACCATAACGTGAGAAGATACCCTGTTAGTTTTAGAAGATATCTTAAGGCTAAGGTAGTTGAAGAGAAGAGGCAGAATTTTGAAAAAAAAAGGAGGAAAGAATAAGATCATAACCATCTCCATCAAAAGATGGACTGCTCTAATCAAACCATTTGCAAGACGCTGAAAAACGCCTTTACTTCTGCCTACACGGAAACCTAAAGAGCTGCAGCCGCAAAATGCCCCAGGTATGGTTGCAAGCACTGACTGCCAACAATTTGTCACGTATGACTTATTTGCACTCATCTGAAAACTAGATTTTTCTACCTGACATGATGAAAATTAGTGACCCTAATAAAAAAAAAGTGGCTTATTCGGGAGCCGTTTTCAAAGTCTGCTGTTGTGATGAGTTCAATTAAACTCTCCTAGCCAACATATTTTTGCTAGTCCCACACTTGAAAATAAGCTCTCTTTAAGAATATCTCAACTCACATTGCTCCCACTTCTTTTTTATATCAGAAACAAAACTTCAGGATAAACGCAGAGAGCATTTGTGGAACCATAATATGAACTCATCAGATGTGGTGTGCTAAGGCTCACAAAAATGATCTGAAAATGCAAAGATACTGCATTTGGAGTCACAAATGTATTGATGCGGGAACTGTAAGCTCTTTTGGGAGAATAAACCTTTGCCTCTGTAGAAATCTACGTTTGACCTGAATATTTGGGAAGGAAGCTCATTGAAGACTTTCAGGCAGGGCCCATTCAGTGTAAACAATTCGATTTTTATATATGAAATCACTGGAAACACATCTCTTGGGGGAATTTTGCGTCTATCAAATACGGCACGGCTCTTTATAACTAAGCTCATAATGATTGCTCCAAAAGAACCCACTTTCCGGCAAAGGTCATCTTCTGTTGACTTCTTCATTTCGTCTATCAATCTGTTAAGTCTCTCTCGCAGTTGGAGGAGTCTCAAGTGTAGAGTTCTTGACATCTAAGTCTGGCAATCTTTCCACAACTCAACTGGTCTCCCGATCTGCGCCACGTCTTCCACGCTTTTACGCCCCTCCTTAAACTCTTTATGCCATCGAAACACCTGGGCATGACTAAGAGTACCATCACCATGCACTTTTGCAATTTTAGCGTACGTTTCCGAAGCTGTTTCAACCAATCTGGCGCAAATTTTATCGCGACACCTTACCTTTGATTTTGGTTCTCCATTTTCACGACGAGCACCACCAAGACACGTCTACTCAACACGACAGAGCAGGCGAACTAAACAAGCTAGAGCGGTGGTAAATATATCAATGGAGAGGGGAAGGATGCCGGGGAACGGGAAAGGAATTTCAAGGTCGCAGGTTTACCACAAGCGCGGCAATCTCATCACTTAATTGACACACCTCGTAGAGCTTGAAAAACATAAAGGACTTGGCATGGTTTCCCAAATTAGCAAAATCAATAACAGAAACTGCCTGCCTGGGAGCCTCATTCACAATGGACCCATACTCAAGGACAAACAAATTTTTTCCCGACTCATTGCAAAGTATTTTGCGACAGTTTTTTGAGTGAAGAAAGAAAATGAGAACCCTTCTGTTAGTTTGTTGGTTATCAATACTACATCTTAATTCAACAAAGACTACAAGGAACTGTACTGTTTGCTATTTCTGAAAGACTCACTTTGTTGGTACTTTATTAAAACTAAACAATCGGCAGGGGCTAACAGAACCACTAATTATATGCTTCAAAAGCCCCAACATGATTTCTTTGTTCTTCTCCGCAATCATTCTGAATAAATGCATGATCGTTTGCTACTTCCCACAGCAATGATAATCCGCAAAAATATTTGTAACATGAATGAAGTTGACGTAGTTGTTTTTGCTGGTTTATAATATTGGTGAAGTGTTTGAAAGAGTAATACTTGAAGGCACGATATAATTTTCTGCTGGCAAAGAATTGTACTGGCAAAGCAGTTTGGCTTCAAAGAGCCGACTCTAAAGTCAACATGCAGACCGTAACCAAAAGTTGGCATAGGAACAAGATTGTGGTTTCTTGCCTGATCAATATAGGGAAAGCCTTTGACTCATTTTAGATCAATAAACTTCTCTACAAAATGATCAATTTTGGCTTTTTGGTGTATGTTGTCAAAATCATAGGCAGTTTCAGGAGGGCACAAACTGCCATTGTGGTGGTGGGTGGAATTAGTTCAAGCGTGTTTCTTATTTATTTTGATGCGCCACGACGTTCTACATGAGGGTCTTTTCTTTTCAATTTATTCATCTTTGATGTTCCGGACATGAGAGATAAATATAAGGCTGTAATCTAGGTGAGCCTCTTTGCTGACGATTTGCTAGTGTAGTCATCTGAAGACAATTTTCGATTTGCTAAGACAAAACGTCAAAACTAGTTAAAATCTCTTACTGCATATTATTGAAAATGGGAAATCAAAGTAAATGTAAAGAAAAGCGATTTGATTGTGTTAAAAGATCCCCACATAAACAATGGTCGTCGTGCAAAAGGCATTTGCGACTGTAGGATGAAGATGAATGAGCATATGGTGCTCTGCTACAAGTAAAACCGATCAGTGAAAAATTTAGCGAATTTCACATCAAAGGGTTTGTCCTGGGGACATTTAAAAGATGACGACAGGATGGTATCATTTGACGTCAAGGTACTTTTTCTAAGTATTCTAGTCAAGGAAGTACTTGTTTTATTGGGGACATGGCTTCTCCGTCAAGGATCAGGCAAACATTGGAAAACACGAAGCCAAATGTACCTGAAAGAGCTAAACCCTGGATCAGGGAAAGCTGTTTCACTATCACCAGAGAATTTTTTAAACAAAAGCAAGGCGCTCCAACGGGAAGCCCCCTTTCTCAATTTGTCAGTGAAATTTTTATGTCAAATTTGGAAGAGAAACTAGCAAAAAAAAGAAAACTCCCGCTTTGATGGGTGCGCTATGTAAATAATGTTTTTTCGGTACTCAAAGAAGATCAGGTACAAGTCTCCCTCACAGCGATCAACTCCACCCACAAAAATAATTTATTTACTTAGGAAATGGAGTCTGAGAGGCAGATGCCATTCCTGGATGTGATGGTGTGTAGATGAACGAATGGACTGAAGTTCAAAATAAACCGCAAAACAACGAACGCCTAGCGGATTATTCCGTTCATGTCTAACCATTGTCAGCAGCAAAAATGGGCAATGTTCTACTGGTTTATAAACGAATGATCACATTTCCATTATATAAGGAAGCCCGGAAGAAAGAAACGTCGCACACTTACATATTAAAGGAATGGATAAAAATATCCCAGGAATGAGGCCAAAGAATTAATAGCAAATCAAACAAGGACGATCTTCAACAGGAAATTTACAATGCTGACCATGGAGAGCGACCAAAGGAAAAGATTAGTGATGACTTACAACTCAAGGATGCAAGACATTGAGAAGGTAATAAAAAGCTTGGACATCGATCTGGTTTATACGAGCTAAACCACAAGACTCCAGGACTAACTTAGATTAACAAAAGACTCCGTAACATAAATGAAGAGAAGCGGCGTCTACCAGGTGTTTTACATTGGGCTAACAAGAAGATCACTAGGTGTCGGATGGAATTAACATGTTAGGGAAGCAGTTAATAAATCGAAGAATAAGAAAGACAGGAACTTCATGTCAAAAATAGCATGTGGTTCTAAAAACCATGAACTAACGATGGATGGCGTGCGCATTGTAAGAACAATAACGAACATATGGTAATTGGATATAGCTGAAAGCATTGAGGTATTTAATTGCAGGAGGCAGAATATTGGAACGATGGCCCAAGTAACGGATATACCTGGCTTAGTAAGGTTATTAAGTAAAGGGCAGGTAATCAGAAATTTATGAACGATCAACTATTGTTTCAGAAATGAAAAAGATCTTGAAAATAATTTGGGAGTAAGTCAGGGTTTAAGTTAATTAGACCTCAATTAAAGGCTTTTGGGTTAGATAGTAGGATTGTTGTGAGATGAATTTAGAAGTACTGAAGAAGTCATCGAGTATGTTGTTATAACCTCAAATCTCGTGGAGCGATACATGACGGAGATTTATTATCCCTACACAATTGCGATCAGCTAGCAAGTGTTTGATGGTAGAGCTCTGCCACTGAACCACCACTTGACGTCGGCAGTATGGTGAGTTGATTAATACCTAGATCTCTGCCACTAAACCGCCACTTGACGTCAACAGTGTGGTGAGTTGATTATTCCCTTAATCTCTGTCGCTGAATGACAACTGGACGTCGGCCATGTGGTAAGCCGATTAACACTTGAATTTTTTAGTTTACGTGTGTTTTTATTAGAAATACGCATATCGTTTATAACTAAAGTCGCTTGAAACCGCTTAAGTAATTCAGTTTAAGTGCGACATGAAAATTTGTGTGCAGGGTTTGCACTAGTTGCGGCCTTAACCTATTATATAAAGTTAGTAGTTCTCTAAGCGGACGTGACCCCATATAACAGGAGAAAGATTGAAGGAAAATCAGTTAGCTATAGTAGTTGTACGTGAAGGAACTGCATAAAGGCAATCACGACAGGATTATAAAGATATTATCTTAGCCTCAGGTTTGTGGATAATTTATTGTCTTCCGAACAAAGCATATAGTAGCATATGATTTATACACTTGGATTACGTGATTTATATGTATTTTTTCTTCAACAAGAAACTTGAAAATGATACGTTGGTAAATGCATGAGTATTAGCACATACTTTAGATTTTAAGAAAGAGAATTTACATAGATCAAATCTAATAAAAAATTGAGGTAAAATATTTTTATCTCAATCAACAAGGATTTATTGATGTTTTTCACACACTTAAATGCATGCGATGGATAATAATGAATAATAACGCAAATGAAGAATTAAATCATGGTAAAGTAGGGATTGTAGAAACCCGAATATGCTTTTTTCAAGATTTAACGTTGCGGTAGTCTGTTTCTTACTATACGAGTATGCAAGGAATGCCCTGAAATAGTATACTGTAGACTCTTTTTTGTGATGTTAAGACGATCAGATTGCGTGTTTCTTCTTACTTTCCTACAGTTTTTTTGCAACACTTATGTGGTAAATTGGGAACGATTGTTTCATAATTCATCGTCAAAAGATTTGTTTTTTTTTATCAAACGTTGAATTAACTCACGATTCCTTTTGAAAGATTAAAAAAGAACGAACATTTACTTATTTATTGTCAAATGACTTATAGTCTTTTTCTATCAGCTTTTAACTAAACATCTGATTTGAGTTGCAATTAAACATTTCAAAATTGCAAAATCAATCGACTATATTGAAGGTATTACTGCGTCCTTTATAGCTTTTTCATAATGCAGTGATCGAATTTGAATTTAAGCATCTGTAATAACTACCGATCCCGCGGAGCGACACCCCGCAGAGATCTGTCATCCCTATATAACTTCTCAACCAGCTGATAAGGTTGGATGACACTTCTCTGCCACTGAACGGCCACTAGACGTCAGTCGTGTGTAACTTGTGTGAGTCGTGACACGTGTATGGCAATTTGATTGTTACGGAAAAATAGTGCATCACCGAAAACATTTGAAATCCAACATAGTAGCAACGAAACCGCAAAGTTGCTCTTTGGAAATTTTCACTCCTAACAATGTAGCAATGGACAGATCTGTGGCGTCGCACGAAATCAAGGGCCTCATTTCATCTGTGGCAAAACAATAGTGAATGGAACAAAGCTTGAGAGAAAGCTTTTACATACACAAAATGGAGAAGACAATAGTAGCTGACGCAAGTAAATCTACGAGTTATTTCAATGCAGCAAACTAAGTATCAGTTTGAATTTTATATTTGAAATTTACTCACAGATATGACGCTGTTTGTGACGTTTGTGAGCTAAAAAAATTGTGGAGACGCAGGAAATGCCTTTAATTTTATAATAGGTGCCACTGATTTTCATTGCGTTACAGACTTTGAATGAAATAGTTATGTTCTAGTAAGCCGTGCGTCCTCTATTGACACTTTTTCGTGTGAATGCACTGCTAAGATCTATGCTTTTATCAATACTTTCTCGAAAACATGTCTATATATCAAAGCGTAGTATTGCAATTATCCCAAGTACATAGAATTTAAGAGCAGAGAAATTACTGAGTCAAAATCTTATCGCTTTGCATGAAACACTTATAAAAAAAAATTTGAAACATGACTCATTTCAACTCATTTATATATATGATGGAAAAATTAACGAGTGCATTATTTTTCTCGATTCAAGTTTTTTGTTAATTCTATACTTTTTTACGTAATAGAATAATTTTATTTCAATCAAAAATCACAAACGAAGAACAATACCATTAAATAAACGAATAAATATACTGTTAAAAATAACATGAATAGCATACGAAGAAAAAAACATCTGAATTGTACATTACACTGAAATGAACTCATTAGAGGCTGGCTTTTTGTAATTACTAATAACTATAAATAAATGTTGAGATTTGATCAACTGACAGCTGACCCGACCTAATCCAACCCAGCCTTGACCCTATCCTTACCTTGCATTTACTGACATAGAAAACTAGTAGTCGGGAAATCATTTTTAATTGGATATAGCTATATAAAATAAAAGTAATTATTCCGTCTGCTTTCCTTGTGCATAAAAGTTGTGGATTATTTTCTTTATAATTTTTTTACGAATAGAAACTCATTCTTTTGTACATTGACGGGTACTTTTTGAAACCCAGTTAAATAAATTGATCGTTTTGTCAACTTGGACTCGACTTTTTCTCAACTGAAAAACCCGAACCCACTGAAAATAACAATAGGTTATGCGCCCAGGGCAGCTGTAAAAGGTTTTCTTCAAAAGTCAAGAAAGGAAATTGTCAGGCGAGTCGAGAAAGTAGTCCAAGACTTCAGAACTAACAAGGACAACATAACCTACAAATCAGCGACATTCGAACAGCAAGTCAACGTTGAGCAACGAACACGCAAGTCGTTTTAAGTCAGAAAATTGCCACTAAAGATTATAAATTCATTTTGTTTATTTAAAAATTGTCAGAAGTTTGTCGAATTGTTAAATTTAAAGCAAAACGGATACTGTAAAGTCTTAATTGGAAATGTTATGTGAAGATAGTCAAGGAAATGTCAATTTCATTTCATGGCGATTTAAATTAAGCCTAGCACTTAAGAACAAGGATCTGTATGATATGATAACGGGTGCAAAGCCCAGACCAGCAGATGCTACGTCAATTGATACAGTCGCCGCTTGGTTAAAGAGAGATATTGAGGCTCAAACATTGATATGTTTAAATGTAAACAGTGAGATTGCGAACAAAATTGGAAATTGTAAAACAGACAAGAATATGATACACAATTAGTTAGTTTATATGGTACAAAGACTGACGTAACTTTAGAAACCTCCCGAATCACATTCTTTACCTATGAGTATGACGAAAGCAAGTCAGCTGCTGAGAACTGTATGGAGATTTTGAATCTCACGGATGAAGTATCAACTGAAAATGATTCTTTGAGGGAAAGTTGGATCATGACGAGGATCATAAGTGTGCTACCGCCAAAATTGGCACATTTGAAGACATCCTGGGACAATGTGACCGGAGCAGCAAAGAACGTAGAAACTTTAATGGAACGTTTGAGACTCGAGAACGAGCGACTCAAAGAAACGACGACAAATGCAGAGGGCAGCACCAACAACGCTCTCATGGCCAGACGCAGGAAACAAGGACCGTCAGCAAACAGCAAAAAGGAAAAGTCGCAGTTCGCATGCTACAAATATCAAAAGAGAGGTCACGTGCTTAAGGAGTGCAGAGGTAAACAGTGTGATGAATACATTGCCTAATGCAAGAAGAAGTATTCATGTAATATCTGTAAGAAGAAGGGACACTTCGCAAAAGACTGCGAATCTCGAGAAGAAGCGAATAAGTCAACAAACGGGAAACCAAATAGGAAGACATTTTTGACCACGGCACTCTCGACGGTGGACAACGACATTTCGAAAGACAAGGCCACTTCATAGTATCAAGACCGTGAAGCCAGCCAACACATGACGTCTTACCGAGAGTGGTTTGTTCAGCTTGTTGAGTTGGACAAGCCCATCCCGATTGTGATTGGAGACTCAACCAGGCGTTGCAGTCCGGAACATCGAGATGGAAGCATTTGATGGTCAAAAGTCGTATCCAGTGGTACTAGAAGACGTCATTTATGGTCAAACCTCAACTTTAATCTTTTCTCAGTGAGTCAGATGCTAGACAAGGGACATGTACAGAAGGCAAACGGAAACGAGTCAACGGGAAACTGTTGCAATAGCAAAGCGCAAAGGAAATCTCTACAAAATGATGCTCAGGAGAGAAGAGGAGACAAATTTGATGGCCGTATCGATCAAAGTCTGGCACGAGCGACTCGCCTTTCAGAATGTCAAATATGTGAGGGACATACTAAAAAGGAAAGGAATAAAATACATTGATGATTGGAATGACCATGTATGCACAGGGCGCTCGTATGGCAAGCTACATAGATGCTCACACCCAAACAACCGCAAGACAGCTTAGCAACCGTTAGATCTCGTGCACGTCGACACCGGTGAGATGAACATCCCGTCATTGGAAGGAGCGAAGTACTGGCTCCTGTTCAAGGACGATTTTACTCACTACCGAACCTGTCACTTTATGAAGATGAAAAGTGAAGCACCAGAGAAGATCAAATGTTACCTGAGAATCGCTGAAAACCAGCTAGGGAGGAGAGTGAAAAGTCTGAGGTCTGACAACGGCACCGAACTGAAGAATGCGAAAACCAAACAGATGATGGACAAGTTGGGAGTTTTCCACACCTCCATGAATGTACACACGCCAGAGCAGAACAGAAGGATTGAGAAAGAAATGAGAGCAATTGTCAAGGCAGCCAGAACAGCGATACACATGAACGAGTTGGACGAGAAACTGTAGGCCGAACAATGAGCCATGCGATCTTCTCGATCAACCAGAATGGAACCAGCAACGTACCAGGGAAAAGCCCAGCAGAACTTTGGTTCTGAAGAAAAATGAAGATTGGGAAGCTGCGGCCCTTTGCATGCGAATGTTACGTGCTGATACAAAAACAGAAAAGAGGCAAGATGGATAGAAACTCAAAAAAGGAAATTCTGGTTGGCTATGATATTGATTCACCCTGCTACCGGGTTTATCTGAAAGAGAAAAGAGAAATTATCAGCTCAGACAATGTGATCTTCGAAGATGAGACTGAGGCAAGGAACTGAACTTGAGACACAGGCACCCGAGGGCACATCTGAGAAGCAAGAAGAAAGCAGCAGCGATACAGATGAAGAAGACGAGAACTGGGGAACTGGAAAAAGCGCTGAGGAGCCATGTGACAACGAGAGTGAGACACCAGCGCCTGGTGAAGAGTCAGGAAGGAGAGTTCTGCAAGATCGTTGAACTCTGCAACCACCACCGGGACTGAGAGACTGCGTACTTGACTCTCATCGTGGAGGAAAGAGCGTCAAAATAGCCATGATTGGTGAAACCGAGGACATCTCGGTGAGTGAGGTACTAAGAGATGAGAAGTGGAGACGAGTAATGCAGGAAGAGTACGACTCGCTGATGGAAATGAAAACTTGGAAGCTGGTGGACTGTCTAGAAGGAGCGAGTCCAATCAATTGTCGCTGGGTACTTGGAGAGAAGGCAGACGGGAGACTTAAGGCCAGAGTAGAGGCAAGTGGATTTGAACAGAAGGAAGGAGTGGACTACATGGAAATTTTCAGCCCAGTAGCTTGCCATGCATCCATTTACCTACTCCAAAGTCACGCAGCGTCAGAGAAAATGAGATTGGTATCGTTCAATGTGAAAACGGCTTTCTTGTATGGGAACCTGGAGCAGGACATCTACATGCACCAGCTTGAAGGGTTTAACGATGAACAAGAGTCTCTACGGACTTAAACAAGTTCCGAGGATGTGTGACGAGAAAGTTTCCGCCCACTTTGAGAAGAAGATAGGCTTGATCAACACAGATGATGACCCGTGTATATACTACAACAAGGACAAGAGCATTATGCTCTCACTTTTCATGGATGATGGATTGGCAGCCGGCAAAGATGAAGAAGAAATATAAAAACTGGACGGTATCTTCGTGAGTCAGCCTCGCTACACGGAGAAGATCTTGAGCAAGATGAAACTCGAGCAGTGCAATCCAGCATCCAGACCCACTGAGCTAGGAATGATCAACCATAAGACAAACTTCAAGAACGATGAGGCACTTCTAGTGAACAACAACTATCGCGTGGCGATAGGAAGTTTGTTGCACTTAGCCACAAAAACTAGGCCAGACAAATGCTTCGTCGTGAACTACCTCAGTCGATTCTGCCACAAGCCGATGAAGAGCCATCAGGCGATGGTGAAACGTGTTTTCCAGTACTTGAGAGGGACCACGCCAGCCGGAATTCATTTCGGAGGAGACAAGACACTCGTAGCCTACACCGATTCAGACTTTGGAGGAGGCTCTGAGACAGGACAGTCAACGAGTGGTGTGTTAGTAATGAGAGAAGGGCCAGTGATCTGGTATTCACAAAAGAAGCTTCTGGTAGTGACTTCAACTGCAGAAGCCAAGTACCGAGCAGCAGTGTCAGTGATTGACGATGTGTGCTGAATGAAACGAATCGCACTGGAACTTAGCATTCTAGAAGCTGAGCTGCCGATCGCTCTGTACGTAGACAACATGTCAGCCATACACATGCTACAAAATGCACACGAAGAAAAGACGACCAGAGGAAAGAAGCACATCGAAATACTACGAAAGTACATCCAGCAACACTGTGGCACTGCGACGCATCGAGAAAGGAGTGTTGAGATTTGATCAACTGACAGCTGACCTGACCTAACCCAACCCAACCTTGACCCTATCCTTACTTTGCATTTACTGGCATTGAAAACTAGTAGTCGGGAAATCGTTTTGAATTGGATTCAGCTATATAATATGAAAATAATCATTCCGTCTGCTTTCCTCGTGCGTAAAAGTTGTGAATTATTTTTCTTATAAATTTTATCACGGATAGAAACTCATTCTTTTGTACATTGACAGGTTCTTTTTGAAACCCAGTTCAATAAATTGAACAACTTGGACTCGACTTTTTCTCAACTGAAAAACCTGAACCCACTGAAAATAACAACAATAAAAGAAGAAATAGCAATTACATATATCTATGGAGCACATTTAACATAAAGTAAATGAAGCCTGTTGTACATTAGAATATTTAACATACTATTGCATGTGTGTGTATGTATGTGACTCTTAAAAATGGAGCAAGCTATTTTGAAATCATTCATAATTTTCAGAGACTATTTTTGAAAAACTAAGGGTAATGTAAATGATAATAAAAAAAAATTAGTTAAGTATATAATATTAATAAATATGAATTGCTCAGTTAACCCAGTCTTTCCTTTTCAGCAAACTCGTTCTTTTTCAGATGGAAGTGACGGCGAAGGTGAGTATGCCGCCGAGAGGATAGGGTTTCGATAACCCGCGAATGGTCGATTTCGTACGCAGTACAATATTTTGGGTTTTGCATTTTTTGTTAGAGTAGTTTGATTCGGTTTGAGTTCAAGTGGTATTGAATGTAGCGCTTTTGACTTTGACATATTTTGTATGCATCGAACAGAAAAAATCAACTTCAAAATCAATTTTTAGCCAATTTAATCAAAAATGCATTTCGAAGCTTGCATAACAATTTAGGCTCGTTGGTAATATATTTGTCAATAGGAGATTACCTTGCCACTGAGCTAAGCGACTCAGAATAGCCATTGATTTTTCCTATCATGGACAAGATAGTTAGATAGTAGAAAATATTTGGGAGAAGACTTACTAAAAATGTTCTAACTTCAACTGATCTATCGAAACCGCAACCTGTCCGCTAATTTTTTATTGAAAAACTACAATATAATAGCTACAACCACCAAAATTGGTAAATGCAATAGGTTGGACGTGAAAGCCTCTTGAGAGTTTGAGTAGCAACAAAATTTTCAGGGGTTCTTAAGGGGGATCTGACTATGTAATAAGAAATTTAAGAAATTCAACGCCCTGATGAAAGTTTGCCAAAAAAGCTCTTAAAATTTCTGCTATTGTGGAGTGCAGGGGAAGATAAATGTATGCAAAATGCATGTCCTGCCCCTTGCAATCATATCGAATAAATCGGAAAAGAATCTATGAAAGTAATTCTTTATCGGCACAACAACAAAAATTACTTTAGGGGTCAAAATTCACAATCTTATATATCTCATATTTATCCCAATAAAATCATAAAGGTACCCTCATGTTGAATGTAACTCTATAAATAAGTAGTCCTTTATAACATCCTCATATTTTATATGTTTCGAAAAAATTGAAACATGTTTGCCAAGATTGCAACCGTTTATAGTTTCAACGGTTTTCTACCCACGGTTTTTCTACTATATGGGCTTTTTATCAAATCAGACACTACAGAGTTGCTTGGGTCTTTTAAAAAATTTCATATAAGATGAATAAAATAAATGTCCTCAAACTCTCACGCAGACAATACTAGTTATATCTAGTTATATTATAACAAAATTGCAGCCGGTTAAATTGGAGCGCTAATGTTTTTTTAACTAAGAATATGGTGTACATGTCATTGAAGCGTTTTTTGTTTTTTTCTTTTCTTTAGCGCTACAGTCCCTATTGGGCCTTCGCTTGGAGATACGAGTAGTTAGAGTATCTCATTATCTTGATTGAATGTATCGGCACTCGAGAAGGTGGTATGGTCAGTACGATTCTTTTGACGTATGTCCGTCTACCCAACTGCAATGCGATCTGATTTCAATCCAGTACATATGACAACTGAAGTATTTCTGATGGAAACGTAATTCTATCCACCAAACTTGATCAATATAAATTAACTTCTTGCTAATATAAAATGGTACTAAAGATTAAACCTACTAAAAGGGAAATTTAAGCATGAACTATAATCCAACAAACTCAGCACCTAGTGTTCCTGTTTCAACGAAATGTAAAATCCACTTCAAGTGATAGTTTTTATTTATAAGGACAATTTTTCGATAATGTATAAAATTTGTTTGCCTTTAATAATCTTTAGCCCTCGAGCTTTAGTTGTGAATAAAAATGCTATACTAGACGCTGCAAGGAGATCAGCCAAACACAGAGGAACATTTGATAAAGAATTTAATTTTTTGCTATAAATTTTATTATTATATATTCGTTTTGCATGATAATCTAAACATAAATCTATATTTTATCGTTATTACGATAAATGCATATTTTATCCATTTGGAACTACGTTTAAAGCATTAATTTTATTCCCGAAACCAATTCAGCCCAGCATAAAGTTGAATGCAACAAATTTAAAATTCAAACAAATTATTTGACAAGCTGTTATGAAAGTTTCAATGGTGAAAAGAGGCATCATCTAATTAAATCAGTTCTATAAATTTGACCCAAAACTTAATCTGACCAATCAAACATAGAAACTTTTGACAATAATTTATACTTGAATATCAAATTTTGCTCCGCTGGAGAAAGCATCGTAAAATTCAATGAAATACACAAAACCACCTACTTACATTGAAATCAATGAAAAAGTAATCCAAATCTAGAAAATAAATTTTCTATTGAAACACACTTATCGCTGAAAACCGCTGAGCCGAGTTTCGCTTTTCTCGGATATTTTCCAAAACTGAAAATATCTTTCAAATTCAGCCTTCGCACTTTAGAACGATTATTCGCACTGTTGCACAACACTTGTTCACTGCAATTTAATATCGAAATACCTCTAACTCGTTAGCGATAGCGAACGATAGATCGCGTAACTCGAAAGCAATTTGATCTAAAGTGCAAGAAAATTCGTTAAATTCGACCTAATCTGCGTTGGAGCCGGTGACGCACTTTAGTTTCTTTCTTTAACTGAAGTGTGTCCCTTAACACTTGTGCTAATTACTCACTTCACCAAACTTCTTCAGGTGAGAACCGATTTTAATAAATTTATCCAAGATTACAAAACAATTTCATCAATAATGATCGAACCGCGACTCTAGACTAAACTGACGAGGTGATTGCTGGTAACTTTTGAGACCGCTAGAAGGTAGACTCGGAGTGACTGTATCTACTTTACGTACGCTGGTTACGACCTGGCTAAGACAGTCTTCAAGACGCGATCAAAAACAGTCTAAACTCCAACTTCGAAGTCTTGGAAGGTTGCACGTTGTACAACGAAGTTCGCGCGAGTTGAGGCTGTTCGGCGGAAAGTGTGCTATGGAATAGGAGAAACTGGGGCAGACCAATACCAATTCAAACGATTTTCGATTAATATGGAAAAAAGATGATTACCGTAGAGTATTTACCAAAATTCTAGGCCATATTTACGTCTGCTTAGTACAACTGAAAATTTTTACGCATGTTTAAAGTTGTTATCACTAACAATTGTTGTTTGCTCATATGTGAGTCCATTGAGTCTGTTTTTTGGCAATGTGCAAGATCGCGCTTAATAGCTTCCATTAAAGCTTTATTTTACTAGATTAATGCCTTGCCAAAATGAAATTGCAGGTGAAGATAATTTCTTTCAAGACAGATTGTATAAAATTTGATGGGATTTTGATGAGGATGATCGAGCAATCGCAAACACTTCCGGAAAGGCTTAAGCGATTCAAAACAAAAATTTACACAAGCAAGTCGTCGAGTTTAGAAAGTGAATTAATCTTGGGACAGACATCATTTTGAAAGAAGTTTCTAAATTTGGTAAAACGCTTTGTGATATTACTTCAATATAAACTTATTTTAATCCCTAAATATCTTTGTGAATATAAAACATTTTAATTTTATTTTAACCAGTGCGATAAGGTAAGTTTTCCCTAAGTTCTTTATCATGTTTCCATGACCGGTAATTAATTTTCTCAAAGGTTTTGCTTAGTACATCTCATTTAACTAACTTTAAAGTTATAAGTTCCTTAAATAAAAATTCATTTGATATGCTATTTCAAAACTAAATTAAGACTATTCTTGCATTTGCAATGCTTTAAAGTTCCATCAAAGAGTTCATTTCAATCACAATCATTACAAAGCCTTTACATATTTGCGATACATTACCGGTGTGACTCGCTATAAATCACCATTTATTTAACCCCACACGGATTTTTAAGTAGTAAAACTTAAAAATCCGTGTGGGGTTTTTGGTCCCCCATCGGGCGCATGCTTTGGTGGCGGATAGAGGGTGCCCTACCCGGCTAGCCGGGAAGAATGTGGGAATTAAAATACCACTCATGGACCAAAAAATAACTAAGTCAAAGTGCTGACAACGCCCCACTTAGTATTTACCAGGACAACAGCCATGGATCCGATTGCATAAACGACAACGACTACCGCAACGAATAAAAGACTATTCTTTTGGAACTTAGAATGTTAGATAATTGAGCAGCTTATGTGCACTGCAACCACTGTTGGATGTAATAAAAACATAAAAAAAATTAACATCTTCGCAATGCAAGAAACCAGATCACATGGTGGAGACACATTTGATGTGCGAACGTATACTGTATTTAAGAGCGGAAAATTGCAAGAAAGCCGTGAGTTTGGAGTTGTATTCATTTTTGACAGCGTATTTAAACAAATTGTCATCAAAATTAAGCCTGTTTATGAAAAGATTTGTGCAATTCATACCTGGCTGGTTAATTGTCATGCACCCACAGAAGACAAGGAGGAGGCAATCAAAGACAAATTTTACAGCACCCTAAAATGCACTGTCAGTGCAATACCCTCGAATGGCATCAAAATTATTCTGTGTGACTTCAATGCAAAAATTTGGCTGAGAAGCAGTGCACAAAAGTACAACCGGAGGACACAGACTTCATACACAGGCCAGCGACAATGAATAGAGCCTGATAGACTTCGCTACAAGCAGGGGGTTAACAGTAAGCTCCACATACTCCATCCATAAGAGAACGCGGGCATTCCCAGACAATCGCACATGCAACCAGATTGACCATGTTCTCATTCAAAAATGATTGGCCAACAGAATTCTCGATACGCGCTCATTCCGCAGTGCTGTCGGTGATTCGGACCACTACCTTATAAGGGTCAAGTTCCACTGCCGCATCTCCAAGAGCTGTAAACAAGGAAGATCAGATCCCCCAAAGTACCAGATACACAAGCTAGATGATAGCTTAGTAACGTCCACATATATGTCGACACCGGAAAATTGCATTAATACATCCCCACAGGCGGGGAAAAGTAATGATGAGATCAAAACTTTGTCGAAGACAGTAACTGATGTGGTAACAGAAGCAGCCGTAGAATTCTTGGGGCACCTGGCAGAGGAAACTAAGAGCTACTGGTATGACGAAAAACACATGGAAGCAGTTAAAACAAGTTAGATGAACAAACCTACGCTCCAGTTAGAAGGGCTTTGTACCCAACTTACGATATGCAGTCACCAACAATGACTAAAGTCAAGAAGTACGTCAAAGAGATGTGCACGTTTCAAAGAAAATCCATTGTTTCTCCATTTTTAACGGTCGCCGTTTCATTGCAAATTAACAAAAATCACTCATATAATGAATTCACAAAAATATTTATATATTTGATTTTAATGAAAATATTAAGAAGATCAAATCAAAACTGCCGAGTCTGATGCGATGGAGAGTCCATAAAGTACCAAAATTGTGTGTTATTGCTATTCTAATTGAAGAAATTGTTACGAAGTATAAATTAAGCTCCGAAACCTTTCCTAGAATGGAAGGATTCCTTGCACTCCAACATTTTATTCGGAAGATTACCAAGGAACCACTCCACGCGCTGTAGTACTTGTGGGAAGGACTAAAGTAAGGTTAGGATAACCGATGTAAATCATTAGTATTAAGTAATGTTAGGGACTAGTTATTAAGCAAAACAAGTTGAGTAAGCAGGAGAGTGCTCCTACCAGAAGGTCTTTGTAAACATCCTAGGGTTAGAAACAAGTCTTCTAATGACGTGAATCGATAACTTGAATTATTTATCCAATACTTGGATATGAAATCGTTCAAATTTATACAAAAGATGCACAGTTTCTTTCATAAGCACAGTGCAGCCGCCATTTTAATCTAGCTTAAATGATCTTTTTGAATGCTCGGACGATTGAACATGTTCAAGTTCAACACTATTCCTGAAATTTTAATGAAAATTGAAAGAAAATAAAAGTGCCTAAGTCAATTTTAAATATATATAGGGTTTTCCAATAACAGGTGTTATTTTGAATAGATCTTGTGATTTAACACCTTGCGACTTCTTCCTTTGGAGTCACGTGATAGAGGGGGCCTACGCCAATACCCCAGCGTCGATTCAAGATCTCAAAGATGAAATTCATGAGGCTAGCGAGGACATTTCATGAAGAGGATATGGTCCTGTAAGCGTGTCGTAGTGGTTATTTGCCTGATGTTAGTTTTTGCTATTAACGGCATATCTTCTTCTTTATAATGAAATAAACATCCGATCATTTATATTAAACAAGTTGGGTAAACAGATCTACGCTCATGTCGGAAGGGTTTTGTATTCAATTTACAAAATGCAGTCACCAGATCGAATCAAATCAAGAAACATGTCAAAGACGATTTTATTGGAGAAAATATGAAATACGAAGATCATACTATTATTAACAAAGTTGAACGAATTTCGACTTCTGAGGTTTTTGGTATTGTTATACTCATAAATATCTCCCTTGATAATTATTTCAGATGTCCATCCGCGACGGAGGAAACACATTTTTCATGTATTTCCCCCCTGTGCCCCCACTGAAGCAAAAACTGACAGTTTAACAACTGTTTTGAAAAGCTCCCATGAAAACTTTTATGTCATACTCATATCGGCTACGTTTGATGAATTTTTTTTTCAGGGGTCACTCTCCTGTACCATCATCGATTAATGGCCAATTTTTTCGAATCCTAGAATGGTTACAAAACCCTTTTGCTAGGAGCTCTCTCCCACCTCCTTGACTTATTTCACTTATGAGCATTAATTGTAGGTACTCATCTTCAGTCATTCATTAAATTAAATCAAGTGTCCAAAGCATGCACCTTAAACGTTGGAGTTGGGAAAAAATAACTCAAAATTATTCAATCTTCGCATTTAAAACAGCCACTATTTTGTTTTACGATTACTGATACCACAAGCTGAACCGATTCTCAAAGATATACACGACACCTATCATTCCTGAAATTGTCATGCGAATCCTAGCAAAACTGTAGTGTCTGACTCGGTAAAAAGCGCATGTTTTTCCATAGCCATATGTTGCAATAGTAATAAATGCAGCGCATATTGTTCCATAGTAATACAGGAAAATTCAAACCGCTATAACATCGCAAAATTTTATTCAATCTTTATGAAACTTTCAGGATAGATCAATCTTATAAATAGACATCCACGTACTGAATTTCATTGAATTTAAGGGTACCGTTAAGATTTTATTCAAAAAAACATGAAATCGATAAATCATACTATTACTAACAAAGTTGAGTGAATTTCGACTTCTAACGTATTTGTTGTTGTTGTACTCACCAAGGCCTACATTCCTGATTTTTTTTTCAGATTTTTCGGATCACAGGTGTCCAATCGCGAGGGGGGGGGGGGGGGGGACACAAATTTTTCGTATATTTCCCCTCCCTGTGCGCCCCTCGAAGCAAATTTTGGCAAAAAAAAAGTTCTCATCAAGACCTTTCATTTGATACTCATATCGGCTACCTTCAATGAAATTTTTTTTTCGGGGGGTCACTCTCCTATATGGGGAGACCCCCTTAAATACCTTACAAACCTTTTTTGTAGTTGAACTTTGAAAAGGTCACCACTTTACACCTACACACAAAATTTGATGTATCTAGCTTAAGTGGTTTCCGAGAAAAAGTGGTGTGACACACGGACGGACATACGGACAGACGGACAGACTGGTCGCGAAACTAGTAGGGTTTTGTTAAATTATTTTACAAAACCCTTAAAATAAAAAATCAACATCTTCGCAATGCAAGAAACCAGATCACATGGTGGAGACACATTTGATGTGCGAACGTATACTGTATTTAAGAGCGGAAAATTGCAAGAAAGCCGTGAGTTTGGAGTGGCATTCATTTTTGACAGCGTATTTAAACAAATTGTCATCAAAATTAAGCCTGTTTATGAAAAGATTTGTGCAATTCATACCTGGCTGGTTAATTGTCATGCACCCACAGAAGACAAAGAGGAGGCAATCAAAGACAGATTTTACAGCACCCTAAAATGCACTGTCAGTGCAATACCCTCGAATGGCATCAAAATTATTCTGTGTGACTTCAATGCAAAAATTGGCTGAGAAGCAGTGCACAAAAGTACAACCGGAGGACACAGACTTCATACACAGGCCAACGACAATGAATAGAGCCTGATAGACTTCGCTACAAGCAGCGGGTTCACAGTAAGCTCCACATACTCCATCCATAAGAGAACGTAGGCATTCCCAGACAATCGCACATGCAACCAGATTGACCATGTTCTCATTCAAAAATGATTGGCCAACAGAATTCTCAATACGCGCTCATTCCGCAGTGCTGTCGGTGATTCAGACCACTACCTTATAAGGGTCATGTTCCACTGCCGCATTTCCAAGAGCTGTAAACAAGGAAGATCAGATCCCCTAAAGTACCAGATACACAAGCTAGTATAGTGAATAGAGAGTTCCAATACGTCCGTGAAGGACTGCAGCGATGTTCTGCTGCCTCGGCAGAGGAAGATGGAGGTATCTGCCGAGAATGCCCTCGTCCGGAGACGCGTGAATGCGCTGGCAGGCTAGCATTGCGGTGTCGTGGGGCGGGTTCGTTTCCCCGGCACGAGGACTCACTACAAAACAATTTCGCATTCACGAATTGCTTTCAGATCAAAAAGGCGACCGAAGTCGCAAAACTGTAGATAACCTCACCGAAGGAGATGTACTTGTTCCAAGAACAAGTGGAACCTGAGAAGAAAGGCGAACTTGGGGTGACCTCGTCGTTACCCAACGACGTTCATGGCCCACAAATGAAAGAGGGGCAACCGGGTGGTGGTGGAGCACCTTCATACCCACCCAACTGGAATAAATCCATTGATAGCTTGTTGAAGTGGCCAGGTATTCCTCTTCTGAGTGGAAAACTCATACAACTTGAATTGTATGAACCTTCCCATCAGAAGGGGAGTACCCCGGTGACCAATTTATGTCATAGAATTATACAATTGGATTGCATAAACCTATGCCATAAAAAGGCACTCTGTTTGGGCCACTCAACCCATAATGTCACCTGAAACAAAAGAAGGAATTAGATTGTACCCGGCAGCTGGCTCATGTTTTGGGGTGGAAGCCTGCCACCGTACCGGGTCCTATACCCGATTAGAAATAAAGGAAAGGAAAGACCCTCGGGTACGTTAATACTTCATTTTTTTTTTTTATTTAATCAATCAACTCATAAATTTTAAATTTTTCAGTAATTTGTATTTTTCAAAAAATAACTAAAATTTAATAATTATTTTAGGAAATTCGAACGGTAAACACAAAAGAAAAGATCTAACGCAAAAAAAAATTTAAATGGATATCGGAAGTGATTGATTTAGAAAAAAAAGAATTTAAACTCAAATATAAAAATGGATAAAAACAGATGTAAAAAAACGTAGACGTAAAATAAATGTAATCAAAAGTATATATATATATAACAAAATTAAGGGCACTCACCCGCATGGTCCTCCGAGCGCTCGACGACGATGCAGATGTCCCTGAAATGTAATACAACTTTTTTTTCGGTAAATGCTAAAACGCGCACGTGGTAATGAAGTTCATACAAATTAAAACGTTTTTCTTTGGATCTCAATTCTTCCATATACTTCCGGATGTTTCAACGACAGTAGTCACACAGTTGCTCAGAACAATTTTCCATTCGTCGGTGCTCTTGGTCCACTCCAAATCGGATTTTTTGTCCGCAAAGCGGCAGATAATCAACGATGACTCACAGGATAAAAAAAAAATCGAAGATGAACGCAAAGACTTCTCGCTCTTGCAACACGGCCACCACTGTCTTGCTAGCCACTGTCAATGCCTAATTTCACTCTACTATCTTCAAGATTTATTGTAAAAGCGTGGAGTTGTATTCAATGCAATTTCAGAAACCAAATTACTCTCCTTTTCACATTCGCATTTGTATTTTGTTAATTCGATAGTCACGGCGAAACCCCGCCACAATTTCACTCGTTCTCAATCACTTTCCACTTGGTTTCATGTTCCCGCTTTTGTCACTGCCCTCGCGGCTCAATAAATTTGAATTATAGAAACACCAGAAAAACTAACGCCGAGGTGCCCAAGAAACACAATATACTATTTTATTCCCGATCAAGGCGTTTCTTCGGCGAATTTTCATATGCAAAAAGTTTGCAACCTATCACAATTCACTCTTTTGATCTTACACGGCACTTGTCTCTTTAGCAAACCTCATTAATCGTAACATTGCCTAATTTTTCAATATTAATATTATTTAATCTTCCTAATTTTTCTTTGCTTAATTTAAGTTTTCATTCTTACTTGTTTCTGCTTGTCGTTTTTCCATTTTGTAATTGGATTTATTTTAATCTGTTAAATGGAATTGTAAATGAATAAACAAATAAATAAATAAACAGAGCAGATTCCTTCTGCTCTTCTATCTCTTTCCCACCTAACACGCAATCATTTTACTTCGAAGTCTAAGCATTTAGCTTGTCCAAATGCGATCGCTCCCTCTGCCTAAGTAGTCTTATCCATCTACTTTCTTTGTTTTGCCCGCAAGATCTTCACACTCAATAAACTCACATGTTCACGTAATTATTAGCCTGAACCAAGTGCATTTTCTAACCGCACTCCCCTTTCACGAAGAATAAAGCTTAAGTTTTCCTTCTACGTATCCGCACCAGCTATAATTGCTAGCCACTACACGAACGAAAAACAAAATTTTAAAGTTACGCTCCAATCACACACGTACATCCAGCTACGATGCAACACAAAACCCACAGCGAACTCCATACCAACATTTTTCATACACGGCCAACCGCTTTTTCTTCAAGAACGCGAGAATGGCTTCTTTCATCGGAAAATCTGTTCGAAAAATCGCACAAGTAGCAACTCAATCTCCGTATCCCGTTGCGGTTCTCTCCGGGGTCAGCTCGGTATGGTGAGCCGTAATAGACTCCCTCCTCGAAAATCTCCTATCTCACTCCCTTCTTAAATTTAGCACCATCACATCGCTCATAAACAATAATTTAATTCCACACATGAATCAAATCACAATCTCGAAATACTTTTCTCATAAATGCTAGGTACAATGCGCGAGGCAAACGTTGGAGTCTTTCAAATACTGTAAGTGCATTTTCTTTCATGAATTTTCCAACCGGCTTTTGAATACACGATCTATACACTTTCACATCTGATCTTTTACTTTAGATCAAAAGCACCAACATTTCGTTTGTTATCATGAACTGAACAAATAATTTAATCACTAATATTACGCGTCTGCATGCAAGAGCTACGAGTATATCTCCCCGTTTTCGGTAGAAAGAATAGTGTGAGCACAAATCATTCCATTTTTTCATATTCTTATCATGATCTTTGTTATAACTCCATCCACAACAACGATTACATTTCATCCAATTCGATCCGCAAAGATATGTTCGTTTTCTTATATACAGCCAAGTAACAGTTTTTCACGCTTGCCAAGTAAAACTGTTTCTCTAATCCCGGTTACTGTTCACGACCTTTACAATCTGAGTCCCGCTTGACAATCCCCGCGTCGATCCGTCCGTGCTTGCGTTTTCGAAGCAACTCCCCGCTAGCCTTGTTCATTTACTCCTCTGAAGTGCAGAAGGAAAATGTTGCATTCAGTTATTTACTACACTCGCGCATGCTGTGTCCAATGCACTTAAAAATAGCGAGTCATTCTCAAAAACATCAGCTATCACCTTTTGATATTTTTGATGCACCTTCAACATATTCTCAACAAATTGAATGTGAATATTTTCACCTTTCAGCGTAGATATTGTTTCAATGCCCTCATTTTTGATATGATCGAGGAACGTTTGTTTGAGCATATCCTGCAATCGATCTGGTATGGGTTTCAGGATGACATACATATTCCGTAGATCTTTTCGTTTCTCTTGTGATAACATTTCTTTGCATTCAGAATAGAGGAAATCAAGATGATCATTTATAAATCGCTCTTCACACTCCTGACCTCTTCAATTACTACACTAGATAATAGCTTTGTAACGTCCACATATATGTCGACACCGGAAAATTGCATGAATACATCCCCACAGGCGGGGAAAAGTAATGATGAGATCAAAACTTTGTCGAAGACAGTAACTGATGTGGTAACAGAAGCAGCCGTAGAATTCTTGGGGCACCTGGCAGAGGAAACTAAGAGCTACTGGTATGACGAAAAACACATGGAAGCAGTTAAAACAAGTTAGATGAACAAACCTACGCTCCAGTTAGAAGGGTTTTGTACCCAACTTACGATATGCAGTCACCAACAGTGACTAAAGTCAAGAAGTACGTCAAAGAGATGTGCACGTTTCAAAGAAAATCCATTGTTTCTCCATTTTTAACGGTCGCCGTTTCATTGCAAATCAACAAAAATCACTCATACTCGTATAATGAATTCACAAAAATATTTATATTATTGATTTTATGTGAAAATAATAAGAAGATCAAATCAAAACTGCCGAGTCTGATGCGATGGAGAGTCCATAAAGTACCAAAATTGTGTGTGTGACATGCACGTACTGAATTTCATTGAATTTAAGGGTACCGTTAAGATTTTATTCAAGAAAACAATAAATCGATAAATCATACTATTACTAACAAAGTTGAGTGAATCGTGACTTCTAACGTATTTGTTGTTGTTGTACTCACCAAGGCCTACATTCGTGATTTTTTTCAGATTTTTCGGATCACAGGTGTCCAATCGTGAGGGGGGGGGGGGGCACAAATCTTTCGTATGTTTCCCCTCCCTGTGCGCCCCTCGAAGCAAATTTTGCCAAACTAAGGCCTGTTTTGAAAAGCTCTCATCAAGACCTTTCATTTGATACTCATATCGGCTACCTTCAACGAAATTTTTTTTCCGGGGGGTCACTCTCCTATATGGGGAGACCCCCTTAAATACCTTACAAAATTTTTTTGTACTTGAACTTTGAAAAGGTCACCACTTTACACCTATACACAAAATTTGATGTTTCTAGCTTAAGTGGTTTCCGAGAAAAAGTGGTGTGACACACGGAAGGACAGACGGGCAGACGGACAGACTGGTCGCGAAACTAGTAGGGTTTTGTTAGATTATTTTACAAAACCCTTAAAATAAAAAATCAAAATCTTCGCAATGCAAGAAACCAGATCACATGGTGGAGACACATTTGATGTGCGAACGTATACTGTATTTAAGAGCGGAAAATTGCAAGAAAGGCGTGAGTTTGGAGTGGCATTTATTTTGACAGCGTATTTAAACAAATTGTCATCAAAATTAAGCCTGTTTATAAAAAGATTTGTGCAATTCATACCTGGCTGGTTAATTGTCATGCACCCACAGAAGACAAGGAGGAGGCAATCAAAGACAAATTTTACAGCACCCTAAAATGCACTGTCAGTGCAATACCCTCGAATGGCATCAAAATTATTCTGTGTGACTTAAATGCAAAAATTGGCTGAGAAGCAGTGCACAAAAGTACAACCGGAGGACAAAGACTTCATACACAGGCCAACGACAATGAATAGAGCCTGATAGACTTCGCTACAAGCAGGGGGTTCACAGTAAGCTCCACATACTCCATCCATAAGAGAACGTAGGCATTCCCAGACAATCGCACATGCAACCAGATTGACCATGTTCTCATTCAAAAATGATTGGCCAACAGAATTCTCAATACGCGCTCATTCCGCAGTGCTGTCGGTGATTCGGACCACTACCTTATAAGGGTCAAGTTTCGCTGCCGCATCTCCAAGAGCTGTAAACAAGGAAGATCAGATCCCCCAAAGTACCAGATACACAAGCTAGATGATAGCTTAGTAACGTCCACATATATGTCGACACCGGAAAATTGCATTAATACATCCCCACAGGCGGGGAAAAGTAATGATGAGATCAAAACCATGTGGAAGACAGCAACTGATGTGGTAACAGAAGCAGCCGTAGAATTCTTGGGGCACCAGGCAAAGGAAACTAGGAGCTACTGGTATGACGAAAAACACATGGAAGCAGTTAAAACAAGTTAGATGGACAAACCTACGCTCCAGTTAGAAGGGCTTTGTACCCAACTTACGATATGCAGTCACCAACAATGACTAAAGTCAAGAAGTACGTCAAAGAGATGTGCACGTTTCAAAGAAACTCCATTGTTACTCCATTTTTAACGCTCGCCGTTTCGTTGTAAATCAACAAAAATCACTCATATAATGAATTCACAAAAATATCTATATTATTGATTTTATTTGAAAACATTAAGAAGATCAAATCAAAACTGCCGAGTCTGATGCGATGGAGAGTCCATAAAGTACCAAAATGGTGTGTTATTGCTATTCTTATTGAAGAAATTGTTACGAAATATAAATTAAGCCCCGAAACCATTCCTAGAAGGGAAGGATTCCTTGCGCTCCAACATTTTATTCGGAAGATTACCTAGGAACAACTCCACGCGCTGTAGTACTGGTGGGAAGGACTAAAGTAAGGTGAGGAAAACCGATGTAAATGATTAGCATTGTGTAATGTTAGGGACTAACTGTTAAGCGAAAAAACAACTATAAGGTTCAATTGCAACTCAACATAGCAGCAATTACAGTCAAAAGTAATATATGGCGAAATAAGCACGATTGGTTTCAGAGGGCCATCGAAAAAGAAAAAGGAAATGAAGAATGTATCATTTTATTACCGCCTTTAACTCTGTATTCGCGAAATCTTATAATTTGACTGCAGCAACAGGAATACACTCGTCGAGGCATTATTTGGAGGATTTCTCACGTGTCGATAAAATTGTAGTTAAAGAATATAGTCCAATGACTAATTCCAAATCGCATTTATGGCTAGATCTGCATTGCATGTTCGCTCGAACACCTAGATGGATATCATGGTTTGCTGTAGTTAATGTTGGTGAAAAAATTATCATGTATTAGAATTTGCAAAAGCAGACGGTTCTAGCAACAATTCATCAATCGAGAAATTTTCAATATTTGATTTAAAACTGCTTGAAACACGATCGTCTTTTTTGACCACTATTCTTCAACATTCGGTGGAGAAAGAACAGAACTGGCTAGCGAAACGATGGTTGAATGCAGCCTACATAACATATCGCAATCCTGTGACTGAAATCTCTAGTCCTGGTATGGCATTCCCGACGCAGAGATTCAATAATGAAGAAGTATATTTGAACTATGCGGGGCAAGTTACCTACGCCACAATAGCTTACAAGTGTTTGATCGATAATAATAAGTTTCCAGTAGAAAAGATGGGAAAACTGGAATTAGACATGTCTCAGTATAAAAAAATATTTGGAACCTACCGAATTCCTTCCAATTAAATGCCGATTTGCGTACTCTGAACCAGCGCTACCCGTGGGAATTTTATCAACGGATTGTCGTGATGCGTGGAGTCTTGCCTGTGAAGAAATTCAAAATGATTTTATTAACAAACGATCACTTGATGCAATATTACAGTCACTATTTGTTGTTTGTCTGGACCAAGAAGTACCCATTAAGCATGATGAAAATGACATGATAGTGAATAATTGATCTATGGCGGGGGTCCAACACAAAATGCTGGCAATCGTTGGATGGATAAAACAATTCAGGTGGTAATCAATCGAAACGGCGTGTATGGATTGTGCTACGAACACTCCTGCCGAAGGACAACTCATTGCCATTATGACTGATTATATTATTAATTGTTAAAAACCAGGGAAATTGAATGATTGTCCTGTTAACACATGCGACTATGATACAGGATCAAGGCTCCCATTTAATGAGTGTGAGAAAATAAAAGCTCACATATGTTAAGCATCAGAACGGGATGGCAAATTAGCAAGTGACTTGGAAATGGAAGTGTTGCATTATAAATGCTACGGGAAGGAATTTATTAAATCACAAAAGCTCAGTCTTGACAGCTATCTTCAAATGGCTATGCAATATGCTTTCTTTAAACTGCACAAAGTACCTGGCGCTCAATACGAATCGGCCCACTTTCGAATGTATGTTGAAGGTCGTACTGAAACAATTCGCTCCTGCTCCATCGAATCCATTGGCTTTGAATGTTCTATGCTTACTGATTGCCCTGGTAAAGAACGTGTCGGACGACTTAAGGTGACTATTAACGCCCATCGTGACTACACCTTGATTGCACTCTAAAGACAAGGAGTTGATCGGTACCTTCTAGGATTGAAATTGATGGCCATCGAAAACAATCTACCCGTTCCTGAATTCTACAAATGCACAGCTGTCCAAATAAATGCCCATTTCAGAATGTCTACAAGTCAGGTGGCATCTAAACATATGGCTTTTATGTATTACAGTCCTTTGGTGAAGAATGGATATGTGTGTTGTTTCAATCCTCGAGAGAATGATATTATCTTTGCTATTTCTTCGTGGCGAAGCAATGACGAGACAAGCATCAACACAACTGACACTTGAATCAAAACAAATCGGTAAGACTGCTATTGATAATGCAGTACTGTGCATGAAAGGAAGATGGCCACCAAGAAAAAAACTGGGTTTGCGCCCGAAATAAACGCTGCAAGGTTGAGCAGCCGTGATTAATGTTGTTGAACTTCGGTTCTTCAACTCAAGTCAACGAGCCGTTGGGCCAAGTTGATAAAAGAGCCAGCGACGATGGGAACGGGATACTTGGCCAACGAAGAACATTGGAAGGACAGAACATCTTGCGAATCGACAAGTGGAGATCAACCTATTTTCTGAAGGAAAAATTACTCGAGACAACCAGCGTAGGAAATCTAATCAGGCTGCACCGGCATATTGAGTTGAGGTGCGACGATTTGAATCATCGACGGGGCCCCCAACGTAGGAAGTAAGAAAACTGTGTGAGTGTTAAGGCTTGATTATTAATTAACGAATAATAATTTGCATTAAAGTGAAAACATATTGGTTTAGAATCTGATTTCCTAGTTGAAATTTTCAGCAGTGCTTTTGCGCGTGGAGCGCGCAGTGTTGGTGGAAGGCGTAGATTTGGCCTGGACTGCGCAAGGATATTTACCATCTGGGATCTCAATCCGCGCAGACGTCCCCTTTAGTGGAGATTGTTTTTTTCTTCCTTGGTGGCAGGTGAAAATTGGTGGTAATTCAGTGAAAACGGTGATACGCGGCTCGATCAGCCAAGTAAAGGTCAACAGTGGTTATTCTGGTGGAAGGACCATTTCGGAGAGCCTCTAGGTTGCCAATTGGCTCCTGGGGGCAATTCTAGGGTTGGCAAGGTTTGCTTACCTACCCCGTCTCTATGGGCTAGTTGGGACCCCAAGACCCCCAACCGGAATCGCTTGTTGCGACGTAACGTCCCATTTTTAACGTAACAAAATTTCAAATGGCTATAACTTCCGTGTATATGAAACGATTCTCATAAAACTTACAAAGTATTCGGTCCTTTTATAAGAATACTTAATTATCGTATTTTGTTGAGTTTAAAGGTATACATTCAATTTAATAGGGAAAAATATAAAATCCGAAGATTATGCAATTATTACCAAAGCTAAGCGAATTTCGACTTCTGGCGTATTTGTTGTTGTTATACTCATAAGCACCTACCTCCATATTTTTTTCAGATTTTTCTGATCTCAGGTGTCCAACTACGAGAGGGACACAAACATCTTTTGTGTATTTCCCCTGCCTGTGCAACCCCCGGAGAAAAAGAGCAGTTTAAGACCTGTTTGAAAAGTTCTTATCCAGACCTTTCATTTGATACCCATGTTGGCTATCTTTGATGCCACTCTCCTATATAGGAGACCCTCTTAAGCACCTTGTGATTTTTTTTGGTAGAGAAACTTTAAAGAGGGTGCTGTTTCACACTTATGCACAAAATTTTATGTTTGTAGCTTATACGGTTTGCTGTGATACACAAATGGATGAACGAACGGACAGACATGTAGGGCTTTGCAAAATTATTTAACGAAACCCTAAAAAGGAACAAGGCGTACCAATAATAAATCCAGTGACAAACTCGAGCCAAAGAACAAAACAACACACTCCGAAGACCAGCTAAAAAAAGTTGAGTAGACAGTACGGGGCTCCTACTAGAAAGGCTTTATAACATGCAAGGATTCGCAACAAAATTTCTGATAAGACGAATCTATGACTTGAGTTATTCATTCAATTCTCGTATAAATTATCATTCAAATTTATTCAAAAAATGCTGAGTTTTCTTTCATTAACACATGAAAGCCACCACTTGGTTCATGTTTTAATAATTATTCTGAATACTGGGAATACATATTCAAATTAAATACTATTCCTGCAATTTTCATAAAAATCTGACGAAATGAAGAGTGCCTAGTCCGATTTAAAATATGTATCAAACATCAAGGCGTATGATCTTCTTCTTCAACGTAGCACTACAGCCCCTCTTCGGCTTTCGCTTCCTGCAAATGGCATCTCCTACTATCGATGAAATACCTTTGTCAACCGAGTCAGACCTGCGTTTGTTCGGTTTCAGTCGTCACCGTCCTTCAGTTCTCCCAACGAATAACTTTTTGGGTATCCGTTGCTCGCCCATACAATTCACGTGGCCAACCCATTGCAGTTTCCGCAGGCTTACAATCTTGGGGACCTCCAGCTCGTCAAAAATTTCATACAGCTCATGGTTGTATCGAATGTTCCCGTCAAGCTTCGCTCGGATTATTTGCCTTAGGATCCGTCTTTCGAAGGCATTCAATACATTTGCTGATGCTTGGGTTAGAGTTCATGTTTCACAGCATAGCATAACACAGGTCTTATCACAGATTTGTATGCTTGGAGCTTTATTTTCATGTGTATCCAGCTTGTCTTCAAGATTGTAAAAATTGAATAAAATATTTTATTTGAGAGCTGTATTCTTCGGCATATTTCGTCTCTTTCATTACCGGTTCTCGTCATTTTGGCACCTAAATATAGTACATAAATCTGCCTACATTTTTGCCAAGTGTGATATTCTGTGTACGAGTATTTGGGGTATTTTTCCTTGACTGCATCACGAACTTTGTTTTATTCTCATTGATTTGTAGCCCTACTAGTTTTTCTTCGCTTTCGAGTTTCAGGAAGAGTTCCTTGGCTGACAAAATGTTGATAGCATCTGCATAGGCTACTACTTGGCTCGACTTGAATAGAAATACACCTCATGGATCGACAAGTAGCTTTTTAATAATCTCCCTGATTTAGTCCGGTAGTTGTGTCAAAAGTGTCAGTGAGTTGTTTTTTTATGCGGACTTGCCAGGTCGTGAACGTCATTGTCATTTCGGTAAGATGGACTAATTTGGCTGGGATACCAAAGCAAAGTGCTATTTGTTACAGTACGTTACGATCAATACTGTCGAATGCTTGCTTGATGTCAACACGAATTTGGTGTACGTCTATGTTGAGCTCCCAGCATTTCTCAAGTGCCTGCTTGAATGTAAACAAACTGTCTATTGCCGATGTAGCTGCTCTAAAACCGCCTGGATACTCTCCAATACTATTTTTGTCGTATAATCTGATTTTATTTTCTAAAATCTTTGAAAATACAATATTGTATGCGCTGTACAAAACAGTGATATGATTCTCTAGTTTTCGCACAGTAGCTTGTCATCTTTTTGTGGATAGCCAATATAATTGATTGGCTCTACTCTTTTGGCATGTGTTTTTGTAGCCAAATGTGCTGGACAACTTTATGAATAGCTTTTTGAACAATGCTGCCACCATATTTATTGAGCTCCATTGAAATTTCACAGAAACCCGGTACTTTTTTATTCTTTTGGGCTTTGATGGATGGACAAACTTCATCCAGTCTTAGTGGAGCTATAGGCTCCGATGTTCTGGAGCTGTGTGGATGTTTAAGGTGATTCTTGAAATATGATGCCCATCTTTCCTTAACCCTGGTTTCATCAGCGATGATTTTGCCAATGTCATTACAATAGAGCGTGGTCTTCGGCTGATTGCCTCGTCTCAGGCTTTTCACTTCTTTGTATGCTTGACTTGTATTGTTGGTCGCTAGACTTACATTGACACTTCTCAACGGGTCGTTATACTATTTTATTTTCTAAATTCTAGTCACCTTATTTGCTAATCTTCTGAGATTTTCATATTGTTCTCTATTCGTTACGGTTTTCTAGCCTAAGTATTCTTTGCACGCCTGATTTTTTTTGTCCAACGCATCATTGCACTCCTAATCAAACCAATCATTTCTTTTGCTTCGGACTTTATGTCCAACCGTCTCCTCTGCCACGATCTGAATAGCCGCTTAACTTCCATCCTGAGCTCTTCGCTTCTTTTCCATGATGTGACGGATAAGATGGAAGCCAGCTGTTTGTCGAGGGTCTGCGTGAAGTTTTTGGCCACAGACGCCGTTTGGAGCCTTTCGATGTCAAATTTTAGTTGCGGGCTGGTCTTTGCCGAATATATCTTTGACATACGACATCGATATGTTAATTTGACCAAGTAATAATCTGAGTTAGAATTGGCTCCTTGGCATGTATGGACGGCAAGTATTCTCGAGGCCCAACATGATTGATCTGGTTTTGTATGTTGCCATCTAGTGATACCCAGATCATATTATGTATACGTCGATGAGGGAAGCAAATTAAGCATATGTGTAGATTTCTGCTACATATAAAGTCAATCAGGCGCTGGTCGTTACCGTTCGTTTATTCTGGTGGTTATATCCTCCAGTCTTTCCCCGATGAAATAGCTCGTTCCCAACCTTAGCGTTGAAATCACCCAGAATTATTTTTGCGTCGTTTGTAGGTAATGAGTCAACTAGTCTTTTAGGTGATTGTACAACATTTTCTTCATTTTTTCGTCGTTTCCCTTTGTTGGGGCGTGTAAATTTATAAGTCAAATTTCAAAGAATTTCACTTTTACACGGATCGCACACAACCGTTCATTAACAGCCGTAAAATCAATGATGTGTGATTAAATTTCCTTATCTGCAATGAAGGCCACTCTAAACTCTTGTTTTCCAGTAGGTCTCCCACTTTTGAATATTGTGTGCAATGTCATATCTTGAATATCAATTCCAGTCTAGTTTGTTGCCTGAGTTGCCAGTATTTTTAGTTAATATTGACTGGCCTGTTGTAAATGGTCTTTAACAGCGCCAGGGTAATGGAGTGATCTGACATTCCAGAATCCAATGTTATAGTTTTTTTTCCGTTTGCGAGGTCATTTCCACGGGTCCAATCCATCACGAGGCTCTCTTGCAGGTTCCAAAACAGTGTGGGGTTTTCCATGGATGGAGAGTTAGCCCGTCACCCAATCTCCATTCTGGCTGTATGATTATTACTTCAATTCCGTTATTAGGCGCGAAAGACTCGCTTTCATTCTTCTACGTCCCACTAAAGGAGGTGTATGCAGGATTAAGTACTAAAGCTGTAAATATATTTACAGTTATTGTCATTTCTCGGCATTTAATGTCCCATTATTGGGGAACCAGTTAATCCAGTTCAAGCCAGGCTACCATTTAATCTGGGGGTTTAGAATGACGAATCATAGAAGATGTGGGTTGCAGAAACAGGGGTTTCCCTCCCCTTTCTAAAATGGGTTTGGGACCATCTATGGTGGAGTTATTGTTGTTGTTATTCCATATAACTCACTTGGTTATGATCTGATTTCCATGAAATCTCTCGAGCATAAGGGCCTTGTATCAATTTACATACCAGCAACATTTTAAGAAGGTTAAGGCAGAGGTTCAATTTTACGGGGGAAAATGTAAAATTGACAATCCATACTATTATTAACAAAGCTAAGTTAGTGTTAATTTCTAAATTACTTTTACTCTTGTACTCAGAAAGGCCTATCAAAATGATTTTATTCAGATTTTTTTGGCTCCAAGGGGTCCAATCGCTAGGGAGATGTAAACATATATTTTTCATACATTTTGCCTCCCCCTGGACCCCCTGATATACCAAATGACTTTTTTGTTTCAGATTCTAAAAGTTCTCATTGAAACTTTTAATTTGATATCCCACTCGACTGCCTTGAATAAAAACTTTCTTAAAGGCAACTTTTATATCATGGGGGACCCCCTTAAATATATATGAAATGATTGATATGACCCAAAATTTTGAGAGGCTACCACTACTGATCTTTTCACGGAATTTGAGCTTCCTAGCTGCTTCGGTTCTGAGGGAATTGCCGTGATGCCCGGACAGATGGACGGACGGACAGATGGAGAGACATGACACAAAACTAATTGCTCTTTTTAAAAAAAAAATCACAAAACCCTTAAAAATAAGGTGAGGAAAGAGACGACTGATCATAAATACAAAAATCCAACAGATAAACGAAATATCCACTTGAAGACAGATCATCGTTTGCCTGCATTAACTTAGAGACGGCATTAATCCACAAACAAATCTGTGCAGAAGTGCACTAAGATAAATCATAGGTATCCTAGTTAAAATTCAAAAAAAGATGGCTGTAATGTTCCCAGAAGCTATTCACATCGTCCCCAAAAACTACGGATGCCTTGAACATTCCAAAAGCAGAAAAAGAGGTCCCAGTTTCACCACCAATCAGAAACGATGCACAGGCGGCAGTGCCTTCGAGGCTCCTGGAAAAGTAATCTTCTCTATAGACTAAGATGCAGAATACGGTTAGGAGAACAGCTACCCGAGGACTAGTGAAAATTATAACATGTTCCATACACAAAAAGGGGGGATATGCCAAGATGTGGAGATTGTAGAAGCGTTGCATTACTTGTAAAGCGTTCCCCAAATTCACAGAAAGAAAATTAAAACCGCACCACGAGAGTATTATCGAAGAATATCAGGAATACTTTCAAAGTGGACGATATACAACTAGTCCGATATTCTCAGTAAAGCAGCTGCTCGAACTCTTTATGAACTTCAAACAAGCATACAACAGACAGAAATATCCTGTACATGATGACGGCTGAATTTGCCTTTCCAATAAAACTAGTCCACACGGTCAAAGTTACAAGTGTCAGGTTAAGGTAAACAGCGAATTAGCGAAGGCTTAAAACAAGTGTATGAACTTCCCTAATGCTCTTTAATATTGCATTGGAACACGTCATCAATTGAAACATCTGGTACTAATATTCAGGTCCATATAACTGCTACAATATGCTAATGGTGTCAATACTATACGATTAATCAAAGAAGCATTTTTGAGCTTAAAACCTGTGGGAAACCAAATTGGCCTACGAGTTAATGGAACGAATACTAAAATCATGACTCAAACGAGGAAGAGCAAGCCCACCCGAACAAAAGCTGACCGAAAAAGACTATAACCTTGAAAGTGTGGATTACTTCATTTATCTTGGCGCCAACGTGAAAGTGATTTCTTCTCAAGTTCGAGCGCAAACAAGTGTTTCAACAATGCCATGACATCCTATAATGGGTCACATGGAGATTTAGTGAATGGGGGGACCGGGTTGCCTATTATTGATCAAAAATGAAAGTAGACATCAAGCATTACATCACTATTGGAAAATTAGTTGGATCGAATGCAAACAGCTTTCCAGGCCCATGTACTCTAGGGTGGGCCAGGCCCGAAAGCCATGGGGAATTACTTATATGGAGCTTATTGGACCACTACCTCACTCGATACACGAACATTGTTAGATCGTGACTCAGATTTTGGAGGTACATGTTTTTATGCTGTTTTGTGTACAAGCAATGTTTGTTTGCGATAATGGTGTTCAGTTTCGATCGAAAGGGCTTCAGGAGCTGTTGGCTCAATGTGAAGCCATGGTCCAATATACTGCCTTCTACCACTCTCAGGCCAATCTAGCTGAGAGGATGAATCAAAATGTAAAACAAATGTTAAAGTCTATGTCGGGGATAACCATAAACACTGGGATAAACAACTCGCAAAAATCGGATGCGCTTTGAAGACCGTCACTCACTTTTTGATCTTTGGTCGTGACATGACTACCTGCCGCAAAAAGGCACCCACAATCTCTGAAAATGAGGCAAAGAGGGATCCAAAAAGACGAGTCAAGCTTTTTGGAGAAATGCGCCAATATATTATAGTTCACTTGGAAAAATCAGCAAAGAGGAGCACAAAGCGATACAATCTTTGTATAGATGGTCGCCATTTTAATATCTGGGTGACTTAGTTTGGAGACGATATTTTTCTTGTCAGGCGCTGCTCGCCATTACTCCGCAAAATATGCCCCTGCGTTTGCGGGATCTTACTAGATTGAGAAGGCCGAGTCATGTATACATTAATAGATATGAAGGCTCATGAGGTGGGCACGCCAAAGAGCTCAAACCTTACATTAAATAACGAATAGCAGGAGAAGTGATAATATCGGTAGCAGTAAGGGCAACACAAAATATGTAATAACAATGCGTTTATGAACGCAATACCTTTACCTTGACGTGAACTAACCCTTTCCATCTTTCCTTGTTACAAATAAGTTCGGTTTGAATAGGATACCCTGTCCTTATTAACTTTTCTCCCTTTAGGTACCTCTAGTTGCTTCCTTGCTTAGAAGTTTAAGCTATGAGAGAAACAGAAAATCTGGAAAAAATCATGGATATTAGTCTTTTTTTGAGTACGAGAGCAACAAATACTTGCAAAGTCTAAACGTGGTCGACATTGTTACATTAAAATATCTATGAGTAAGGACTCCACATACTGTACACACCATCAAACTTAAGTGAATAGGAAGATTCTTAAAGAATATTTTTGGAGACACCAAATCAAGGTGAAATATTCTTTTTTCATAGAATTCAAATGATTGAGATCAAATAATGATTACATGACAAAATTTTTTTTTATCTCTGAGAGCTGATCATGATTTTTTTGAACTAGATGTTCATGAAAAGGACTAGTTCACATTATACTGTGCGCCCCCTTATACCGATATGTTAAACGTTGTCTGGGTGGCACAAAGGACCAAGCGACGTAATGTGTGTGCAGATCGCACGAGCGTTGTGCGACGAAGAAACAGTGATGGAGAGAATGGTAGGGAATGGAGGTATTTAAAAAAAAAATATTAAATGTAACTATGTAGCTTGTAAGAGCAGGTTATTTTAACAACTACATTAGTATCCAAAAACTGCCATAATCATCAGCTGCAAATATGAAGCACAAAGAGTGCCGGAGCACGCCTTATCCCAAGTGCAAGCCTCGAACCCGACATCTGAGTTTATACTTTGATGCCCAATGGACCCTCAGGTATCAACATGAACTGAAGAGCAATGACACCGGATGCGCCACGCAAACTGTTGTTTCCGCAACGAACGCCATATCCATAAAAAACTTTCTAGACCGTTCCAGAAGCTGCAGCGTCCTTAAAAAAACATCTCGTGTTGTCGGGCTACACCGGGCCGGAAGACTATGAATGTTCTGAAAAATAAAAGTAAGACAGAATGCACTGAAAAAGGAGGACGCTGATCGGCTGCTCGGGATGAAGGAGCTGGAGCCTGAACGTAATTTGCATACAAGGGAGCTGAACCGAACATTAAACAAAGATCAGCCATGATTAAAAAATCACCCTGTGCTGAGAGACCGATATTTGCTGTTAGTGCTACTCATCAGGATAGGCTTTTTGGAAGTCCAACAAGCGTTTGTCTCGAAAGAACATTGATGTGCAGCGTGTAAAGGGCATCAGCTGATTAGAATCGGGAGGAAGATAAAAAAGTGAATTACATTGAACATGCATAGCTAGAATACAAAGTACACACAACTTGAGGTCATCTCCGAGTAGTCAAGCTATATAACGTCAGTAGTAATCGAGAAGTGACACAAGAAACTGCTCGGAAACCTTCCAAACTCCTATTCGTAATTTATAAAATAGTTTTCTTTCTTTTTATTATTATTAAATGTAATTTTATATCAATTTTCCTTTATATTCAATTTAAACGTTTCCCTTTACTTATATTCTTCATAAGATTTAACTTTTATTACTATTTAAAATTCTTGTTCATATTTCTTTACTTCCGTGAATTTTTCTTGAAAAATTTTAAATCTGCCAATGAAAATTTCGGACATGGGAGCACTGACTTCGAGCATCCCAACTGTGTATCACATTACCGAATACAATCAAACTCGACTGAGCGAGCAGCTGATTTGAGGTACCGTTGGGACACGGAAAAAGAGAAAGAAAAGTTTTGAACGGAGGGCAGTCCACGAGAGATCGTGAGGAATCACGGACAAATTGGCAAAATTTTATTCGAGGATATTCTTTTGGTTAGTTCGAGAAGTTTGGTCGCCATTTGGATCGGTGCCGTAGGAATTTATTAACATCGCGTCTTAGTTAATACTTGGTGGGAAGTTTACCCTTTGTTAATTCGATAAGTTTCGTCGCGTTTGGATCAGTTTCCATGCAAGTCAAAATATCGGCTCACTGCCGAAAATCACGTTAGCTCTTGTTCCAAAAACTTCGCGTGTTCCACAACAAAGGCTGTCAGTAGAGTTCGTGAGAGATCTTCTAATCAGCATTCATTGTACGAGTCTTTTATTGCATCACATGCGTCGCTTGATCGAGAACCCGTAGATTTATTTAATTTAAACGTGAAACGAGTGGAATTAATTACATCGATATCGCGGGACGGGCAAATTTCAAGGTAATTTCTCGAATCCTGCAGTAGAGGCTGGCAAATAGAAACGTGGGTTGACTGTCGTTGGATGGACGGCAGATTGCTGGCCAAGCGAAGCAGTTCAAGTTGTTTTGCAGTCACGAGTCGTCGCTTGCGTCACTGTCTATTTTGCAACAACTGTGAGGTGTCCTTAAATTTTCCCCTGGCTCTGCTAAGCATTCTCTTCTGAATCGATGAGGATGTTTATGGTCTTAGCATAAGAATCGGACAATATAGACAATAATTCAAAGTGAACGATCAACCTCCTGCAAATAGAAACCTACTGGGCCAAAATACGGATATCATCTCATAGATGCAGTCAATTTGGAGTATTATCTACCAGGTCAGACATTTCAATAAATATTACTAACACAATGCACAGATGCCAAATAATTGATGTCTGACTGTCTCCATTACCAGATGATACATCTAGGTCTCATTAATTTATTCGGCATCGTATGGAAGCTAGTTTTCCCACAAAAGTTTCTCCATTATTTACCCCTTGTTCGAAAAGCAAAACGTTATTTTAGGATTAGATATGAGAGCAAAAATAGGGAATGTCATAAAAATCCTTACTCATTAAAGCAAATTGAATGTAAAGCGAATGTAAAAAAAATCCCCAAAATGGAGGTTTTCTATAATGTGCTTTAACTTAGAAAGCAATGCTTGCACTCAATAGTTCCGTTTTCAGAAAATTAAGACTTGAAAGTTCAAATGGTACTCACATCGTTTTTTTAGTTGCAGAACGAGTATTTTTGTAGCCTATTTAAGGTTAATTTTCATATGGAGGAGGGCGATTAGAAATCATACAAACAATCGTCTGTGTTAAAAATAACTTGGGAGATAATTACTATTTTTTGTCCCTGAAAAAAATCTTCAAATGGTACTATTATTTTTTTTGTTGTACTCATAAATTCATGCAGTTTTTTTTTCGAAAATTGAAGTTTTATTGTGAAAAATTGCTTTTAGACAATCGGAAATGCTTTGTTGAGCGATGCCAAGTGATTTTGCAAGCTCGAGATGGATCTTGGTCGAGAAATGTCTCCAATTCGTGATCTTCAAACTTTTTTGGCAGTCCGGGCCGTTCATCGTCCTCCAAGTCAAAATTGCCACTTTTAAACCATGCAAACCAATTCTGGCACGTACGCTCAGCTAGAGCATGCACACCATACACTTCCACCAAAATACGATGACTTTTGGCAGCCTTTTTCTTCAATGAAGAAGTACTCCCCGCAAAAACACTTTATTCGGCACAAAATTCGACATTTTCAGAGTAAAAAAAAGCATTGTTGTTTGCACTTCAGCTATATGACACATACTGATTCTGTAACTATATGATAGTAGCTTTCCAACACATATTTGGAAAGGTGAATCAATGGAATAAAAATCAAGTAACGCCATCTGTTAGAAAACCGCATGAATTAAATTCGAGTTTTATTGAATCTAGCTCGAAAACCGGTTAAAATTTCCATCAAGCTAAAATATTTGATTATTAAAATTCATTACTTGAATTTAATGATAATAAGTTTATGAACATTTTTCTTTTTGGCCAAAAGCATACTTAGCATTTTCTTATCTAATAAATTTATATTTTTGACCCTTAATCTTTATCACATACATATTTGTGAATATAAAATATATATTTGTGATTTTGTTACTTACATAATAATATTTTTAAAGCAAAAGCCTATCTTTATTTAATTTAAAAATAAAGTTTCAAGATGATCTCAATACACCACCATCTCACTTTTTTCATATAATTTATTTAATAGGTTAAGATAATATTCTATCTTCAATTCAATTTGCTGCAAAAAGAAACGAAAACTAATTTCATTTAATTAAATATAAAGTCAAAAAATTATATTTCACCACGGGATAATATACAATTCTTTTTCTTTGATTGAAGCATTATTATTTTATACAATTGATGTTATGATTCTTTGTACGTATAAGTTATTATAAAAAAAATATTTTATCCTAGAAAAAAAAATAAAATGAATTGTTAAACATACACCGTCGTCTTTCCATTTCAATCGACCTGACCGGGTATAGGACCCGCATCGATGGCAGGCTCCTCCACTAGAATGGGCTAGCCATCGGGCGCGCTCCTCCGTTTCTTTTGATTAACAGAGGCTCTTGCCGGGTAGAGTAGCCTTCCGCTCGCATGCCCATTTTTGACACAGGGTTATGTGATTTGATTGCATAACGCTATGGCATAAATCGGCTACATTTGTATTTCTCATTTGAGGGAAAAGGTCATAGAAAGTACTTTTGTATGAGTTTTTCACTCAAATGGAAAATACATGGCCACGTCTACGCTTGGATCTTGATCAGGTTGGGAGGGTACGAAGGGCACCGCTTCCATCTAGATGCCCCACTCTTATTTGTGGGCCATAAAGATCGTCGGCAATGACGAAGTCTCGGTAATTCCGTCCGTTTTCGCCCGGCCCAATTTTACCTCGGCCTTGACACCAGTCGATCGGCATTCGACCCTTTTTAGTTCGTGAATGCGAAATTTTTTTGTAGTGGGTCCTTGTGCTGGGGAAAAGAACCCACCACATAACACCACGACGCTAGCCTGCCAGCGCATCCATGCGTCCTCAAACAAGGCTAATCTCAGCGGATCTCAACATCCTCTTCCGCCGAGGCAGCAGACCATCGCTGCAGTCCTGCACGGACATAAATCTACTCATTTCACTGCACGTCTTCAAATTACATTCAAATCCATGATCACAATCTGGGTTTCTCTCTAAGCAACCTTATTTCATACCAGAACATGAAGCTAGAGTAATAATAAAGCAGACGGCTTAAACACTGAATTACCTGAACGAAATCAAAAAGGGAATATGAATTCGAAATCTTCTTATGCAGCCAATGCCAGCTATTCCATCTGTTAATTGCCAGAACCTTGTCACACAAAAACCCACAGTAAAACAAAGATGAAGATCGCTTGAAGCATTTATGCAAAACCGTTACCAACAGCAATAAGAACTTCCTCAATTATAAAATGTTAAAAAGCAGACTGACACAATTAACGTTTAAAACATTCATTCCCTTTTCACTCAATTTACTGCGTGTAGCTCAGCGTTTAGCGGTGAAATCAAAGCGGATTTGGCACAAAACGCATTTGCCAAGATAATAGTGATCCTAGTCGAGTCTCATCCGGAGGATCACTTCGAATTACAATTCAATGTGGATCACAATCTCGCTTGCAAAGGCTCATTTTTCACCCTTGACAATTCTGATACTCTTTACCCTATTGTACGGAGAAACCGAAAATACGAACCAAACAATTAACCTAAAGGCAGTAAGAAGGCCGAGAAAAGTCAAGTTTGTTCCCAGTCCGCTGAATAATATTGAATGGGCACGGCCCTAGCAATTATTGAGAAACATATGACACGGTGAAACATGCTTTTGATCAGCAAATATCGCACATTTCACATAGTTGTGGAAAGAAGACACTTGCATTTCCAGTACCTTCGGGGAAGTCCATTGAACACCTCCCTACTGTAGTTCTACCACTTCGACTTTTTTCGCGCACATGCACCCCAACAAGTCGACATAATCAACAGCTTATTGTATAAGAACCCCGGCAACAATTAACAACCCTGGATCGAATAAATATAAACGTTTTAAGTTACTCCACGATGACGGCAGACGGGTTTAAATATAAACATAGGCTACTTTCAACCACCGTAGTTGACAGTAGCCCCGCAGCAAAAGAGAAAGAGGAATACTTGAAAGTGCAATAACTGCCCGAAAAAGCAACAAACAGCAGTACCACCAGCTGGCTTGTCCCATAGCTAAATGTATTCATTCAAGCAACCACTGATGGTTACTTAAAGTAAGAACACAACGGAGAGACAGTTAAATTCCTCTGGAAATGGCCGTTAAAGTAATTCCCGGTGGATGCAAGGTATAACGAAACCCGGGAGTGGTGATTACGGGTTGGTTTTACGAGTGGAGCGTTTCGAGGTGGTAACCAAGAGATTTATATAATTCAGATATACTTGCCGGTTTTTTTTTTATTGATAGTGAAGGAAGGAGAAGTGTAGCTCGACGATTCGTGGTCAGACGAAAAAGGTTGAAGCGGGTTCTCAGCGAACGTGCAACTTAAAGAGTTTCTGAGCATCATTTCCGACCGGCAAATCAAGATAAAGTGAACAATACCCGGCGGCGATAACATTTTGGGGCCCCCTTTCTTATCACTAGACTTGAATTATTTTATTGAATTGTGAATTTTGTACAGGGTTATCCATTTCGTGGTAGGAAAAGTATAACCCTGCCATTTGACATTTGTCAAAATTAAATGTCATCTAAAACATTTAGAAGTATGGATCGTTTAACAGTCGAAGAACGCGTTAAAATTATTAAATATTATTATGAAAAAAAAGCGATTCTGCTGTATCAACATTAAGGGGGCTTTACGAGCTGATTACGGTCGACATAATCGACCTACACAGCAAACAATTTCGAACACAGTGGAAAAATTTGAAGAGACTGGATCGGTTATTGATATTGCAAAGCCTGTGCATCATCGCAACATTCGTTCTGCTGAAAATATCGCTGTCGTTGCTCAAAGTGTGGAGGAAGACCCGAATTTGTCGATTCCTCGACGTGCTCAACATTTGGGCGGGTCTTACGGCTCATTGTGGCGGGTTTTGCATTTGGATTTGCATCTCCATCCGTACAAAATCCATCTCACTCAAGAACTTAGGCCTCAAGACCATACACAACGCAGAATGTATGCGAATTTGGTGATTGAACAACAAGCCATTGATAACGATATTTCGACCAAAATTGATTGATGATGAGGCTCATTTTTCGCTCAGTGGTTACGCTAATAAACAGAATTGCCGCATATGGGGCTCTCAAAATCCTCAAGTGATTGCAGAAAGGCCCTTGTATCCGGAAAAAGTGACTGTTTGGTGTCCATTATGGTCTGATGGTGTCATTTGCCCGTATTTTTTGAAAACGATCAAGGAAGAGCCATTACAGTCAATTCTGACCGCTATGGACGGATGTTAACCGATTATTTTTGGAGAAAAATTGAAGATTATGATCTGGAGGACATGTGGTTTCAACAGGATGGAGCCACAAGCCACACAACACAGGCTAATCGAGCATTTTCGCAAGAGAAATTCCCAGGACGCGTAATTTCGAGATTGAGTGATGTCAATTGGCCCGCAAGGTCCTGCGACCTAACACCTTTGGATTTATTTTTATGGGGCTATGCAAAAGATCGTGTTTACGCAAACAATCTTCAAAATTTTGAGCAGTTGAAAATCAATATTTGTGAATTTATGGCCGAGATATTGCCGGAAATGTGCCGAAAAATCATTGAAAATTACCTCGAAAGGAAGACATTTGAATGATGTTGTATTTCACGTATAATGGCAAAGTTCAATCTTTATACTGAATAAAAAATTTTGTTTCTATCTGAACATTTTATGCGTTTTCTTTAGCTTTACTTTCCCAAGCATAAAATGGATAGCCCTATATTGATTATCTCATACAAACCAAAGCAAAGTTTATATATTGGGTATTAAGTTATGCGAAAAATAGTCGCGTTTCTTGAGCAAATTTTGAAAATTACTTCGGATGAAGTTTCCGCACGCTCACAGCTCCAAACAGAGATAAACCCTTTTGGTTTCTTCGTAGAGTTTTTTTAAAAGATGTTTCGCTTGCATTTAGGAATATAGTGAATTAACATTTTCCAGAGTAGGCAAACTGAAGAAGTGCACAGTAACTGCTTCACTGAACGTAAGTATTCAAGTATTTTGCTTGAGGTCTGGTGAGCCGCCTTCTCGCTTGATGGCTCAAAAGGGTCCGTGGACAAAGCGATTGGCACCTTTGTCCATTTCTGGACGAGCTTCTCGGGTCCGTAGGCCCTAGCCGGAACTTACCCGCTCGTGTAGAGGGTAACAATTGAGTATTAGTATGATTCGTGAAATTTAAATTTTTGTCCATAAAATCTAAAGAGGACCCCTGGATTTTCCAAAAACTCATGTTCAGTTGTCACAATAATAGGTACATACGAGTACACTCTAGAAATTTTATAATAATCGAGGCTTAAGCAACAAATTTACAACAGAATGCAAGTTGTTCATTTACAGTAACAACAATATGTGATATGGGAGAGGAAAGTGTTTCTAAGCGGCCTGAGCACCATAGATATGTTCAGATTTTCATGAACATTTCAGGAATGCCTTGTAATGTAGATAAATAAGGCCAGTAAAATATATTATTTTATAAAAGTTACAAGTAGTTGAATAATTGTACATGTAACTGAGGCTGCTAATTGAAAGACATGGTTTGATTTACGAGTGTGGTTCAAATATGATTGAGGCACATGCTCTGACACGTTTATTTACTATCGAAAAAAATTTACAGTTTTTTGTGTACTCCCCCCTTACAAGGTACGCATTTTGTCTACCTCTCCGAAAGCTTTTGATGCCAGTATCGAAGAATTCCTTGGGCAACTCGGACAGCCATGTGCGCAAGAACTCCTCTACCTCATCGTCGGTGTTGAATCTTTGACCTCCGAGGGCTTCTTCCAGTGGCTCAAACATGTGATAGACGCAGGGTGATAAATTCGGACTATAACGGGGTGTTCCAGTACCTCTCACCCCGATTCCGGTATTGTATCGAGCGTGAGACGTGTGATATGAGCGACCGCGTTATCCTGGAGAAGAATCGCACTTCGTGCTGGAACGCTACTTCCTTTCTAGCGATAAGCAGGTTTCACGTGTGTTTTCGGAAGGGTAGGGTAGTATGCAGCATTGATGGAACGTTAAGTGCACAGAAAATCGACGTACAGCACGCCCGCCGGTCCCGAAATACAGTATACATAACCTTACGCGTTGACCTGGTTGCCTTCGCTTTGACTGGCACCCCTTCCTCCTTCTTTCTCCACTCTTTAGACGACACCTTGCTTTCGGGAGTGTAATAGTGTGCCCATGTCTTATCTGTTGTGAAAATTCGTGTTAAAAAACTGTCCCCCTCAACCTCGTAACGCATCAACAAGCGGCGTCAAAGATCCAACCGCGTGAATGTTGTCTGGTGCGATGCTGGTTCGTGGTCGAAGATCATGCGGCTCATTCTCGACGGTTTCGTGACCATCCTTGAATGCTTTGGCCCATTTAAACACAGCAGCTCTACTCAGGTACTCATTACCAAACTGATTTCGCAAACGTAGAAAAATTTCCGTGTTTTTTTAATGCCTTACCAGACTAGAAAACGAATGACAATACGTTGCGCAACGCTGGTCGATACTTGACGTTCACTCATGGTCGTAGCACGCGCGTGAAACATGCACTCCTGACGAAAACTATGCCACACTGTTTACAAGGGACCCAGCTATCACATACTCAAGCCATGACATTCGAAACATACATGCGCGCCATCTACAGCGTTTGTCTCTATCATATTTGAACCACCCTCGTACTAATTTATTTACGAAACCCTTGTGGTAGCAGTCTTCTCGTGCTACTTTGATTTGTTATAATGTTAGTAACACTTTCATTCAATATTCCCTGTCAAATTGTATAGGTATCCTTAAATTAAATGGAATTTGGTGGTATTAAGACGCAAACTACAAACCAAAAAGTCTTAGAGGAAGTCATTTTTTAAAAGAGTGACAATTTCTTTTCGCATTATCAATGCTGAAGCCCTTATCAATTCTGAAACGCAAACATCCATGAAAAATCCTCCAAACTGTAATATCAAAGTTAAAAGAAATCTCGTATTGTTAACAGCCAGTTATTGTTGTTGGTTTGAGGCATAGAGAATATTGTTATATAGTAGTAAAACTGCGATAGTAAAAACTGCGGTAAGACTAGAGCGCAAATTGAAGGCGATATTGATTGATAGTGTACTTTGCGATATGTTTGAAGTTTTTCGTAATATATTTGAAGACAGTTGAAATATAAATTGATAGTACAAGTGAAAAATGAATGAAAGCGCGATTTGTAAAATAGTGAAATTAATTATTGAGCATTCTTAGTAAATAAGCTTTTTTAACTTTATTTAAAAGACAGTGAGTTTTCACTTTCCTTAGATATTAAGCTTTTTAGTTCGGACGGGATTGTGGCAATTTGTGGTGATACCGTTTTGGCTTTGCAACGCTCCAGCCACCTTTGAATGCTTGATGGGATACGTGCTTCGAGGCCTAAACTGGAAGACCTCCTCCTGTTCCTAGATCACATCATTGTTATCGGAAGAACGTTCAAAGAGCATGTGCGGAGCTAAGAAAAGGTGTTCTCTCGATTGAAACGCGAATCTGAAACTTAGTCCCGAAAAGTATACCCTTTTTGCAGTTGAAGTAAAATACCTGGGACACCTTGTATGTATCAGCAGAAATGGTCAAAACAGACCCTCAGAAAATTTAAGCCGTGAAAAGCTGGCCAACACCAAACAACAAGCGCAAACTACGAAGTTTTCTGGGTCTGGCGACTTACTATTCCTACTTTTCGTACTATTCGTCAAAGACTTTGCCAAAATAGCTAAGCGTCTCCATCAGTTAACTGTCTGGAATGAACAATTCCAGGTAGCCTTTGAGTCCTTGAAGGAGAAGCTATGCATATTCAAAACCTGGAAGATGTTTGTAGTTGATGCCGATGCGAGTGATGGCGGAATTGGAGCTGCACTCTCCCAGCAGATCGATGCCGAAGAAAGAGTCCTTTCGTATTACAGTCGAGTTCTCTCAAAAAGTGAGAGAAACTACTGCGTGACCAGGAAGGAGCTTTTGGCCATAATAAAGACCACCAAGCAATTCCACAAGTAACTATATGGCCAGAGATTTGCTCTTCGAACAAACCATGCATCACTGAGATGGCTGCTTAACTTCAAAAGTCCCGAGGGACAAGTTGCGAGATGGATCGAAAGATTGCAGTCATACGACTACAAGATTGTTCATCGGAAGGGTGGAGTTCATGGAAATGCTGACGCCTTATCTGATCGTCCATGTCCAGCTAATTGCAAGCATTGCCGATGGATTGAGGAAAAGGAGCCAATCATTGATCTGCGAATGATAACGGCCGTATTCGATGAAGATTGGTCATTGAAAAAGATTTGAAATGCCCAGCTAGCCAATAAAGATATCGGACCATTACTCGTATGGAAGGAGACAATTGGGTGACCTGAGTAGAAGAACGTTTCGATGCATGGCGCCACCCTAAAAAGTTATTTGGCATAATCGAACACGCTTCAGGTGCAGGATGGCGTACACAAGCGAAAATGTGAAACGGCGGATGGTAGCTCCTACCGGATGCAAACTATACTTCCCAAAAGCCGAATCCACGAGGTGGTTGAGGAGATGCACGAAGGATCCTCGGGAGGCCACCTTGGTGGTAACAAGACCTTAACGAAATTGCGGGAAGAAGACGTGGAGGACTGGTTTCATAGATGCACAATTTGCGCTTCCGTCAAAAGTCCAAAGCGATGGCTGAGAGGACAAATGCAAACCTATAACGTGGGGGTACCATTTGAAAGGATTACTGTTGACATCGCAGGAACCTTTCCTGAATCCAAATGGGGAAATCGATACACGCTGGTTGTGGCCGATTATTTCAGCAAGTAGCCCGAGGTCTACCCCATTCCCAACCAGGAAGCAACTAATGTAGCCAAACAGCTAGTGTAAAATTGCGTCATTAGGTGCGGCGCACCATGTGAACTGCATTCGGACCAATCCCGAAACTTTGAGTCACTAGTTTTTGAGGAAATTTGCGAGCTGTTGGGAATACAAAAATCGAGGACACTACCACTGTATTCTCAATCCAATGGAATGGTCGAACGTTACAACGACACGCTCAACAAACACCTGGCCAAGATGGTTGACGAGCACCAAAGGGATTGGGACCGGCGTATCCTATTATTCTTGATGACGTAAAGAGCTGCCGAATATGTATTGACAGGCGAAGCCCCAGTCAAAATCAACTTTGGAAAGACTCTTCGTCTGCCGGTAGATATAAAGTTCGGAGCATCTCCTGAGAAACCCGAAACAATCTCGGAAACCGCAAGTAAGCTAACGCAACACAGTGTGAAGACTACTGATCCTAAGAAGACCAGGTATGATCTAAAGACATATTTTCCTGGCTTCCAGCAAGGCGACTTAGTGTGGCTGTACAATCCCCAACGGTGAAACGTACATCTCCAAAGTTGCAGCATAATTGAGAGGAACCATACCGAGCTAAAACGAAAGAACTGAGGGTGAGGGTAGTGTTACATGTCCACACTATTCTGCGAACTACTTCGCAATTGTTGTCGCAACTGTTAATAACATCATGATCGATATTGATTGAAAAGAAGCAAACAAAAAAAGTAAACGAAGGACGTCACTGCGCGTTGTCAGAATTTCTCGAAAGTCCCAGGAAGTTCTTGTCAGAATATTCGCCAATATACGAGAAGTGGGTTGATTGACTGAGACCCTATATAAAGCCGAGCTGAATGAATGGGGGATATAGTAAAACTGCGATACTAAAACTGCGATAGTTAAAACTGCGATAAGGCTAGAGCGCGAATTGAAGGCGATATTGATTGATCGTGAAGTAAATGTTTTTCGTGATATATTTGAAGACAGCTGAAACATAAATTGATAGTACAAGTGAAAAGTGAATTAAAGAGCGATCTGTAAAATAGTGAAATCAATTATTAGGCATTTTTAGTAAATAAACTCTTTTAACTTTATTTAAAAGACAGTGCCTTTTCACTTTCCCGGGACATTAAATTTATCGGCCGCGAACCGTAACACGCGACACTATGATAATCTTATAAATAATTACATGCAGAATAAAATGGAATTTAAGGTTACCTATACAATTTTATTTGGCAAAATTTAAAATCAAAACTACTTCTAAGATATTTGTTGGCTAAGTATATCCCGTAAAATTTGATAGATTGCTAGATCCAAAAGTGTCCAATAGCTAAGAGAACGCAATAATTTTCAAACATATTTCAACATAGTAGTGCATTTTAGAGTTAATGTTGAAAAATTATGTGAGACCCTACTTGACTTTTTTCGGTGAAAAAATTATTTGAAACGAGATTAAGTTTATATTCAATAATTTTGAAAGCACTTCATTGACCATATTTTTAACAGTATAAAAAGTTTCCTATTTATTAATGGGACAAACGATACTTCATGTAGTCGATCTCTCTGTTGAATATTTAGTTACTAGTAAAAGACGTTGTGTGAAAAACTTCATGAAAATTAGATCCTTAATTCATCTTAAGATTGCTGATTGCAAGCAGGGTGCAGGTAAATGTTGTTTGTAAGACTTCATGTTGTTAGTTGGATTTGGATTTTTTTCATTTCGATATGCAATCTGGCTAACTTATGGAACTGTTGGATAGGATAGCTTACGTCACGAGAAAATTGATTGAATTTCACTTTCGCTCAAGAACGTGGTCAATCAAATTATACGCGGGCCAAAAAAGAAGTGCATATTTTCTCATGAATAACTTAGAATTGGTGGAGTAATCAATGATCCACCAGATAAGAGCATTGCATCGAATGTTTTCCATTATCACTTATAATTGCGTGAACATCGCGCCATGGTAATTTTTTGCATGGATGATTTTCACACAACATACATTTAAAATGACTCTGAACTCGTGTCAATGCGGTTACTTTATTTTATTTTATTTTATTTTAATTCCAAATCTTACAGGCGGTTAGCCCAATTACAAGATATTGAATACAATGATGATAAAAACCAAAAACAAACTGAATGAATTAGTTGGAACTGTACAAATTATTCAACCATTAACTAATTACGTGTTAAATAATTTTTCTCTTAGCAAAGGCTTAAAACTAAACAAGTTGGGTAGACAGACCTATGCTCATGTCAGAAGGGTTTTGTACTCATCTTACAAAATGCAGTTACCAGCAACGAATAAAATCATGAAACATGTCAAAGACGATTTTATTGGAGAAAATGTGAAATTCGAGGATCATACTATTATTAAAAAACTTGAAAGAATTTTGACTTCTGAGGTATTTGTTATAGCTATACTCATAAATATCTCCCTTGATAATTTTTTCAGATTTTTAAGATCACGGGTGTCCATTCGCGAGGGAGGAAACACATTTTCATGTATTTCCCCCCCCTGTGCCCCCACTGAAGCAAAAACGGTCAGTTTAAGAACTGTTTTGAAAAGCTCTTATAGAGAACTTTCAGTTGATACTCACATCGGCTACCTTTCATGAAATTTTTATTTCAGGGGCCACTCCTCTGTACTGTAATCATCGATTCATGGCCTATTTTTTCGAATCCTAGAATAGTTACAAAGCCCTTTTGCTAGGAGCTCTCTCCTGCATCTTCGACTTGTTTCAATTGTTTGTACTCATCTTCATGATATCTATCACTCCTGAAATTTTCATGCAAATTCTAGCAAAGCTGTAGTGTCTAAGTCGGTAAAAAGCGCATATGGCTCCATAGCAATATGTTTCCATAGTAATACAGGGCATATTGCTCCATAGTAATACACGAAAATTCAAATCGCTATAACTTCGGTAAATACTATTCGATCTTAATGAAACTTTCCGGAAAGATCAATCTTATAAATAGTCATCTCTTTGCTAAATTTTATTGAGTTTAAGGGTACCGTTTAGATTTTATTCAAGAAAACACAAAATCGATAAATCATACTATTACTAACAAAGTTGAGTGAATTTCGACTTCTCATGTATTTGTTGTTGTTGTACTCGCTAAGGCCTACACTCATGATTTTTTTCAGATTTTTCGGATGGAAGGTGTCCAATCGCGAGGGGGGGGTACGCGAAAAGTTCGTACATTTCCCCTTCCCCTGCCCCCCTCGGTATTCATAAGGCAATTTTAAGACTTGTTTTGAAAAGACCTCATTGAGACCTTTCCAATGACACCCTACTCGACTACCAATGGTGAAAATTTTTTTTGAGGGGTCACCCCCTTATATGGGGAGACCCCCTCCAACGCCTTTGAAAAATTTTTCCACCCTTGAACTTTCAAGAGGTCACCACTTCTGACCTTTCTACAAAGTTTCATGGCTGTAGCCCTTATAGTTTTGGAGAAAAAGTGCTGTGACATACAGACGGACGGACGGACGGACGGACAGACAGACACAGGTCGTGATTGCAATAGGGTTTTGTATTTTAGTACAAAACCCTAAAAATGAAGAAGGAAATGGACCAAGCTCAAGATTATTGTGGCCTCTAGGGAGGCGCACCATAGCAGAGTGAAAATAAACATCGGTACGTGCAAAAGGAGTGACTAAGGTTTGACATGATCGAGTAGTTCTTGCAGGAACCCGTAAATGTATATTGTCTGCAAGATATGAGTCGATCAGACGGTGGTAAAGTTTGAACAAGAAACATTCATCTAAATAAAGACGTCGATCACAAAGAGATGGTAAACGCAAAAAGTTAAGCCGATCTGAATAGGAACAATACGGAATTTTAAACTTGTAAAATAAGTATTTAGTGAATTTTCGCTGAACTAACTCTAAGGCAGTAGTAAGATATTCTTGGTGTGGAGACCAGATTTGGGTAGCGTATTCTAAAATACTTCGTACGAGAGAAACGTAAAGAAGGGACGCAGTGTGAATATCACTAAATATGTGGACATGACGCAGCACAAACCAGACATTTTTGTTGCCCTATTGATAACATGAGAGATGTGTCTCTCAAACTTTAATTTAGAATCGAAGATGACTCCAAGATCCTTGCAATGTGAAACACGCGCGAGGGACATATCGTATATGTTATACTGGTACACTATAGGTTCACGTTTCAATGAGAAAGACATTACGTGGCATTTTGGGATATTTAAATGGAAATTGTTAGATAAACACCAGTTGCTTAACGTAATCAGATCGTTATTCAATATGCTGCAATCAGCAGTACTACCTATTTGTCTAAATAGTTTCAGATCGTCACCATAAAGCAAAGATGACGAATTTAGCATAGGTGGGAGGTCATTGATAAAGAGGATAAATAAGAGTGGTCCCAGAATAGAACCATGAGGAACTCCTGAAGTAGGACTAAAATAAGGAGACAAATTTCTGTTCAGACGCACACAACACAACCGGGAAGAAAGGTAGGACTTGAGCCAGTATATTAATATTTCCGGAAAACCATAATGATTGAGCTTAATAAGTAGGATGTTATGAGGAACTGTGTCAAAGGCCTTGCTAAAGTCCGTATAGATAGCGTCCATTTGTGCCTGAGAGTCCAGAGCTAAAGCAACACTGTTAGAGAACTCAAGTAGGTTCGTAGTAGTTGATCTGCGCGGAAGAAAACCATGTTGCTGATCATGAAAGATGGGTGATAGCACAGGGATTAATTTGAGGTACATAGCTCTTTCAAATATTTTTGAAAAACACGATAGGATAGATATTGGCCGATAGTTTGCGATATCAGATGGATTGCCTTGTTTGAAAATTGGAGTAATGAAAGCAACTTTCCAACATTCAGGAAATATGCCAGCAGTTAAGCTAAGGTTGAAAAGAAAGGATAGGGGAAAAGACAAAGCAGTAGAAAGTGATTTGATAAAAAAGCAAGGAATCCCATCCGGGCCAGGGCCGACAGATCCATTTAGGTTATGGATAATTGATTCGATTTCGGGCGGAAAGAACAAAAAAGAGGACTGGAAGGTTGGATGGAAAAAGTTTGGAAAATAATTACCAGCAGCTGAGGGGGCATTGAACGTTGAGGCGAAAAATTGAGCGAACAATTTTAAGATAATTTCTGGGGTGTTTGCGTGCAAATTCTCCAAAAACATTTTATTAGGTATAGGAGGAGAGGTCTTTAAGGATCGTATGTATGACCAGAAACGTTTAGGATAGTTAGACGAAATAGATTGCTCAATAGAGCAATGATAATTTTTAGTGCACGTTTGACTTCGGTCTCCGCTAAGGAGCGCAATCTACAATACTCTAAACGAGCTTCCACTGAACAGAATTTCTTGGATATCAATCTGGCTTTCCCTTTATTTTTAAGGGCACTGTACACATCGGCAGTAATCCAGGGGGCATCAGACCGATTATTCGGTGAATATAAAGGGGTAAATTCAGTGATTTGTTCATTTAAGAGATCATAAAATTTTGCCAAAGCATCATCACATGAAAGATTATGAAAAAAATTGGGCCAGTGAATAGAGTTTAGGGCAATGGATATGGCTTCAAAATTAACTCGATTGAAATTAAAAGATGGAGGTAAGAGTTTCTCTTTACCACGAGTTACCGGAAGATTCAGCTCTATACATAACGGAGGGTGATGGGGGTCAGGCGGGATATAAGGTTCAGCTGGAGAAATAGATATATTATTTGCCAAGGCCGGGCTGACGAAAACAAGATCGAGTAGTCGATCATTTAAATTAACAATGGAATTAATCTGAGAGAGGGACAAGTAGGATAGAAAAGACAAGAAATCGAATGAGATAGGGTTGTTCGACGTGATAGGTATGAAGCTATCAAGGTTCCATAAAACTGAAGGTGCATTAAAGTCTCCACATATCAACAGAGTATCATGAGGAAATCTAGAGAGCACGTAGTTAGATATTTCATCAAAGAATACTGTGTAGGTTTGTAATGCAGAATTGCAAGGTATATATGTAGATGATACTAATAGGTATGAACTTGGCTTTAGTGATATTCTCACCATGATACATTCAGTAGGAGGAGATGGTTGAAAATCACAACAAATGGAGCTAGGAAAACATCTTTTGACACCTACCATGACTCCACCACCGTCTGATTTTGAGGAAACACTAGTGTCTCGATCACGACGAAAAATATTGTGCGTACCAGACAAATCGAAGTCACTCACGGAATCATTTAACCAGGTTTCGGTAATGAAGAAAATATCATCGTTGGCAATAGTGGAGGCGGTTAAAAATCTAGAAAGTTTGGTCCTTAGCCCTCTAACATTTTGATAGTAGCATTGAAGACCATTTATACTATTTTTTGGAGGTTGGAGCGTGACGCCTTTTCCGAAAATTCATATTACGGGATGAGATGAATTCTTTTACAAGCACACCATTGGGCCAGAACTCAGGCTTCATAATAATATCCGCTTTGGATGACGAAATATCAATTTTAAAGGATGAAATGTAACGCTGCTCACCAGTCAACTTTCTGCAAGTAAGTAAAGATGGAACATTACCTAGCTTTGATGTTATATGATGTTCGATTTGTTCGGAAGTCGTATGCGGCGCCAGACAAGATACGAAAACTCTTGAAGGTGGACTGATAGCCTGCAATGGCTGTGTGATGGAAGACGAGATCGGCATGCGTGTCAACTGGGTTATCACGATGTTCGGTAACTTCCTCAGTGAGCGCTCGAGATGTTGGTTGCTTACGTTGTTCCTGAAGATGTTGATTATTTTGCGGGACCAATTGATGTAACTCGGTATGAGATTGAGTTATAGTCTGCTGAGCGCTTCCCTTGCTTCTTGTAGTCCTTGCATAACGAGCAGATGTCGCAAGAGTTGCTGATTTTGGGGAAGTAGATGGTTGTTCCTTTTGAGCGACTTTAAGCAAGTTTGATATCTCTGTTTTTGAGGCCTCACGTTTCTTGTGTAAACTAGAGACTTCCGAAAGGAGAGAATCAATTGTTAATTGTGCTGCCCGAAGTTTAGAGATGTACGTTGGTATAGAAAACTTTCTGCAGGTATCACAGAACCACAAAATACCTGACTCGTTTTTAGTAATGTGATCTGCTACTGGACCGGATATTTCAACACATTTTGCGTGGAAAGATAGTTCGCACAAGCCGGAGCACGTCAGAATGTTTTGATTGTTTGTTTTATCGGTGCAAGATGATGACATGCAAAAAGTCATTGTATTTGATAAATAGAGTCTAGAGTGTTACGTATAAACGCCTCCAATAAAAATTCACTAAAACAACTTAACTCGTCGGAATAAACTTTTGTGCATGGAATAACTCACGGTTGATGAAAAGAATAACGACACGATAGTTGAGTGCAATTTATTAAAATATTAGTCACCGCACAGATGGTACTGTTACTGTGTACAGGTGTTATCAGTCGACACGGAAAAATGAATTTCACTTGAACTTTGGGGACATGAATGAAATGTTCACGCAATATGCACTATAACTGGATTATAAGATCGAGATATTCAATTCAGACTCCAACGAAGGATGCCGACGGCAAGATGACATCTGATTATGCAACGGATGAGTAAGGTTGCAAACTTAAATAAAGGGTTGTGAACACTACTGCGCAAATTTCAACTCAGCAAATAGGTGGCACTGAAACGCTGCTTTGTTTTCGTTTTACGATTATAATTAAAGTTTAAAGATACGAAACCCAATATTCAAAATGATATCAGGGCTGCAAAGGGAACCGAAAACACTCAATAATGAAGCAATTGCACCGTAGCTAAGGCTTGCACAATAAGATCACTTATAACCGAACCAGGAATCACTATATTCGCAAGAAATTTAAAGAAAAATAAGACGTCGAAGTGAACACGGTTGAAGGTGTTGACATTACTTTTGTGGAAACATAGAAACTTACATTTCAGCCATTTGTGAATTTTATTTTGATCAGGATGGCACAAATTTGTCAATTCATGAGTTTTTTTGCCTATGACAAAAACTACCAAATCCTTTACAGATTACCTGGTTTTGTAGTCTTGGTCTCACAAAAGTATTTTTTCATTGCTTCACCCAACCATTCAATGGATGGTTTGCTAAATCTCCGAGAAGAGCCAACAGCTCCTTGTAAAACGGAATATCCGTCGAGCTCTGAATCAACTCCTAGCATGGTGCAATATTTAGGATCCTAAGAGTACTACATTCAGTAAAGCAGTTACCGCCGTTTGAAAACTTCAATCTATTTTCCTATTTTCTTGTGAGCAAAAAGTCAACATCTTAAACCATACTGAATAGTTTTTTGACTAAATTATTGCTTAGACGTGTCTCCTTTCCATCGATAATTACAACTTGCCTCGATTCAGAATGTTGAACTATGTAAAAATCCCGACTCGGCCAATGCCCCACTCATCACTTCCTTATAGTAAATGTGCTCATGATGACATCGTTAATGTGATCTCAGATAATGAGAAGAAATTCGCAATTCATTGGAACTTTTGGAGTTTCTCTAGTCTCTACCTACGTTAAATAATCCACGAGTGAACGACGAGGTCAGAATTAATGTTCTTCATGTCGTTGACTTTTCAGCAAGGAAGTTAAGATGCCAGCGGAAAATTTACTATAATAATACCAATAAAAAATTGCAAATGGACCGCATTAACTTCATACTTAAGCATCATTCTTGCCAATTAGTGGAAACCAATTAGACTGCCAAAAATCTTGTCACTGAATTTATCGAAGATGATTGACAAATTAATGGTATGATTAACGTTAAGTCATTTAATTTGCAATAAATTCAATATTCTTATTTTTCTGCTCTGTTGCTAGCGGGAAGCGCTGCTGCATAAATTTATTGTAATATCATTCGTAATAATTGTGTTCCACGCTTCTGCAGACTACCCTACGAAGTTACATCAATCTTGCTTAAACCACAACATAAACTCTTTTGCAGATTTAGTTAGCCATCCAGCGGTGGCTTAGGTTTCACTATTGTGCATTCCGGATCGTAGCGTTCAGGAAACCAGTGAAGTGAGTCGATTTTGCTGACCTAGCGCAAAATCTTGCGCGATCTGATCAAGTGATTGCATGATATGGCTAATAGTGAAAAAATGAAGCATTTAAATTTGCAACTTCGTGTCTTGTCTGGACTCTGGACTAGACAACACTAAGATTAGCAAAACGGCTCTAGTAATAGCATTTAATGTTAGTATTCACTGCTCCAAACTTCAGCTACAGGTATAGCCCAGTCATATTAGGTAAAAAAAGGGGTCAACCTCGGAATGAAAGATAATAAGCTGCGAATTGGTATGAACCTTTGTTTTGTCATTCTAAATGTTGTCTCAAAAGTCACAATCGTTATCGTGTTCGCGTCTCAAGATATTCAAGGTCAAAGGTCACAAAAATCGGTTTTTCGCGAATATCTGGCTTCCTATCGGTTAAATGAGATTTGCATTTATTATAAAAGTTGTAGGCTATAAAATTCCCTACAACTTTTGTTTAAACTTTTTTTTCATACGACCAACCGTTTTGAAGGTAGAGCGCGAAGAGTGCACATCGTACAGTCATATACGGCCTAATGCAAGGTCAAGCGTGAGTTATGGTTATCAGTACGTTATAAAGTCAATTATTTACTTGGAAATTATAATTATTAAACAATGCCTATTATTTATGTACTAACTATTAATTATTTATATTTAATTAAAGTAAGTAACTTGATTATTTATATATAATTATTCATATTTAACTATTTAAGTATAAAATATTATTAATTCTGGATTATATATTTTAGTTTTATTTTAAGTTAAAATGATAGTAAGAGTATATATTTTACACATATTTTTATTTATTATTAAATACGGCATAATATACATTTATCAAAATGTGAGCTCAAATATCAAAAGTATCTTTGTTGATTTTAATTGTAATGAAATTGGAAATGGAAGCTAATTATCTTCTTCTTGTTCGTCGTCTTCTTCTTCTTGTCGCTCAAAAATGTTCGATTCATTGTCATCATCCTCATTATCTGTCATGTTCATCTCCAAACCTTCCAGAATATCGGGATCATATGTATTTTCTTCATCGGGATTACTTGGATACAGTGAAGCGTTGAGGCAAGCTTGTCCGTTGCACTGGCCGCAAGCTAAAGAACATTGTAGCCCTGATTTTCTGCATCCACAGCGGGAACCACAACCATTTTTGCAATTGCAAAATATTACGTTTAGTAGTTCGGCTGGTGCTGGAGGTAATAACGTTCGTATGGGCTCCAGGATCTCATTTTCAAGCATCCAGCCCCATTCTTTATGTTCTAAGTCCTTCCCTAACCACGTTTGAATCTGGTAGTAGACACGTTTTATGTAAAACACAAATCAGCCATAGCTCTTAAAACCGTACGTCCGTAGTTGCAACGGTACAATTTCAAACTAACGAATAATCTTGACGCATACAAAGTGGAGAGAGTGGCCTTGAATACTATAGAACATCTGTCCCGGCAATGAATAGAAAAGGGCATAGGGTAGGGACAAGTATTTCCAGGTATATAAGTATTGAGAAATTTACGCGTTTTAAAGAAAAGATATATAATGTCGTGTTAACTTAAAATAAAACTAAAATATATAATCCAGAATTAATAATATTTTATACTTAAATAGTTAAATATGAATAATTATATATAAATAATCAAGTTACTTACTTTAATTAAATATAAATAATTAATAGTTAGTACATAAATAATAGGCATTGTTTAATAATTATAATTTCCAAGTAAATAATTGACTTTATAACGTACTGATAACCATAACTCACGCTTGACCTTGCATTAGGCCGTATATGACTGTACGATGTGCACTCTTCGCGCTCTACCTTCAAAACGGTTGGTCGTATGAAAAAAAAGTTTAAACAAAAGTTGTAGGGAATTTTATAGCCTACAACTTTTATAATAAATGCAAATCTCATTTAACCGATAGGAAGCCAGATATTCGCGAAAAACCGATTTTTGTGACCTTTGACCTTGAATATCTTGAGACGCAAACACGATAACAATTGTGACTTTTGAGACAACATTTAGAATGACAAAACAAAGGTTCATACCAATTTGCAGCTTATTATCTTTCATTCCGAGGTGAAAGCCCTAATATGACTGGGCTGGTACAACTTCGAGTAATCACGGCACTTGCAGATAAGTTTCTGCCAGTTATTGAATGAGTTTATCTAGTCTTATTACACACATATGTTAGTTGACTTGCATAGGATATGCAAAAGGAAAAATAGAGAAATGAATTCTCTTTGTGCACGAGTAAATATGGTTCAGTTGGACATGTACATATGCAATACCAGCTGATAATTTCTTAAAGGTGTGGCGTTGACATTGAAACAGCCTGAGCTGCTTCCAAGTACAGCAGAATCGGATTTATTTGAATTATTTAAAAATATTAAATGAATACGAAAAATACCAATGGTAATTTCAGGTTTAGCTCCGTTTAATTTATAGTTCCTCTAAGATGTTTTATAAAAAATACTATGTATATCCTCAAACTTCCGGAAACTTGGCTAAAATTGTTTTCTACTATACAAGAAAATATCTCGCTACATACAATTAGATTATTACCTAGCCAAATTGAACCAAATTTAATATAGCGTTTCGATATATTTTCTACTCTTATCGTGAATGTGAGAATGATGCAAGACAAATATATCAATGCCGAAAAATCCCAGTTGGCATCACCAGCCGGGAAGGCAAATTTACCAAAGGCTCCTTAGTTTCAAAAAGTAGCAAATATTTTGATTGCCCGCCACTTTAAAAGTCAAACACTGTTTAAAAAAAAGTATTCCGTTATGTAAAAACTCCTATTTTAAATCATTTCCAAAGTTTCCATGAAAATATATTCAACGCTTCAGCTCCTACTAAGATACCGCATTCCCTATATTTTTGGACCTTTTGGGGGCCGCCATTTTGAATTCAAGCGTTCGATTTTACATTATTTTCAAAGATATCTGCCTTAACACTAGAAGGGTCAAAGCCGTCAATTTGACGGCAACGCGAATTTGATCGTTAATAGTTTTTAGGGTTTTGTACTAAAATACAAAACCCTATTGCAATCACGACCTGTGTCCGTCTGTCCGTCCGTCCGTCCGTCCGTCCGTCCGTCTGTATGTCACAGCACTTTTTCTCCGAAACTATAGAGGCTACAGGCATGAAACTTTGTGGAAAGGTCAGAAGTGGTGACCTCTTCAAAGTTCAAGGGTGAAAAAATTTTTCTAAGGGGTTTAAGGGGGGTCTCCCCATATAGGGAGGTGACCCCTCAAAAAAAAAATTTCACCATTGGTAGTCGAGTAGGGTGTCATTGGAAAGGTCTCAATGAGATCTTTTCAAAACAAGTCTTAAAATTGCCTTATAAGTACCGAGGGAGGCAGGGGAAGGGGAAATGTACGAACTTTTCGCGTACCCCCCCCTCGCGATTGGAAACCTTCCATCCGAAAAATCTGAAAAAAATTATGAATATAGGCCTTTATGAGTACAACAACAACAAATACATGAGAAGTCGAAATTCGCTCAACTTTGTTAGTAATAGTATGATTTATCGATTTTATGTTTTCTTGAATAAAATCTAAACCGTACCCTTAAATTCAATAAAATTTAACAAACAGATTACTTACTATAAGATAAATCTTTTCTGAAAGTTTCATAAAGATCCAATAGTATTTAACGAAGTTATAGCGATTTGAATTTTCCCGTATTACTATGGAACAATATGCCCTGTATTACTATGGAAACATATGGCTATGGAGCCATATGCGCTTTTTATCGATTTAGACACTACAGCTTTGCTAGGATTTGCATGAAAATTTCAGGAATAATAGGTATCATGAAAATGAGTACATACAATTGAAACAAGTCGAAGAGACAGGAGAGAGCTCCTAGCAAAAGGGCTTTGTAACCATTCTAGGATTCGAAAAAATAGGCCATGAATCGATGATTACAGTACAGAGGAGTGAGCCCTGAAAAAGATTTCATGAAAGGTAGCCGATATGAATATCAACTGAAAGTTCTCTATGAGAACTTTTCAAAACAGTTCTTAAACTGACAGTTTTTGCTTCAGCGGGGCCAATGGGGGAGGGGGGGTGGTTGTAAAAACATGAAAAATGTGTTTCTAAAAAATCTGGAAAAATTATCAAGGGAGATATCTATGGGTATAACTAAAACAAATACCTCAGAAGTCAAAATTCTTTCAACATTGTTAATAATAGTATGATCCTCGAATTTCACATTTTCTCCAATAAAATCGTCTTTGACATGTTTCTTGATTTTATTCGTTGGTGGTTACTGCATTATGTAAGTTGAGTACAAAACCCTTCTGACATGAGCATAGGTCTGTCTACCCAACTTGTTTACGTAACTATCAGTTTATTTTCATATTTCCTGACTTTTCCTAACTTATGGTTATATATGTTTTAAGTTGATAAAAATAAAAAAATATTGATTCAGTATGCAAGAATTGCTCATTCATACCTATTAAGACCGACGCCGTCAATTTGACGGCATATGAAACAGATTTGAGTTATACGCACAGACATAGATATTTCAATGTATACAATACAAAAGTACTCGTAAACATAAACTACGGTTTTGTTCCAATAACACTACTTGAGACTGCGTTATAATATGCTCAGATATACTCGTACAATGTATATCATTCAGAAATACCCATAGACATAAATAAGGGTTTTGTTTCAAAAATACCACTGGACATTACGTGAAATTTCAACTGAGTTTTAGAAGTCCACTGTGATCGGTCATTTGAATTCGAGCTAGTGGTTGATACAGTTGTGGCTACAAAAAAAAATTGTTTGGAAGTGCAGTGCCGTTCTAACCGCTTAGAAGTTTTTTCTCCACCAAATTGTTCTTTACATGAATCCCAAAACAATGATTTACGACCAGGTGAGCGTTTGCAATTCCGTGAAAGTAAAGTGCCCAGAAGAGATAATTTTCGTCCTTACACTGGAGCAATTACAAATAAAAAGTGATATTTTGTGATACTTGATACTTCTTGCAGTTTCAACTGAGAATAATCTCACAATGATTTCGAACCGACGGCTGACAAGTTCAGAAATAGAGCAAGAGTTATTGCGACTTTGTTCAATAGAAGAAGATGCCTCAGGTGATGACAGCGATGAGCCTTGTGAAACTGAAGACCCGGACTTTCAGCCACAGCTAGAGCCAGAAAGTTCAACATCGGAGGATTCCGAAATGGATATTCCAACTCAAAGTGTCTCCGATCTTGAGCATAGTGTACGAAGAATTCATCCCACCAGACCTGGGCATGGCAGAAGATCAGAACAACCAGGACGTTTATCTCGTGGTGGAAGGCTGGTTAGAACATCATCATTGCCAGAACTGGATATGAGGCAAGTAGCTAGCGACGGAACTGAGTGGACGTTTATTTCGAGTGCTGGTGTAGTGGGCCGTCGAAGCCGGCAAACTGTTATGAGAGAAGCTGCAGGACCTACTCCATATGCTAAACGGTATGTAGTAAATGGACAAATTGTTTCCTCGTGGCGTCTTTTTATCCACGAATACATACTACGACGCATAAAACTATGCACTGAAACGGAAGCTCGTAACAAATGTCAAAATGATTCTTGGGAAATTTCTTTGGAAGAGTTAGATGCCTTCATTTCCTTGATTTACGCACGTGGGGCTTACAACATGAGCCACTTGGACTTAGACATTTCGTGGTCACAAGAGTGGGGTCGTCCAGTTTTCAAAAATACAATGAGTAAACATAGATTCAAGGAAATAATGAAATACTTACGGTTTGATTTGAGAAGCACACGTCATACACGTTTATCTACTGACAAATTTGCAATGATTTCTGATATTTGGAATGAATTTATAGAAAATTGCCAAATGTGTTTTATCCCTGGAGAAAATTTGACTGTTGACGAACAGTTGTTTCCATCCAAAACACGTTGTCCCTTTTTGCAATACATTGCAAATAAACCTGATAAATTTGGAATAAAGTTTTGGTTGTTAGTGGACGTGGAGACCAAATATTTATGTGGAGGCTTTCCTTATTTAAGAAAAGATGGCGAGCGCCTAAGTAATGTTCCATTACCAGAACATGTAGTTATGAAATTGATGCAACCTTATTTCAAGAAAGGTCGAAACATTACAACGGATAATTTTTTCACATCATTGAAACTGGCGGAAAAGCTAGGATCTGAGAATACGAGCATAGTTGGAACGATGCGACGAGGAAGGCGAGAAGTACCGCCAATTTGTAGAAATATCCGCACACAAAGATATGAAACGTTTATCTTGAAATCGGAGACCAACGCAACCTTAACTGTTTATCAGGGTAAACCTGGAAAAAATGTCATTATCTTGAGTACGCTACATCAAAATATTTATATTGATACTGACTCAAAAAAGCTTCCCGAGACTGTCCAGTTTTATAACGAAACTAAAGTAGCCGTGGACATAATTGATATAATGTCAAGAAAATACACCGTAAGAGCTGGAACTCGAAGATGGCCAGTCCATGTCTTCTATAATATTTTAGATTTAGCTGCAATAAATTCATGCGTCTTATACCGAAAAATTACAGGTGAAAACATTTCGCGCCATAATTACATTCTTCAACTCGTGAGTGAACTTCGAGCAGAGTACGTGAAAAAAAGAAATAGTTCAGATGTCACCCAACGCTTAGATAATATAACCACTACAGAAGAGCAGCCTTCTATGTCCACAACAAACAAAAGACGTCAACGTCAAATTAATGTGCATTGTAAAAAAAATCGAACCTGTGTACTTTGCACTGTTTGCCAAAAAACTGTTTGTGGAAAATGCGTAAAACAAGTCTACAAAAAAAAATATTTGTTATAAATGTAGTTCTATGTAAGCACTCAAAATAATAAATCATTGTAATTAAAATTATTAAATTCGTTCGATTCAAAAACAGCCATATTATCTATCCGATTATCGTATGCCGTCAATTTGACGATCGTGGTCTTTGAAGGTATGTCAAGGTACGTGACTCTTCTAGTGTTAAAGTCCCATTTACTTTTATGCTAAATCTCGTTAAAATTGGAGTTTTACTCTAGACATACTAAAAATATTTGATTTCTATTTAAAACGGAATTTTGTAAACAATTTTTACAAAGACCTACTAGTTTCGCGACCTGTTTGTCCGTCTATCCGTCCGTCCGTCGGTCCGTGCGTCCCAGCAAGTTTCCTCAGAAACTATAGAAGCTAGAATATCCAAACTTCGTGGAAATGTCAGCAGTGATGGTCTCTCAAAACTTTGTCTTACCAAAAATTGAAATTTTATTTTGAGGGGGTCCCCCCTAGTAACGAAGTAGCCCTTAAAGATTTTTTTTAATAAAAGGTAGTTGAGTGGGGTATCAAATGAAAGGTCTTGATTAGAATTTTTAAAATCTGAAAGAAAAAAGTCAGTTTAGGCATCAGGGGGTCCAGAGAGAGGCAAAATGTACCAACAATAACTTGTGCTTATAGTTGATATACGAGTATATTTCAAATTGACCTGGCCACTTTTATTTTCTTCCGATTTTCATGAAAATTTAAGGAATATTTGTTTCGTTTAAATATCTTCAATCGGCTGTACTTTCGGAAAAATTGTTTAAGCTGGAACAAAATGGCAGTTGCAACGTGCTTATGAAGGAGACTCTGCATCTTTGAGATAAATTTAAACGATTTTTTACCCAAGTATTGGATAAGTAAATCAGGTTACAGATTTACGCTACATGAAAACTTGTTTCAAACGGTAGGTTGGTTACAAATAACTTCTGGTAGCAGAACTCTCTTGCTTACTCAACTTGTTTTATCTATGATCCAGTTTTCATAAATATTTGCAGGTTATAAGAACCTTGTTTCCCCACAATTTAATGGTAGTTAATGCTCTCGGGGTCGCACATTAAGTTTACTGGTTCCCAATATTGGGACATTAAATGCAGAGAAATGCGAATAACTGTAAATACATCTACAGCTCTGCTACTATATCCTACTTACACCTCCTTCGTGGGGACGTAATAAGGTGAACGCAAATCTTCCACGCCTGATAACGAAATCGACGTAATAACCATGCCGCCGGAATGGCGGTTGGGTGACGGGCTATTCCCCATTCCTGGTAAACCTTAAAATGTTTCGAAACCTGTAGACCAGCCTCGGAATGGATTGGACTCACGGCAACGACCTCACAATCGGAAAAAGGACTATTGTCTGGATCCTGGAATGTCAGGCCACTCAATAACCCTGGCGCTGTAAACGGCCTTTTACAAAAGGCCAGTCAATATCAATTAGAAATACTGGCAATCAAGGAAATGTACTGGACTGGAAACCATACTCAAGACTTGAGATCGCACACAATGTTCAAAAGTGGGAAATCTACTAGAAAATGAGAATGCATTGTAAAACGAGAGTTCAAATCGCACGTTATTGATTTCAAGGCAATAACCGAACGATTGGGTGGATCCGTATGAAAGCAAAATTCTTCAAAATGTAGCTGATCAATGTTCACGCCCTTAAAAAGAAAAGGACGAATAAATGTAGGAAACGTTCTGCAATCACCTGGAAGGACTGATCGACTCATTGCCTACAAATGACACAAAAATTATTCTCGGTGATTTCAACGCTAAGGTTGGCAATGAGATATCTCATCGGGAAACGACTGGAGGATATAGCCTCCACGATGAAATAAATGAAAATGGCAAGCGCCTGATCGACTTTGCATGTAGCAGAAATCCACTGATACGTTCGACTTACTTTTCACATCGACGCATTCATAAAATGACCTGGATATTACCGGATGGTAACACAGAAAACCAGATCGATCATGTTCTGATCCAACGACGTTGGGCCTCGAGGCTACTTGACGTCCGTACACACCGAGGTGCCAATTGTTACTCGGATTATTACTTCATAAAATTAACGTATCGATGTCGTATGTTAAAGGTATATTCGGCAAAGATCAGCCTGCCACAAAAATTTCAAATCGAAAGGCTCCAAACAGCACCGGTTGCTACAAATTTCACGGAGACCATCGACAACCAGATGACTCTCATCTTATCAGACACATCGTTAAAGACAAGTAACGAGCTCTGGATGGAAGTGAAAGGCACTATTAAGACCATGGCAGAACAGATAATCGCACATCAAGCCCGTCGCAAGAGGAATGATTGGTTCGATGATGAGCGCCAGAATGATGACAAAAATAACCTGGCGAACAAAGATTACGTAGGCAGGAAAGCCAGGAGGAAAAGAGAACGCTATGAAAATCTCAGAAGAGTAGCGAATAAGGATATTAGGATTAAGAAAAGAAAATGCTATGGCAACCAATTGAGAAGTATAGATGTAAGTTTAGCGAGCAACAACACAAGACAACTATACAAAGCAGTGAAAAGCATGAAACATGGTTATCAGCCCAAAACCACGCTCGGTCGTGATGATATCTTTAATATCATCGCTGGTGAGACCAAGATTAGAGTAAGATGGGCATAATATTTCAAAAACCTCCTTAATCCTCCGTACAACTCCACAACATCGGAGCCTATAGATTTCGGTGGCGAGCTACCATTAGCCCCACCAACTCTGAATGAACTGTGATCCATCATCAAAACCTAAAAGAATAATAAAGCGCTGGCTCCCTGTGGAGCTCATCAAACATGGTGGCAGCAGTGTTCATAAAGCTATTCACAAAGTCATCCAGTACATTTTGAAGGAAGAGCATATGCCAAAAGAGTGGCACCAATCAATTATATTCCCTATCCACAATAAAGGTGTCAGGCTATAGTGCGAAAATCATAGAGGTATATCACTACTTTGCACGGCGTACAAAATATTTTCAAAGGTCTTAGAAAATAGAATCGGTTCATATACTAACAGTAGTATTGGGGAGTATCAAGATGGTTTTATACCACACAGGGGGAATGCCGGTCGACAAGAGCACTCTTGGAGGCTAGCATTCTTTGGGGAGCTCGGCCCCCACGTAACCGAGGAAATTCCCGCAAGGGGAATGCCGGTCGACAAGAGCACTCTGTTACGGGTGAACATTGAGACTCCGTAGCGCTGCTCACCCGAACACTACCATACGCGATTACGTAAGAGTTTAACCTACGCAATACCGAGCCGCACTTTATTAATTGTTGTTTCTAGTAGTCCGATGATGTAACTAGCAACAAGTAATTTTAATTTCCATTCACGAAAGAATTATTATCTTACTTACAAACAGAAGCCACACAATAATTTGAAGCTTGATAATTGTTTTAATTACAAACAGAAGCCACACAATAATTTTAAAAACTTAATAATTGTTTTAATTACAAGCAGGAAGTCACATAGTGATTTTGCTTTGTAACTTAATGTAAATTAAACTCATGTAGCTAGGTCGCTTCCGTTCCACACGCCACAATTACGGACAACGCAACCAGCAGCAAGCGGCGGGGGCAGCAAGCACCAGCGCGAGCTCGAAAACGAAATGAGAAATACACACGGTAGCGGGAACAGTCGTCATCCATTCAACATATGCGGCAAAACATGCAACGCAATTGCATCGTCATAAGGCTTCGTACTCTAATCTTGCCCCATTCCAATGCAATGTTTGCGCACTCAAGCATGAGTACAGTGATTGTGGCAGATATTATGAAACATCCAAAACCCTAAAGACACATCGTATCGTACATACCGAGCCTAATAGGCGCAAGTGCACCATCGGCGTTAAATCAGTCGATAATGCCCACAATGCTTAAACATGGAAAGCTACATTTGAACCCCAATGATAGTTGGGAAAGATTACTAAGCAATTGGGAAGGTTAAGCGAACATCAATCCCACCTTCCGGCCAGGAGAGTCTTCATTTGCGGCTAAAGATGGTTGTTTCATCATCCACACGACATTGTAATTTTCATAATAAGACTCTATAAAAGACCTTACCATGGCGTAATAAATTGCGGGGAGTATTTGCTAAAGATTAAACATCCAAAGGATCATGTGAAACGAAACCAACCAACGATTCAAATGATCGTCATCATCGGAGCATCATCAGTCGCGGAGGATGACAAAGCAGACAAGCAAACGACAAGTGGTGCTGCACTCGTATCGTCGGTCGAAAGAAATGATGAATAAACGACGAATCATCAATACCAGACAATGGAGATGGAATCAATGCACTCGGCGATAGTACATTCGATTCCCAATAGGATCGTCATGGGTGGTATCTAGGTTGAGTGGAAACAAGCGAGGGGAGTTACTCGTGCAAAGTCACTCAAAACAAGTTTTTCCCGGTGGATAGAAGGGAAAAGAAAAGAACGGGATTCAGTCAGATTATTTAAGCCGAGAAGATTGGCGCGGGCGGTCTCTTTTCCCTTCTTCTTTTGAGCGGTGCAGATTTTCTTTGGATGTGCGAGCAACGGTGGGGCTGCGAAAAGAAAGTGATCAACGTAACATCTGTAGTGAGTTTTTTTAAGTCGGGAAGATTGGCATGGTCGTTCTTCGTTCCTTTGTACGGTGGAGATTTTGGTTGTGCATGCAACGGTGGAGTGGCGAAAATCGGAAAAAAGAATTTCGAGTGCAACGTGAACGGCTGTCCGGCCTACATTTTGCAAAGAAGGAACAAGTGTCCGGCGGGAAGTGAATGAGCCGGCAGTGAGTAAAACTGCGTTACAAATTTCGACGAGACGGCGGTGGAAAGCGCGAGCGAACGGAATCGAGGGACCCCTTTTTTATGTTAGGAGGTAAAAGTAAGTGGCTTCCTTTTTAACATTTAAGTTATTGAATTGTTTTCTTTGACAAATAAACTTAACGTAGGTTTAATTAATCGATCTTTCCTTTCACATATCAAGGGCCAAATAATTAACGTTTTTTCTAGTTGTGAGGAGTGCGGCTCGGGAAATCTTTTTCCGGAAGCGGTGACCAGGCAAGAAGACCTGGAAGATTTAACGGTGGTGGTAGTGTTTGGTGAGGGCAGCGAATGTGAGTGTCTCGGTTTTCAGTGCCAAGTGATAGTTTTTGCTCCGGCGGTCATCTTCTCGTGCGGACGACCCCTTGGGAGGCTCAGAAAGCGGACGAGTGGCGCCCACGCCCGTCTTCGGGTGAGCTAGATTGGGGACGGTGGAGCCTCCGCTGGAGTAGCCGCAATAAAGCGGTGACCATACGGGGGAAACAGGGAATCCGTCGGTTAATATTTTCCCCCTTTGGAAATTCGCGGGTAATATTTGGCGCCCAACGTGGGGCTTTGTAAGGTAAGTGGAGTAGTGAAGTAAAATAAGTGAATACACGTGAAGTGCGAGTGGAGACGGTTTGTTTGGTGCGACGCGTAACTTGAGGAAGTGAAGTATAGTGACTGAATTTGCGGGTAATAACTCTTGGAGGCTAGCATTCTTTGGGGAGCGCCGCCCCCACGGACCCGAGGATGTGGGGGCACCGTGAGGCTGCCTCCTGGGATGACAGGTAACGACTCTGATTGGATCTGGACTGCGCTTTGGACAACAAACTGGAATTGACGCTTTGGGCTGACGGATGTGATGGTTTGGACCTAGTTGCTTTGCACAGTAGCGCCGAGGTGAAACTCGTGTGTGAACGGCTCCAATTCAACTATCATACAGCCTCTGGAGTACGTTCGAAGCTCGCACCATTGGGTTGGTGGTGTAGGTGCGGTTGAGACGGACTCCTGATTAACGCTGGTCTGGCTCAGAGCACTTATCCCCATAAGGGCTAGTGCCAACCCTCACATGGCTTCCGTGCTCTGCAAAGATAACCATGGGACCACAAAGGTGACTACACACACGAACGGAGATAGTGGCTCCGAGGGGGGACACCCCAAAAATCAGCGAAGCTGCAAAGGTGGGGCTCCTTGAACTAGAGGAGCTCCTAGATCGTAAAGGGCACTATTAGAGGAGCTGGTCAAGCGCCGAGGACAAACAGAAGGCAAAAGAGGCGCTTGGGGCGAAATCTAAACGTGACATGCAGATAGCTCCACCACTAAAAGTCAATAAAAGAATGGCGTCCAGCCCAATCGAAGGAGATCGGGATAAAAGAAGGAAGGAAGAGGCACTAGATGAGCGTGGAGCACTAGATCACGGGGTCCAGACAGTGCTTACAAAAGGAGCGAAGAAAGCCGCAAAGAAACTCCTTCAAAAAAAGCCAGAAAGTAAAGTTCCACGGACGCCCAAGCAGAAAAAGGACCTGATGCAAAACAGGAGAGGCAGAAGCCCCGACGAAGATCCCGGCAGAAGGCACTGCTCGTAAAGCTCCAAGATGGCCGATCCTACGTGGATATACTGCGGGATATCAAGGGAAACGTAAGGCTCGAGGACACCAATACTATCATTAAACTATTACGACCAACGCGGTCGGGCCACATACTGGTCGAATTCGGAGCAGAGGCCGGCAATAAAGAAGCATTCTGTGACGCAGTAGAGAAAGTCCTCGGCAAAAGCGCAACTAAAGCCCCGCTCGAGCCGATGGCAACAATCAAATAAGACACATTGACTGCGTCACGGATCTGGCGGAGGAAGAAGAGGCCATCAAAAGGGACTTCCCTAGCGTGGGAAGGATCAATGTTAGACTGACACCAGAAAACAACAGGAGACAACGCATGGCCATAGTTGACTTGACCAAAAAGGACGGCGAACAATTTCTAAGCAAGGGCAAAGTACGAATATGGTGGGTTGTCTGTAGGATCCGGCGAAGAGCAATGCCTCTTCAATGTTTCAAATGCCTTAGTTATGGTCACACCACACAAGTATGCAAAGGACCCGATAGGAGTTCTCTATGTTACAAATGCGGTGAAATGGGACATAAAAGAAAAGAGTGTACGAAGGAGGCACACTGTATTCTTTGCAAGGATGCTGATCCAAAACCTGATTTTGGACACGTCTTGGGATCAGGAAAATGCCGGGTGTTCCAGAAAGCCCTAGCCAAGGCAAAATCAGAACTCCAATGACCCGCATCCTGCAACTAAACCTACACCGCAGTTCAACCGCCCAAAATCTGCTTGAGCAGTTTGTGAGGGACATGAAAACTGACGTTATGCTGCTGAGTGAGCAACACCATAATAAAAGTCCTGCATTATGGTATTCTGATGAAACTGGTACTGCCGCTATCTGGGTTCGGAACAGTGACGTTCAAGCGGAGAGTTGTGGACGGGGGGATGGTTTCGTGAGCGTTCGGTGCTCAGGGACCACCTTCTTTAGTGTGTACCTAACGCCTAATAAATCGTCGCTGTCTCGAACGCAGAGGGCAAAGTGCTCGTTGCGGGCGACTTCAACGCTAAAGCAATCGAATGGGGCATACCTCAGACGGATCCGCGGGGAAAACGAATCCTGAAAATGGCAGCCAGGACGGCCCTCGTCGTACTAAACTCCGGAAATACGCCGACTTTCCGCCGTATTGGCTGTGAGGGAACCATACCGGACGTGACATTCGCAACGGATTCATTAGTACGGAAGAAACACAACTGGAAAGTATTAGAGGACTGCTCAGCCAGTGATCATCAGTGCATTCTACTTGAGATAAGTGATGCTGTCTCCCGACGTCCATGCTCTCAGCCTTCTACAACTGGATGGAACATCGGAAGGATGGACGTCGAGAGGTTCGCCAAGGTTCTCACAGCAGGTGAGCCGCTGCAGGGAGTTTCGGAAGGGACGGAAGAACTGGCAGCTCAAGACGTGGTGAACTCAACTATGAGCATAATTCTATGCCCCATCGAAGACCCCGGCACGGCAAGCCCCCAGTGTACTGGTGGTCAATTGAAATCGCTGAATGGCGATGGGAGTGTCACAAGCTTCGACGTGAGGTTCAACGGGCGCGGAACAGTGACGAGGTATGCAACTGGGTGGCAGCATATAAGTCGGCCAGGAAATATATCGCAAACTGATCAACAGTAGCAAGGCTCACTGCTGGCAAGACCTAGGTGACAATGTAAACAAGGATTCGTGGGGCCTTGGCTACAAGCTGGTCATGAGGAAGCTTGGTGCCCTAAGGAAGCCTTGTATACATAACGCGGAAAAGATGGACGCGATAGTGCGGGGACTCTTTCCCGCCCATCCCTTCTATGTTGACGCTGTCCATGGTGAAACAGCAGTTGAGTGCCCACTCTTCACACAGCTGGAACTGGAGGAGGCAGTCCTCTCCCTGAAAGCGAGGAAGGCTCCAGGTCCAGATGGTGTTCCAGCTGAGGTTTTGCAGCTCGTCTATCACCATTGTCCTGACTTGCTGCTCAGCACATTCAACGCTTGCCTACGGGACGGGGTTTTCCCGGTACGATGGAAGGTGGCGAGGCTCGTGCTGGTCAGCAAGGGGAAGAGAAATCCCGAATCGCCGTCTGCATACCGCCCGTTATGCATGCTAGACACGGCTTGGAAAGTGCTAGAGAAGGAAAGACTCACTGATGCGATTCGTGCTGCTGGGGACCTCCTCGGGATCTCCTCGGCAGTACGGCTTTAGAGCAGGACGTTCTACCATTGATGCGATTGCAGAGGTGGTAAACGCGGTCCAAAGAGCAGAGGCATATAGTCGCACCAAGTGACGGATCGTCCTGTTGGTGACACTCGACGTCAGGAATGCCTTCAACTCCGCTAGATGGGTGGATATTCTGGATACGCTAGAAAATTCTTTTCAAGTTCCAGAATATCTAATGCGGCTTTTGAGGAACTACCTTAAGGACCGAAGCCTGCTCTACGACACGACGCAGGGCCAACGAACGATGGTGGTTACATCGGGTGTTGCCCAGGGATCTATCCGTGATCCGGACCTGTGGAACGTGTCTTACGACGGGCTACTGAGACTTGAGATGCCAGATGAGTCGCGCTTGGTCGGCTATGCGGATGATGTTGTGGCTCTGGTCACTAGACGCACCGTTGAACAAGCGCGACTTAGGCTAGGTATGCTAATGTGCCGAGTGAGGGACTGGATGACTGCTCACAGGCTCAGTTTAGCACTGGAGGAAACCGAAGTGGTTATCTTGACAAAAAAGAGAATCCCTAGAGTAAGGATGATCAGCATTGGCGACTTACGAATCGAATCGAAGTCAGCGGTGAAGTACATGGGGCTACTGATTGACTCGAAGATGAGTTTCTCTGAGCAAATCAGGGCAACGGCTGAGAAGCCTGCTTCGGGAATATTGGCCCTGAGTCGACTTATGGCCAACGTAGGGGGACCCAGCCCATCAAGAAGACGCCTCTTGATGAGTGCTGTAGGGTCAGTGCTACTGTACGGAGCAGAGGTATGGGGCGACGCTCTCAGCAAGGAGGTATACCGAAAACGTTTGGCATAGGTACAGAAAAGAGGAGCACTGAGAATTGCATCTTCGTATCCGACAGTCTCTGACTCGGTGGTGAGAGTTATTGCAGGTGTGATACCTGTCGCCCTCCTTGCTAGAGAGCGCCGTGCTAGTTACCTGCGCTGAAACGAAGATGCGAGGGAGATGGTTGTCCGCGAGGAGAGACAACGCTCGCTCAACGATTGGCAGCAGTCTTGGGTGAATTGGACGAAGGAAAGGTGGAGTGCGTGCCTCATCCCAGATGTGAGACCGTGACTTAATCGAAGGCATGGTGAGACTGACTTCTATCTGACCCAGCTTTTGAGCGGGCATGGGTGTTTTCAGTATTACTTGTATAAGATCGGTAAGTCACGGTCCCCCGATTGTTGGTTTTGCCCAGGAGAGGAGGACAATGCCTGTCACACATATTTTGCGTGTCCAAAATGGGTCAGGCTGCGAAGGGAACTCTACAGGGAGATGGGGGATCTCACCCCGGAGAATATTGTTGCGGTAATGTTCGAATCGGTTGACAAATGGAACCAGGTGGCACATTATGTTTGGGCAGTCCTCAAATATAAAAGGGACTCACAGCAGCTGGGGGCGCTGGGGCTGGGGGATCGCTCTTCTGGCATTTCCTCTTCCCCTCTCCCCTCCCGCTAGGAAAGGGACTCCCCACCTTGAAGGCACCCCACGGTATAACAAAACGAGACCTGGCCCGAAGTAAAGCGTCACACGGTTCCAGGCTGGGTTCTCAGGTTGACAGGAGAGGTGTTTAGTGGGTAGTCCAGTCGCATATGGGAGTCCCACACTCTGTGCATAAAAAGCATTCACCTCCCTACCACAAAAAAACGGTCGCCATTTTGTTGCAAGCCAACAAAAATCACTCAAATCATAATTTCCAAAAGATATTAATAGTTTTGACCTTCTGTGAAAATTTCAATAAGATCAAATCAAAACTGCAGTGACTGATTCGATGGAAAGTCCATAAAATACAAAATCATGCGCTATTGTTTTTGTAATTGAAAAAATTTCGAATGGCTATAACTTCCCCGTGTATCATTCGATTTTCATCAACCTTACATAATTTAAGGACCCTTTAAGGGACTACTTAAGCCTCGAATTTCGTTCAATTTAAGGGTACCCATACGATTTTGATGGGGAAAATGTGAAATTCAAATATCATACTATTATTAACAAAGTTGAGTGATTTTTAACTTCTAAGGTACTTTTCGTAGTTGTACTCGTAAACACCTACCCCCATAATTTTTTTCAGATTTTTCGGAACACAGAGGGGGGGGGCACACATTTTTCGTGTATTTCCCCTTCCTGTGCGCCCCTCAAACCAAAAGGTGTAAAACTTAGACCTATTTTGGAAAGTTCTCATCAAGACCTTTCCCTTAATATGCATATCGGCTACCTTTGGTGAAATTTTTTTTTTGAGTGGTCGCTCCCCTATGTGGGGAGACCCGCCTTATATACCATATAAAAAAATTTTTGCAGTGCAATTTTGAAGAGAGCGCCTTTTTTCACCTACATACAAAATTTTATGTGTCTAGCTTAAGTAGTTTGCGAGAAAAAGTGCTGTGACACACGGACGGACGGACGGAAAGACAGACGGACAAACAGGACGCGATTTTAATAGGGTTTTGTAAAATTATTATACAAAACTCTAAAAAGATCAATTTGTAGATTTTGTCCATACCAAAAACGGCATATGACAAAATCTGCATATGAAAAATGTTCTAAAAGTATTTGTGGGGAACACAAAATTGAGCTTTGTGTCTCTTACTCAAAATAATGACTTATAATGAAAATGTATGGTTGTTTTAGGAGATATGAGCATCAGTATTTAAGTTTTGAGAATTATACTCGTACTTTATGCTTTTAAGTGATTTATAAGTTTTTTTTTCTTATTTGATTTGATCGAACCAAATTCTTTTATGCACCTTAAATTACTAATAAAATATGTTTTCCGTCGAACTAATTTAAAAGAAGCAGTTTATTTTGTTTTCTATAAGATCCAGGAACTAAACAATAATCATAAAACCAAGTGTTTGTTATTTATTGATTTGTTATTAAAACATAAAGAAGAGGTCTTAACGAAGGTTAGTCTTAACGCATTAAAAATAAAGTTAATTTTCTAAGGTGAATATTTTTGGGAGCTCATGATTTGAATGGATTTTTGTTGGTTTGCAACAGGCGCGTAGCCAGAAAAAAATTTCGGGAGGGGTTTTCTTGGAAGTCTTACTGAGTAATAAATATAGGTACTATGTTTTTTTATACATAGAATATTTTATTATGCATTGTTTTTTTTCAATATAACTCGTACAAACTAATTTTTAACGATTTTTTTTATTCGCTTTAACAATGCGTGATAAAATTGTGTGAATGTTTCATATGGATGATTTGGACATATTATCTAAGATCTCGTCGCACTTCACTTCTAAATCTTGTTGGATGTTCAAAAGAGCCAGTCCGTTCAACCTTTCTTTGCCCATCGTACTTTGTAGAAAAGATTTTAATCTTCGAAGTGAAGAGAAATATCTATCGCTCGGCGCAACTGACACTGGAAGAGTAGCAGCGATTTGCAAATATCGATGTATTGTCGGGTAAAACGATTGGTTGCAAATGTCCAAAGAATTGATGAAAGTCTTTTGCCGTCTTCTTTTGAAGTTTTCAAACAGTATCTGAAAAAGTTAGAACTCAATGAATCTACGTGATTAAACTATAATTGTTGTATTTACTAACATAAATTTTTTTTGATGGAACCTTTTTTTTAGAAAAACTGAAAATCCATATAGGCAGATATTTAGGAATGAAAAAGTGAAGGAAACATTTATACTTGAAGAATTGCAGAGTTTTATGAGAGCGAGAGGAAAGCATACCTTTGCGACATTTTCATTTCAGCTTCAAAATCTTCTGAAGATGAAATGTTGTTGAGCCACTGATTTTCAAAAAAATTCTCTGGTTGATTTGATCTTTTCAGTATCCAATTGATGACATTTTGATGGCAATATATTTTCAATCTTCGAAAAAAATTCTCGATGTTTGAGGAACCGAGAGTTCAATTCTTCTGAAAAGTGATCCAAAAATGGAATGAAAATCTACTTGCGATAATATTCTTCTGGGCCATCTTCAAAATTGTGACGATTCGTTTGTCGTCCAACAACTCAAGGGATACATTGCGGGACGTCGACTTTTTCAGCGATTTCACTTGCTTCTTCAAAAATCTTTTTACACGTGGTGTCCGCCTCACGACGCATCTCCTTAATTTCATCAAGCAAGTCTTTTGCATAATCAATGCAGATACTGAGATCGCAGTTTTCTTTTTGTAAAAGTAGGCTCAAATTTTTTGTCAGTGTAAATATCGGTTTCAAAACTGTCAAAGCAATAATGAATGAAAATTTCTGCATGCATGTTGGCAGTGCATGAGGTTGAATTCCTTCAACTTTTGTGATTTTTTCATCCAGTTCTTGGAGTGTCAAGCAAACACATTCGTATGAGCCGTGAAATGATTCCAAAGAATTGAGATGCTCAACCCATCGTGTTTCACAAAATTTTTGCAGGCGTGTTCGCTTTGCACCTGGAGCAACAGTTTCAATTCGATTTTTCAACATGACTTCTGCTCTACTTGACTTTCGAAAAAAATTTACTGTTGCTTTTATCGTTCCCAAGCAATTTCTGATTATTGGAATGTCGCATGCGTGGGTTATGGCAGCGCCATCTTAATATAATGGCCGTATTCACAGCTGATAAAAATCTCAGCTGATACCTATAATAACGACGTCATCAATTTTTTGCTTTTCTTTGCATGATCAGCTGAGTGCAGTGACATTTCATTCTACCGCGAAATGTTCGACTTGAATCTCGCCGATTTAAAGTAATTTCGCTGTGGAATTCGCGCGTTTTATAAACCAAAATGTTGGGGAGCAAAATTCTAAGTGTCTCAGTAGTGCATTTCCCTAAAAACGCAAAATAATGTCGTGCCGAAGTGCCGGCGACTTGTGCAACTTTAATAAAGTGAACTTCTAATCCTGGTCAAATGCTAATATAGAATATAGAATGGCAACACAAATTGCACGTGATGCTCTAACCAACACATCGCGCGACAATTCTGCAGATAACGAGAAGTTCAAGGAGGATTTGATGAACATCGCACGGACGACATTGAGCTCAAAAATCTTGTACCAGCACAAGGAGCTCTTTACAAAGTTAGCAGTTGATGCTATCTTGAGGCTGAAAGGTTCCGGCGAACTAGATGCCATTCAAATTATCAAGACAACTGGCGGAACTTTGGAAGATTCCTTCTTGGATTAAGGCTTCTTGCTGGACAAGAAACCGGGCATGCATCAGCCGAAGCGTGTTGAGAATGCAAAGATCCTAATCGCGAACACGCCTATGGACACAGACAAGATCAAGGTGTTCGGCAGTCAAGTGAAAGTTGATTCAATGGCGAAAATAGCAGATTTGGAACTGGCTGAGAAGGAGAAGATGAGGGACAAGGTTAACAAGATTCTGGCTCACAATTGCAATGTTTTCATCAATCGGCAGTTGATCTATAACTACCCAGAACAATTGTTCGCTGATGCTGGCGTTATGGCCATTGAACATGCAGATTTCGATGGTATTCAGCGTCTTGCCTTGGTGACTGGAGGAGAAAAAACATCCACCTTCGACAACCCGTCGATGGTCAAGCTGGGTCAGTGCCAGCTCATCGAGCAGGTTTGTAGAATGAATTGGAAATGTACGTCCAAGTGTCTAAATTCTGAAATTATTTTATAGGTAATGATTGGTGAAGATACACTCATGCGCTTCAGCGGCGTTGCCTTGGGTGAAGCTTGCACAATTGTGATCCGCGGAGCTACTCAGCAAATCGTCGATGATGCAGAACGATCACTCCATGACGCGCTTTGTGTTTTGGCTGCTACTGTTAAGGAATCACGAGTTTTGTATGGAGGTGGCTGCAGTGAAGCTTTGATGGCCTGCGCCATCTTCAAGAAGGCTGCAGAAACTCCTGGAAAGGAAGCGATTGCTATGGAGCCCTTTGCTCGTAAATATAATTTAATTTGAGCAAGACGAACGAAATTTATTAAATTACAATTCATTTCACAGGTGCTCTTCTCCAACTCCCAATAGCAATTTCAGATAACGCTGGATATGATTCAGCACAACTTGTCTCCGAACTACGCGCTGCACATTCACAGGGTAAACATTCCCAAGGCTTGGATATGGACAATGGTAAAGTTGCGTGCATGAAGGAACTAGGATTCACTGAATCGTTTGCTGTGAAACGACAAGTTTTGTTATCGGCTTCTGAGGCAGCCGAAATGATTTTGCGTGTTGATAATATTATCAAGGCTGCACCACGGAAACGTGTTCAAGATCGTGGCTACTGTTAGATTTAGGCTTTTTCATATGTTAAGCATCTAATTCGATGTCTCATCCAAATACATAATATGTAAACATTTCCTTCGTTACTTTTAACTGCTAATATTTAACCCTGACAACAGCCAGGGATCTTATTTTTGCTTTAAATTAATCTTGTTTTCACTTGTATTGAAGACTGCAATAAAAATACATTTTTATGACAACTTTTAATCGATTAAATAAAAAAAGATTGTATTTACAGTTTTCTTTCAATCCACTTCCAAAAAAAAAATTATCACATACTTCTATTTTCAATTAATAATAAACACAATAGTTTATAAAGTGAGGCTTTATATGCGATTGAATTACTTGATCTGAACCGATTAAAAAGAAAGCAAGATATTTTTTAGCCCTGAGAAGGGCTTTTGGACTTGATAGTCGCTTTTTACTCATTGTTTAATTTTTTAGGGCCCTGAAAAGGGCCATTTATTGTTCGCCATCCCGGGTGACATAGATTTAACGTCTCTCTGGTCACACTATTGAATCGAATCCCTTCCACGAATCTAAGCAGGTCCGGAGTCTATCCAGCTGGAGGCGATGGGACCTGAAACGATTTAAAAGAAAGCAAGATATTTTTTAGCCCTGAGAAGGGCTTCTGGACTTGATAGTCGCTTTTACTCTTTGTTCATTTTTTTAAGGCCCTGAAAAGGGCCATTTATTGTTCGCCATCCCGGATATGCAGCCATACAGATGTAGAGTTTGTGTCGGGAGTCCACCTGTTGAGTCGAATTCCATCGCATAAAACCGGCCCGGTGTTTTTCCAGCTGGAGAAGATGGGGCCTGAAACAACTAAAACAAACAAAGGAATTATGCGGCCCTGAGAAGGGCTTATTAGATTTTACAGCTACTGAAGTCTTCGTCGAAATATACTAAACCTTAAAAAAATGAAAGCTATGAAAGCTCCCACGGTGAAAGTTATACTATACGCACTTAGAAAATTTCGACAGAACTTGACGCGCAGCAGTAATTTAGCTATGTATGCTGAGAGCATCTTTATTTCTTACATCAACGATAACTAATTGGAAAGATAAACTAAAATGACATCCGCACTAAGTTTGCTTACATATATCAAACACTCACTCGGGGCCATTAAAACAAACCAATTGAAATATAACTTTACGCATCCGATTTACATGATTGTTAAGCGAGTCTCATTAAAATATCCGCCACCAATTTTCACTTAAACAATATTAATAATTCACTTTTCGTGAGATTGCGACACTTCACTTGAAAACTTTTGAACTTACGGCACCAACTTTATCACGTAATTTCTCACATTTTAAGCGATTTACGGAAGTGCGAACTATTGTTTTCATTGGAGCAGTTATTCGAGCTACGCGCACCGAAATTTGGCCGTTCAAATCGCTCGGGTTTGCCTTACAAATTAATTTTTAACACCGATTGTCGATTTTAAGCGTTCGAGCTGCGAAGAAATGTCACTTCACTGACAAAACTGCACAGCTGATGTACCGCCGCCATCTTAACCCTTATGAAATACGTCATCGATTTCACGAATCCGGCCATTATATTAAGATGGCATTGGTTATGGCCAAATTCAAGCTGTGATTTGCGCAATGGAGATAAACAGCTTGTGACTGCACTTTTTGAACTTCAACGGCACAGCCTTTGATTATTCCACTCATAGCGCGTGCTCCGTCATGACCTTTAAAAAAGTGGAAAAAAATTCAAACAATCAGAAGAAATTGTGACAGACAAATTAACGAAAATTCATTATTAACCAATTTTGAATAAGCTTGTAGACAAAAAAAAAACAATTAAAACGTTTCAAGTTTATAATTGAATGAATATTTAATTGACGGTATACTTTAAATCAAATACTCATTTAATTAATAACTGGAAAACCAAAATTAACTTTGAAAAATCGTTTACGCATTGCTGCTAAAATCATTTACAAAAATTTTCTGAAATAATTTACCTTGTCCACCCATAAGCCGAATATCAACGCCTATATTCGTTAGAGTAAAGAGAAGTGCTTCGGCGAGACCTTTCCCGGTGACATCCTGGACAGGTACAAAACACAAAAAATCTTCTTTTAGTTGGTATTTCTCGTTTGCCATTTCAACGTATCGAGCACAAATAGAAAACTGCTCAATCCCACTGATATCCATGGTCTCATCTGCGATTACCGTGAAACATCGTGACTTGTTGATGTGCTCAATAATTTTTTGTTGAATGATAGCAGCATTTATTATTTCATTTTGGATTTGAGGACTTAAGTATGTAGCATTTGCAGAAGCAGTATCTAAGTGTTGTTGTAAATCATTATCACCACTGTCCAAAGCAAAACGTAACAATGCTCTAAAATTTCCTTCATTTTTTCTGCAGTTTCTCTCTCTATTGAGCCATAATCACGATGACCTCTAAGTGCAAGCCCCTGCCTACCACAAAAAAGGACAGCTCGGATAATAGGAGTCAACTTTCGTCGATTCTGTTGTTGCACTTTTTTTCTTGTTGCGTCTATTTTGCTTATGATATCGTCTTTTTTGTTCTCGAAAATAAGTTCAAAATTTCGTGCATCTATATAAGCATCTTTGTGATACTGTTTTTCTTGATGTTCTCTAAAATATTGAAGGGCTTTCTTCCAGTTTTTGAACGGACTCATCACAAGAAATTTCAGAGTTTGATGATTCCCTTTTCCAACATTTTTTGAGAAAAAAGTATGCAAACTTTACAGAAAGCTCCATCCTCTGCAGCTGAATAAGCTAACCACGGAAAATAACGTAACCACAAAAGTTGGAACCTTAAATTTCGATCACTTGAAGTTGGGAATTCGAAGTTTTCATCTGGTACCCATGAATGAACGAGGAATTCATATTTTTCATTATAATTCAGTTGTTTTCGACAAAAAATTGCCACACCTTTTAGGGAAACCTGCAAAAACGTTTCCGATTTCGCTCATTAAACTATGAAAATGACAAAAATGCGGAAAACAGTAAGTTTTACAAACTTAATTTTTAAATATTGTATTGACCTTTACATTTTCATCACAAAATTTTGAAATATTTCAATCTTAGAAATTTAAAATTTTCAATTTTTAATTTAAAAATCAGGCCGAATCCAAGGTTTCTGACATTTTAAAACATGACATTTATAAGTTTAAAACCACAAGTAAGAATATATATGTATTTACCAGTGCAGGTTTTGGCTTGGATGACGATGATTCGACTGTTGGCAGTATCGAATTCGCAAATGACGGACCAGGCTCCTCCCGAATGTCCTGAACAAGAAAATACCAATATTTATACCCTGAATTTAAAAAACGTATAGGGCATGAAAACTTTCTCATTAAACAATACACTTTGAATTTGAAATTAAATCAAAAAACTGTAATTACAATAAATACTTACGTAACAACTTTCTAATCGTGGTCTTTTTTGAAAGAATTTACGAGTTGTAATGATTCCCATAATGATTCTCAATACATAAGTTGCATAAACTCAATTTAATGAATCATTCATGCATAACACAAATACTCAAATTGTATTCATAATGAATGTGAGCTCAATTTGTAACAAATACATTTCGTCTCATATTCCGATCCCATGGCAAGGTCATAAATTACTTTCATGAGCCATTGCATTGGAATATGAAAACAGAACACATCGCAAAGACAAAACCTACCTCATTACTCAACGTTCAATTTCTTTCACTTTGACTTTTCTTCCGCATTCGAATTGCCATGTGCATGCAAGCGTCCTAGTCATATGCACTTGAGACGATGGAATTTATGACCTAGAAAATAGGTCATAAATTGCATTCATACATAGGGATGATGAGTGGGAATGCGAGGTGTTGATTGATTTGTGTGTCATGACCACACAAATTGAATGTTGAATAATGAGGGCGTGAGAAGTAGATTTACGAATAGAATTTGTATAAAAGGAAAAGTAATGTATTGATTCGGGATCAGTAAATTCTGACCCGTCTCATAATAAAGAGTTCGGCCAAAGTGTATCTTAGGCTGGTTTTATTAAAAGACAAAAGGGAAAGATTTTTATTGATCATAAAAATACTTTGGCTGGATATTTCGGCCAAACTTAGATCTTGTTTGCTGCATAAAAGCATTAGCTTTGGTGCACGTCACAATTTGGCCAGATTAAAATCGGGCTAGACGACGGAGGTATTTTATTTAAATTAATTTCTCATTTCATATTAACATATAACACAATACATTTCCAGACAAAGATACTAGAACTCTAAAATGACACTTTTTATCATTGGAAAAAGATCAGTTCCACGACCTTTTTCACCACTGAAATTCAATAGATGAAAGTCGCATCCTAACGATAAGCCAAAACAGGTATATATTTTTGTCTGCACCAAAGATCGAAACGATTAGTTTTGGGTGTTTTTTTTTTCCATAGTCAATAGATATGCTCTGCATTCTTCACTCATTGTCAGCTTGGATGCCACTATTCATCTTATCAGCAGATACTGGGACTTACATGCTAATTAAGGAATTTCGGGGAAAAAGATAAAAAGATATTTTAAGTCCGTAAAGATAATAAAATAAATAAAACTTTTGGACCCTGCATATTGTGGAATAAGGAAGAAAATTTATTATGCTCCAGAGACAAAAATGATGTAGGCAGTTTCGGACACAAATTTCTAAAAAAGTCTAATGCGTCATCACTCTTTTAAAAAATCACATTTCTGAAAAAGTGTATGAAAAGATATATATATTTTCAGGAATTTCGGGGGGGGGGGTTTGAACCTCCAAAACCCCTCCTGGCTACGCGCCTGGTTTGCAACAAAATGGCGACTGTTAAAAACAGAAAAACAAAAGATTTTCTTTTAAACGTGCACATATCTTTAACATATTTCTTGACTTAATTCGTTGCTGGTGACAGCATTTCTGAGAAGTTGGGTACAAAACACTTCTGACATGAGCATAGATCTGTCTACCCAACTTGTCATCATCATCCACAAAATGGTGCAGTACTATCCCATACAATGCCTCAATAACAAAAAAATAACTCTTAAGATTTTTGTGCAAAAAATGGTGTCCGGTAGGCGTATTGAATTAAAACCTTCAATGAGAACCTTACAAAACTTGACACTACATTACCAGTATCGAGGGGGGCTGAAAAAAGCAAGCAAACTAAGGAATGTTCGTATATTGCCTCAAAGATGCCTTTGATCGAAAATATCTAAAAAGCTTTTATAGAAATTGGCTACTATTATTTTGATTATTTGTTCTACTTAAAATTAAAGGGCTTATTTTCCTTTCTAATCACATCGAACCGACCATGCGCTGCGCAATTGCATCATGAAAAAATATATAATCATATTGTTGGAGAATAAAATCAAGAAAAAGATAAGTACAATGATTATATTTATCGAATTTGCTCATTGAAGGTGCGCAATTTATTTTCAGAAGCTTATTAAGTACATTTTGTGAGTTCCCTTGAAGGAAAACCTAATTTTTGGCTATTTTCTTTTGCAAAATAGATTTAAAGAAACGGTAACTTGCAAGTAATTACGCGATATGAGCACAAATCAACTAGAAAGAATAGTTTACTTAATCATCTTCTAGAATTTTTAAAAAGTATCTACGTCATGTTTTTTAGCGATTAACGGAATTTAAGTCTTTAATGAATATTTTGGCCATAAATTTAGCTATACTTATCGTAACCTTCGTATGCAATTAAATCCTTTAAAAATAGTTTTCCAACAGCATAGAAATATTTAAACATGTTTTCAAGGTCCAACTAAGATCGTCAGCAAACTTTGAAATGCATTTTGCATTTCCTCACTTTCGAAATTTTATAAGTGGTTTTTATAGTTTACATTACTTCGTAAGGAAATCGGACTACCAGCTAAATCCCATACCTAAAACCTGATTGAAATGATGACATCCGTAACTTGTGACATTGAAGGAGGCAGTGAAAATTCAACTCAAATCAATAAAAATAAAACCAGATCCATGTCAAAATTTTTAAATTTAATTGATAATTGGATCCATATTTTCGTCAAGCTAAATTTTCAACTTCCGGAATTTTATAAATATGATTCACTTTTGAGTGAAAAAACTGCAAGATCAAAGATTACCAGTAATAATTCTTACGTGGAGCAGTCACAATATGATAATTTAACTGACTTTATTTAATTTTCATAATTAAACAGCCTTGCAGACTTTATTATTGTATTTTTATTATTTTTTTCTCTTTTGCGTAAAACGTTTATTGCTGGTTCGTACTTCGCTAGCAAATCTGCTGCTGCTTTGAACAGTTGCCAATTGTTACTTGAACTCTGGGTTGAATACGAGTAAATATGAAACAATTTGTTTTTGCTTATTGTTGGGGCCTTGAACTGTATACCTGTATGTTGTGTGTAGATTATTTGCAAATATGATATGTCTGCCAAGAATCAACACCAATACAATTAGTAAAGTAACATAATGTAGTAGATGTTCCTAATGGACTGAAAAAAGCTTTTAATTAAAGATTTCGGAAAAGCTACCTCCATTGTTTTTCAGTTTGCATTTCACAGGTCTTAAAACATGGTCGTGTTAATTTTCATAATGATAGCATTTGTTTGCAAATTTTAGTTTAATTAATATCTTTCCGCATAGTCCTTATATTTGAGAATTTTGTCGGACGTGTTTTAATGAAGCAGTCAATGTCTTATTAAGTTATATTGATTATATAAGCAGGAGTGAATATTATTCAGATTACCTTGGAGTTAATATAGTTCAGTTTGCGAATAGGTTTCCTATTTTCACAGGGAGAAATTTTCCCGCAGCAGATTTTTCAATATAAATCACATAATGATTGACAAATTGCATAAATCAATTAAATATTAGGTAATAATGGCTTCATCAAAATTTACAAAATGAACAGTAAGCAATGTCTTCACTGATTGTGAAATCAGAATTGAAATGTGGTTTTGTTGCATTTGAAGTCAGAATAGCTTTTGCTGAGTTCCTAATCAACTATCCAAGGTGATACGGTTATTTAATTTACCCGTGTGATTATTTTTAACCGGCTTCCAAAGGAAATAAGATTATCAGTTTGGCGCGTATATTTTTTTAGTTATGTTCACGCACAACTTTTGAACGGGTATGAATAGAAATGTTCTGTTTTCGGTAAATGATACGTGTTACTTTCTACTAGGGCCCGTTTAAAGGACTAGAAAATCAAGTAATAGTAAAGGACTTTTGCCGTTCAAAATAAAAATTTTCCGACTTTCACCCTGATTTTTCAGCTTAACCGATCGACGCATAAGGATTTTGATTATAGGGATGTCAAATGAAGAACAACATATTGATCTAAAACGTATCGGCACAGAATCATAATCCTTTCAAGAACTCTGTGAATACTAACAGTGCATTATGCTAGGTTGATATCGGGAAGTTGAATAATCGCTCCTATCATTAATTTAAAAATTAATTAATTTTTCACAAAAGTCAGTTGAAACTAATTTTTTTAATTGAATCATCGTCGAATTACTCGAACATTTATCGAATACCTGAAATTTATTTCCTGAAGTAGTATCAAAAGAGCAAATACATTCAAAGGAAGTTCCGGCTTAAGAACATTCCCTCTAGTCTCGCTGCAAAAGCAACGAGATGGAGAAGCCCGATGGCTTCAGCCATCAACAAGAACGATCGTGTCCATCGTCAACGATGACGGGCGAAAAAAACTGAAAAAAATTGATTCGATAACAACGAAAAAAACCGAAAAATTTATCGGACGTCGAGATCGACCAGTTAATCAAAGCTAACGAGAAGACTAAGAAGATTGAGAGAGAAAACGAAGAGCTCAGACTTCGGATCCAATCACTAAAAGAACTACTCGTAGTTGGAAAATTGACGTTTAACAAAGCAAAAGAAATTAGCAAGAAAGTAAAAGAAGTAAATTCAAAAGCGACTGAAGATGAGGAATTTAAGAAACCGAAACAAGAAACTGATGTCCTCAGCGCAGGTGAAGCAAACGTCAGCACAAATTATTATGCAGAGCTAGCTGGCCTAGAAGATTCCATGAGTATTGAAGAGGATACAGGTAATGAAACTTCTGAACATTGTACTGCTAAGACAGATTAAGGATTTATTGAATATTTAAAAATTAAAAATAGGGAGAAAAAACCAAAAGCTTTGTCTGCTGGTCCGTCCGTCAAGGTTAATCAAAAGAAAAAAAAGTCTCTCTAATCAATATGGTTCAGCTTTTGGCAGCCGAAAATAAATTAAATGATTTTGAGACCAAAAGAGTCAATGCCGATAAAATGACAATTAGAACTAAGTCATTGGTTGATTTTCAGGCAGCAAAAAGTGTGTTGAGTTCTGGAGATGTTTCGAATTTTACATACACCCCCAAGAGTGAAAGAAACTAGACCTTTTTATTGAAGGGTCTGGACTGCGGAGAGGACACTGTCGATCTCTTTCAGGTGCTTCAAAAAGTTGCACCAGAAATAGAATCTATTTTAGTCAAAGACTTTGCAACAAGGAGATTGATTGTCGAGCGTTAAAACTTGCCTTATTATTAAGTCCAGATTTTGAGCAAAAGTATTTCAAGTGCACTACAAAAAATAAAGTAGTTGAACTTCCGTGTGGTGAGGTGGGAACGCCTCTAGAAAAGGGAGGTCAACTAGCGCTATAGGTGCCAAAGACTTGGGCATTCGGCTGCCAACTGCGCCATGAAATGTAGAGGTGTAAAGTGCAAAGATATCCATGCTCCCGGCGAATGTGAATTGAATCAGGCGTTGCCAAAAGAAAAACTATATTGAATGAACTGCTGTGTCTTTGGTCATCCACCATCATATCAAGGATGCCCCCGGTATCACTATGCAAAGGCAAAATTCACTCCAAAACAAAGTCAAGTACACCACAGTGCGATGCCTACCAACTTCGTCAAGCTCCGGCTGTAATTTGCACTTGCTGCGAGAGGACCAGCAGACAATTTAAATAAAATAAATAATATCAGTGGTAATAATGAGTTGCTTCTTATAATATATCAGCAATTAAATTCCTTATCGGAGAGGATCGATAAACAAGATTCTAAAATTAACTCTGTTTTTCAGCGTTTAGCGCTTCCAAATGCCTCAAAATAAGTTGTCATCCAGTCATATTCCGATTGATAGAATTCGTCTCATCTCGATCAACGTCAACTCCATTGTGAGTCTATATCGACGTGACTGTCTCTTGGAGCCTGACATCATGCTTCTTACCAAACTCCACCTCAATTCATGGCACTCCATGATATTCAAGGACTTTGAATTCATAACAATCGATAGGGTAATATAATGGGGAGGGTGGCACCGAGATATTGGTGAGAAGGCCCTATTATTTCCAAAATATTGAAAAGGTTGAATTCAAAAGCTTTGAATCTCTTGAAGCGCTCATCATCAAAATCTCACTGCCAGGTGGGGATAACCTCTTGGTTATCTATGCCTATGCAACTGGTCAAAATGTTCTCAAGTTAAAGGAGGAGCTCAATTCCTTGTTTGAAATACTTGAATTGGATAGGTTGCATAGTTAATATATTCTTGCCGGTTACCTGAGCACCAAGCATACTTCATGTTTGAATGCTACCAATAATCTGAGAGGTGTATTCTTTAAATCGTGGATAACAGAGAGCCAAATTGAACGCAGGTGCAATCTATATAGGCCGGAGTTCCCAACAAACCCTAGGACAAATTCACGACTTGAATTCAGCTTTAATAATTCACAACGGAAACTGTAGGTGCTTCCTTACGATTGCAACCAGAAAGAATCGTAATGGAAATCAATCATCAAAGGGATGATGTCTTCCTCATTCCAGATCAACATGAAAATCATCGGTTGAATTTCAGTAAAACAGACTAGAGAAAGTTCAGAAACGTTTTCTAACACTTTAATCTGTTCGATATGAACACTTTGAGGTCGTTTTAGATTAATGAAATAAAAATAAAAATTCCCTTATTGACCACAAATATTGATTTAGAATAAAAAAAAAACCAAGAGTTTGATGATAAGAAAACGATTTTTTATTCTAAAACACATACGAATGCATTTCGGACGGTATTACCAACCATCTTCAGCGCTATGCGCGAAACTTCTAATGAAACTACTGAATAAAAAATAAAAAATTGAAATACATTAGCAATTAACGGCTTATTGATTTTCTATAATTTAGTCGGATTAAATTAAAAATGAAAAATTCTGTTATCAGAATATCGTCCATATAAAATTACTGTACTGTTATGTGTTAACCACATATAATATATAATAATCTATGCAAAATAAAAGTTACCGTTAACACATTATTTAGCCAATTGAAATAAACTTGAATTTATTGGGCTATCGTCGATATTAACTAGATTATCCGTTATATGCATGAATAACGGTTCATACGCGTCGACATTTTGCGGAAGAGCTACTGTTTTTAGCAATTTAAAATTATTTATAAGCGATCCCGTGTAGTGTCTTCCTGTGTTGTTTAAATCGAATGCATGTGCAGGAATCCCTTTGCTAAAGTCTTTGTTTTTGATGTATCGTTCATGTTCCTTCAGGCGAACTTCAACAGCACGTTTGGTTTGTCCAATATATTTTTTATCACATTCTGTGCAATTAACTTGGTAGATTCCGCTTTTTGTTTTGGCGAAAAAGGATCTTTCGTGGAACCAAGTAATTCTGGTTCGATGGTAAACTTTATGGTTGGGTAACGACTATTGAGCAAATCTAAGAGATGATTTACTCTTGATTCCTTAACAACGGCGAAGACATCATCTACATAGCGCCACCAAATCCTTGGTAACATACCTTCAGATTTTATTTCGTTTTCTAATCTGGACATGAAGGCTTCGGCTATGAATGGTGACAAACTGTTCCCCATACTACATCCAAAGTCACTCGAATAATATTTCCCTCTAAATTCAAAGCAATTATATTTCATACATGCCTCGATGCAGCGTATGTATGCGTCCATATGTTCGGCGGAGATGATGCTTTTTTGGAGGTGATCTCTTATCGTTTCGATGGCTAAAGAAACCGGGACGCTGGGCAAAAGAGCTGTGAAGTCAAAAGAAACTAGCCGCTCATCTTCCTCGATATCTACGTCTCTCACCCTGTCAACAAAATCGTAAGAATTCTTAACGGGGAACCCTTCAAGGTTGCCAAATTGTTTCATTTCACTGACTATCCATTTTGTCAATTTAGAGAAGGGTGAGTTGACACAAGAAACGATTTTCCTCATTTTATCTCCTGTCTTATGGATCTTCAGGAGGCCATACATCAATGGAACTTGTGGATTAGGCACTCGTAAATGATGTTTATTTACGTTGAAAACAGAGTATAAGGTTTCTATGATGGACTTAGCATCTTTCACCATTTTATTGAGAGGACAAGAACAGATCGTAAATTTATCCTCAGATATTGACTTCATCATGCGTTCATCACAGTCCTTTTTGTTAATTATGACCACCTTGTTTCCTTTGTCGGATTTCATATAGAATACATCGCGTTGTTTTAGTGATTTTAAGGCGCGATTCCATTTAATAGTTTTTGTGTCTGGTTTGTTGTTAGCAGCATCTTGTTTAGCTTCGCCGATGACGCGCGTTACTTTTTCTCTAATTTTATTTTTGATGTCTATTGGTTTGTACTGGATTGCAGGTTCAATATCTGCAATTATGTCAATTACAGGTGGTGATAAAGGCTTGACTGAGAAATTGAGGCCACGATTTAACAATTCCAGTTCATCTTCTTGTAATGTCTCCTGAGATAAATTCACAACTAATCCATTGGCATTCATGGCCAGATTAGAAAACGAAATGAAATCTGAAGGTATGTTACCAAGGATTTGGTGGCGCTATGTAGATGATGTCTTCACCGTTGTTGAGGAATCAAGAGTAAATCATCTCTTAGATTTGCTCAATAGTCGTTACCCAACCATAAAGTTTACCATCGAACCAGAAAATGAAGAACAAACGCTGCCCTTTCTGGATCTTAATATTACGCGTGACGGCCGAAAAATTAAATTTTCGATACATAGAAAATCGACAACAACAGATAGATATATCACCAAAGATTCATTTTGTTCACATCAGAACAAGATCGCAGCGTTTAGATCGATGATATATCGTATGTGTCGATTGCCCTTATCACTGGCAGACTATAGGCACGAATATGAGCATATCGTACATAGAGCTAAAATTAATGGATACGATAAAGCGCTAATGGACAAGTTGATTGCCAAATACATGCAAAAATTAAAAGAGAAAGAGCCTCAACCCTTTTCAACCAAAACAGTACAGCAAACAACAACGAATCGCGTGTAACCTTGGCATATGTCCCTATGATTTCCAACCCTCTTAAAAAAGAATTCAGCAAAGCGAATCTGAAGATTGTGCATAACAACACCCGCAAGCTTTGCTCATTACTTGGTTCCACGAAAGATCCTTTTTCGCTAAAACAAAAAGCGGAATCTACCAAGTTAATTGCACGGAATGTGATAAAAAATATATTGGACAAACCAAACGTGCTGTTGAAGTTCGCCTGAAGGAACATGAACGATACATCAAAAACAAAGACTTTAGCAAAGGGATTGCTGCACATGCATTCGATTTAAACAACACAGGAAGACACTACACGGGATCGCTTATAAATAATTTTAAATTGCTAAAAACAGTAGCTAATCCGCAAAATGTCGACGCGTATGAATCGTTATTCATGCATATAACGGATAATCTAGTTAATATCGACGATAGCCCAATAAATTCAAGTTTATTTCAATTGGCTAAATAATGTGTTAACGGTTACTTTTATTTTGCATAGATTATTATATATTATATGTGGTTAACACATAACAGTACAGTAATTTTATATGGACGATATTTTGATAACAGAATTTTTCATTTTTATTTAATCCGACTAAATTATATAAAATCAATAAGCCGTTAATTGCTAATGTATTTCAATTTTTTATTTTTTATTCAGTAGTTTCATTAGAAGTTTCGCGCATAGCGCTGAAGATGGTCGGCAATACCGTCCGAAATGCATTCGTATGTGTTTTAGAATAAAAAATCATTTTCTTATCATCAAACTCTTGGTTTTTTTTTATTCTAAATCAATATTTGTGGGCAATAAGGGAATTTTAATTTTTATTTCATTAATTTAAGACTGGAGAAAGTTTCAAAAGAAGTTTATTTGGGATTACCAGAAGCAATGTCTTCCTTTTGATGATGGTAACTCTTGTTCAATAGTTCCTAATGACAGGAATCTAACTAACGATGAAATAAATCTATATTTGTCAAAGATGGCGTTAGAAACGATTGAGAAAGTAGTTCCCAAGATTAAACATCGAAACAAAATGGAAGGATATGAAACACAAACCACTCACTCGAGTGAAGGTATCGAATCTTGAAGCCACTAGTTGTGGGAAAAATCTTCTTGATAGGGCTAGTGTCGAAATTGATAGTACAGGATAGAAATGGAAACAGGATTATTTGTGAGGAATTGCATAAATTTGCCCTGATTGGAACACATTTTGAATTGGCTCATATACCAAACCATGAGAGAGGGAATCAAATATTTTCAGAGGTCGTTGAAGTAAAAGCTTCCGACTTCAACTGAAGCCTGAACGGTAAATCAATTCTTCATTACAATGAATTATTAACATCTGAGTTCATACCGAGCTTGAATTTTATTGATTAAATGTAGTTCTCCGACATTTGCCTGAGGTTGCTATTAGGAATTATTGCATATTGTTGAAAAACATGTTGAACAATTCATATTTCCCAAATGAGTGGAAAAAGGCTAAGGTATTTTCGTTCTTGAAGAAAGGAAAAGAATTCTCATGCCCTAAAAGCTATCGGCCAATCAGCTTGCTGCCTCACATCAGCAAGGTGTTTGAAGTGATACTCCACAGAGCATTAAACGCCCACATAGAGAAATATGAATTCATGCCGAATTGCCAATTTGGTTTTCGTGCCAGGCATTCGACCACACATGCGATAACAAAAATATTCTCAGACATCTGTTGAAAACTAAACAACAGAGAATGTGTTGGAGCATGCCTCATTGATATGGAGAAAACCTTCGATAAGGTGTGGTTAGATGGACTAGTTTTTAAATCCCTTCAGGACAAGTTCTCCAGACACCTTGTCACCATGATGCGCAATATGTTATATGGGAAATCGTTTGTTCTAACTGATGGAAATCTGACAACAATACGTGATTTCAAGGTCTTGAATGGTCTATAGCATGGAACAGTTACTGCGCCTCTGCTCTTCTGAACATTCATTCGCAAGCTATTGAACGGCTTTGATTTTAATGTCTCGCCAACGCGATCATTGGTAGCGCTTGCTGATGATCTGATCATTTATATGGCAGACCGAAATACAATAGTTCAGAATAATTTCCAAAAAATGTTCAATGATGTGCAGCTGTACACTGACAATTGGCGAATAAAAATCAATGCGCAGAAGTGCGAAACAATTTCGTTTCAGACAATGCTGCAGGGCGTCAATCAAGACCTGAAACGTAATTGGAAGAATTTCCACATAATGGACACGGGTTCCACATAAATCCTGTGTTCGATACCTGGGTGTTCATGTCGATCAATATCTGTACTATACTAAACATGTCAAAATCATGCTCAGTAAGGCACAAAAAGTAGTCATGTCCCTATGAAGACTTTTTCATTCCAAATCTATTGATCAAAAGGTCAAAATATTATCTGTTACAAGACTCTGGTTAGACCAGTTTTGATATATGGATGTCAGATCTGGTACAACCAGAGTGCTAGTACTGTGGAAAAATGAAGAGTTTTTCAAAGGAAATGCCTTCGTGCATGTACTGGTTTATACAGAAAGCCTAAGAATGATTGGAAGCATTATATACCGAACATAAAAATTGATCAAATTGCTAAAGTGACAAGAGTCGATATCTTCATATTGAAACTTTTTCGGAATCATATCGCAAGATCTGTAGCTGTTAGTGATAACCCTTGGATTTCACAGCCGTTCCCCCCTACAGACGGGTATATTGCAACTTGCCTCGCTGCTGGCTTCGTTCCTCCAGAAGCATTCGTGTATTTGGACATGAATCGATATGTTTTTGATTCTGACAGCGTCCCAGTCACCTATTACATATATCGACGGGCCACCGATCCCAAGATAAAACATCTTCCGAAGTTGAGTTCACGAAACCAACAATTCCAATAGAGATACTCATTTGCTAGATTCGTTGAAGCTGGTCGAGCTGAGACGGAGCAATCTAGGTATTGGTGGCTAAATGGCAATGTCTAAATTATTCGTGTTTATTTTCAATTGTGTTTTTCGTTACTTAGTTTTTGAGTTTTAGATCATTATTGCTACATTTAGTGTTGTTGTTTGTTTGTGTTAAAAATTAGAGATAGGTTAGATATATGTTATGTTTATTATATTGGGTTAAGCGCGTAGGTTAAGAATATTGTGATAAAATTTTGTAGTATAAGGTAAAGTTTTTTGATTGAATGTTATTAGAATTAGGTTGTAACATATAAGGTATAGGATAAAAGTCCACTGTTGTGTTTAAATTATAAATAGTTTTGAAAAGTGTAGTTGACTTGGACTTGGACTTGGATGGTTTTTCCTCCTTTTTCCAATCAAATCATAATATATGTAATAATTTTAATTAATTGAATTTGCTATGTTTTTTTTAATAGTATTTGTTCAACTGATAACGTATAAATTTTTAGAGCCATTTGGGCCATTAAGTTTTTGTATTGTTATTGTTTGGAATTTGCTTCATATTCTTTTAAAATTGATAGCAATTAGTAGTGAATAAAGCGCTTTTGACTTCGAAAAGATGTATTTGGATGCACTTTCGAACAAAAACTGCCAAATATTTTGCGACTCTTCAAGGATTTTTTAGAGATACTAAATCTTTTGGTCATTGATGATAAAAATTATTAATACCCTTAATTTTCTGCATAAACGATACATTTTAGTCAATCATTACTATCGAAAATGTACAATGAGTTAATTATAAATGCTACAATACAAGACGACTCATAGCAAGGTGATTAGATGAAATTTCATAATTTCTTTTATTTCTCAAATTCGTTCTTTGCTTCCTGGTAAATCTCACATCCTTAGAAGAAGATGTTTTATGTACGATTTGCAAAATCTTCCCAAGAAATGAAAAGGATTGAATGACTGTAAATTATAGAGCAAATCGCCATTTGGAAACTGATTCGTTGCTTTCTAGATGCATTCTACATTAATTTGTTGCTGCAGTGGGTCTTAACGACAGCAGTCATTTATTGTCATTTCAACTGAGTAGACGTGTGTGCATTTGTGCGTGAAATCTAAATGGCGGAGCTAGTGCAATTGAGTGCGGAATGCAATTGAGTCTTCACGCTCGATGGTAATTATAAGGTTTTTTTGGGTATCTGAAATCCACAGTTTACAATATTGCTCAGAAATACTCGGCCGCGGAAAATTGTGAGGAAAATTTTCCTAGTCCAGCAAGGAAAACTCATGCGAAGTAGAAGATAAAAAAGACTCCAGAAGTTGTTCGATGGGCCGAACACCTCATTACGGAGGATCCTGGGAGAAACAATCACAAAGGTTCCAATGACGATTGGAAGCCATAGATTGAAACTGTAACCGACAGAAGGCCATACATTTTTCAGCATGACGGCGCATCAGCTCACATGAGCCATTTAGTGCGAAATCGGCTCTCAGATAATCTGGACATGTTTCAGTCCAAAGAATTCTGGCCTCCCAACAGCCCCGATTTAAGTCCCCTGGACTATTACGCGTGGAGCGTTATTGAGTAGGTTACTAATAAGTCCAGATATCCTAATGTGGCATACCTACAGGCCTCTGTGGAAGCAGTACTCATCAATTTACAACGATAGCGATTAAAGAAGGCGTGCTCGCGATTCAGGTGGAGAATCGAAGTGCTGGTTGGAACAAGCGGAGGTTATATTGAGTTATAAGTTTAAGGAAAACAACTAGAAGTGAGTATTATAACTTTTGTGGTAATTGTTAGTTTATAAGCAATAGATAATAATTAGTATGAACTGCGTGTTCCTTCCAGATTTCGGTGATGCATCCAATATATACCTTGTAATCTCAAATTAGTGATTTCCATACTAAAGACTGCCAGTAATCACGACTTATAAGGCATTACTTGTCCTTCTATAGCTGATCATAAACTTAAAGATGAACATGCACAGTCGAGTTTTCATTAACTATATGACATCATCATAATATGAGGAGCTGTGAAAAGAGTTTCAACTCAAATCTCGGGAAGCATATAATTCGTATGTTAATATTATTTGTGAAAACATTATCCACGACCCGAAAAAATTCTTTGAATTCGTTCATACCAAACGTAAGGCTCAAGGATTTCCCAATTCGATGGTGTATCAAGAATCAAACTCATGCAATCTCGAGGATGTTTGTGAATTTTTTGCAATCCATTTCCAATCCGCATATTGTCCAACTAACGCTTCATCCTACAGATCTTCTTCATACATAAATTCAGCATCTCTCATCGAAGAACTTGGCATTTCCGAAGATGATATATCCAATGCAATAGAGACGCTTGATCTAAGTAAAGGGCCTGGTCCTGATTTACTCCCTCCTTGGTTCTTGTTTCACTGTAAAGTGCAATTGATTCCACCTCTGCATATCATTTTTAATAAATCCCTCACTTCTGGAATTTTCCCATCGATTCGGAAGAAATCCCACTTAATTCCAATTTATAAAAATAATGACAAGGCGTCAGCTGAAAGTAACAAAGGCATCGCAATACTATCAGTGATTTCTAAACTTTTTGAAAAAATAGTCGGTTCAAAAATATCGCCCATCATTGAGCCTCGGCTGAACGACCAACAGCATGGTTTGCCGAAAAAAACCTCACAACAGTTACAAATCTCTCGGTGATGGTTCCTAGTGTCCTTTGTGAAATGGAAAAAGGCCACCAAATTGATGCAATTTACACCGACTTCAGTAAAGCGTTTCTTCGTGTCAACCACAAAATCTTGAGAAAAAAACTAAAGAATTTCGGTATCTGTGGCCCTTTGCTAGAAAAGTTTGACTCGTATCTCAAAAATAGGACGCGAATCATCAAATTTCAAAGATTTTTGTCCAAAGAAATAAGTGTCTTCTCCGGTGTACCTCAAGGCAGCCATCTTGGTCCCACACTTTTTAACATCTTCATTTCAATGCCGGATAATAAATTTTTCCCGTAAAAACTCTGTCCTTACCGTCGATTATTATCTTGACTACCACAAACATAAAAGAGTGGACAGCGTTGTAAACCTTGGTGTTATTTTGGACAATAAATTACGTTTCAATCTGCATTATGATGATGAAGTTCTTGGTAGAGCCAATAAGCTCCTCGGCTTCATCAAGCGTCGATCCAAAGAATTTCAAAATATTTGGGTATCGAAGACATTATATCTCTCCTTAGTACGCCCCATTCTTGAATACGCATGTCTTATTTGGGATCCTGTTTTCAACGTTCACATTGACGGACTTGAGTCTGTTCAAAAACAGTTTATCTTATTTGCATTGAGATCGCTATGTGATCCGAGGAATTTTGAAGTTCTACCCTCCTATGAGCTTAGGCTGCGAGTTCTCAATATACCATCACTTGCTTCCCGTAGAACTGTAATAACTTGTTGTTTCGCTTTTAATGTCCCCAGAGGCTCGATTAAAATACCATTTTTAACGGATAGAATAAAAATGCATGAGCCATTGCGAGTCACTAGGCATTCTCGTCAATTAGTTGAAGAGAGGCATAATACAATCTATGCAGATAATGAGCCGATGAACAGGTGTTGCAAAAAGTTTAGCTCACTAAGTGCACATTACTCCCCAAACATTTCCAGAACCCATCTCACAACATATTTTATTGTAATAGCACATTGCATTTGTCACAATTTTTTATATTTATAAATTAATTCTAAATTGTACTATGACGAAATTATTGTGAATTTTTTATTATAAAGTTAATTTTTTTCATATTTCTTGTACCGGCGCCTTGCTTGGCTAAATAAATATATAACTTTTTCATGAAGCTTACATGAGAATTATTTGCCATTGTTTACTAAAACCGAAGACGATGGGCATCGAATAAACGTGAACGAGTCATACGAATGAGAAGGATGTTTTAACACATATTACTGAGTTCACTTTTTTAGTTTATATATATATATATATTATATATATATATATATATATATATATATATATATATATATATATATATATATATATATATATATATATATATATATATATATATATACATATATATATATATATATATATGTATATATATATATATATATATATATATATATATATATATATATATATATATATATATATCCTTTTGTCGGACTTTGAGGGTGACGGCGAGTCTTCCACGCCTGATAATGGTATCGAAGTAATAACCATACTGCCGGAATAGAGGTTGGCCGACGGGCTAACTTCCCGCCCGTGGAAAACCATCCAATGTTTTGGAACCTGCAGAAAGACCTCGGAATGCAATGACCTTGCAGCAATGTCCTCGCCAACAAAAAAGGGCTATGGCATTGGATTCTGGAATGTCAGGTCAATCAATTACCCTGGCACTGTTAAGGACCTTTGACAACGGGTCAGCCAACATAAATTGAAAAAACTAACAATCCAAGAAACAAACTGGACTGGAAATGGGATCGTACACAAAATTCAAAAGTGGGAAGCGTACTAGAAAACGAGATGCGGAGTGGCCTTCATTGTGGGTAGGGAGTTCAAAGCGCACGTTATTGATTTTAAGGTAGTTAATGAATGATTGTGTGCAAACCGTATACAAGCAAAATTCTCTTCTACGATTGAAGAAAAGGATGAACAAACATTAAAAGACTAGTTGACTCATTCTCAAAAACGAAACTAAAAAAATTTGGGGTGATTTCAACGCTAAGGTTGGCAATGAGATATCTTATCGAGGAATGATTGCAGTACATAGTCTTCACGATTAAACAAATGAAAACGGCCAGCGCCTGATTGACTTTGCATGTAGTAGAAATTTAGTCAAACGTTCGAATCACTTTCTTCATCGACGTATTCATAAAATGATCTGGGTTTCGCCAGATGGCAACACACAAAACCAGATTGGCCATGCTCTAATCCAACAACGATGGGCTTCGAGCATACTTCACGTCTGTACATACCGAGGAGCTAATTGGAACTCCGATCATTGCTTGATCAAATTAACATATTGTTGTCGTATGTCAAAGGCATATTCGGTGAAGATCAGCCCGCTTCAATAGTTTGACAACAAAAGGCTCCAAACACAGTCTGTGGCCTAAATTTCATGGAGATCGTCGACAACCAGTTGGCTCCCATCTTATTAGTCGCATTGCTGACAAGAAGCAACGAGCTCTGGATGGAAGCGAGAGAGGCTGTTAAGACCGTGGCAGAACAGACGATCGAACAGCAAGCCTGGCGCAAAAGAAATGATTGATTCGATGATGAATGTCAAAACGTGTTGGACAAAAAGAGTCAGGCGTACAAAGAGTATTTAGGTAGGAAAACTTGGACGAACAGAGAAAATCTCAGAAGAGTAGAAAATCTTAGAATAGTAGCGAATAGAATAATTAGAACTAAGAAGAAAAAATATTATGACAATCAACGACATGGTTATCAGCCCAAAACAACGCTCTATCGTGATAACATTGGTACTATCATCTCTGTTTCAGCCAAATTTAAGGGCAGATGGGCATCATATGTCAAGAAACTGCTTAATTCTCCGCACAGCTCTAGAATATCGGAGCATACAGATGCTTTTAAAGAGCTTCTATTGGCCACCCCAACTCTGGATGACGTTTGTTCCATCATCAAAGCCCAAAAGAATAATAAAGCACTGGGTATCGATGTGATTCCAGTGGAGCTCATTAAATATGGTGGCAGCAGTGTTCATAAAGCTATTTACAGAGTCATCCAGCATATTTGGCAACAAGAACATATGCTGAAAGAGTGGAGCAAATCAAATATATTCCCTATCCACAAAAATGGTGACAAGCTGCAGTGCAAAGGCTATAGAGGCATATCAATACTTGATACTACATACAAAACATTTTCAAAAATCCTAGAAAACAAAGTCGGATCGTACGCCAACAGTATTATCGGGTAGTATCAGGGTGATTTAAGATTAGGTAGATTGAGATAGACCAATCGTTCATTGTCAACCAAGTACTTGATAAATGCTGGGAGTTAAAGATAGACGTATACCAAATTTTAATTGACTTTAAACAAGCATACGGCAGTATTGATCGTAACATACTGTACCAAATAATGCTTTGCTTTGGCATCACAGCCAAATTAGCCCGTCTTACCAAAATGACAATGACGTCAACGACCTCCCAAGTCCGCATCAACAACCAACTCAACGATGCATTTGACACAAATATCGGACTAAAACAGGGAGATGGGCTGACCTCATTGCTATTTAGTTTGGCTCTGGTATATGGCATAAGAAAGCTACATGTCGATACACGAGGTACATTAGTATACAAGTCGAGCCAAACAGTAGCCTATACGGACGATATCAACATTTTGCCACGGTCATTAACAACTGCCAATGAACTCTTCCTGAAGCTTGACAGCGATGCAAAACGATTAGAGCTACAAATCAATGAAAATAAAACAAAGCTCATGACGCAGTCGAGCAAAATTACCTCAAACACACAAAATATCACAATTGGCGAATACAGTATCGAAAATGTAGGTGAATTAGTGAATTTAGGCACCAAATAGCGAGAACTGGTAATGAAAAAGACGAAATACACCGAAGGATACAGCTCGCAAACGGAATATATTATTCAGTTTTAACGATCTTGAAAACTAGCTGCATACACAGGTAAACAAAGTACCAAATAACAAATCTTTGATAAGACCTGTCTTATGCTATGGATGTAAAATATGTTATGGATTCTGACACAAATATATTTTATTTATTTATTTTACCAAACAAGGTATACATTTTTACATTCTATTAAAATACATATCACAGTTTGTTTATTTTTTTTTTACAATATAAATAAACATTTGCAATGAAGGATTAGGACCTTGGATAAATTGGATTTGAATTGGGATCTGGATATGGTTGGGGAATAAAGATGGCTCATCTTGGGGAAAATTTTGACACACCTTTTTATCGGCTCATTATCACCATAGAAAGTATGATGTTTTCTTTCTACGAGCAAAGGTGAATGTCTCATAAATTTCACTGGCTCGTATAACGTTATTTTTTCGATTAGATATTGGACTTTAACGGTTCCTCTAAGGACATCAAATGTGAAGCAAGAGCATGATGTGGTTCTACGCGAGGCAAGTGGTGTCATATTGAGAAGGGATAGCCGGTTATCGTATGATGGCAAATTATCGAAATTTTTAGATCATTGAGGGATCTCAGAGCAAACAGTAGGAATTGTTTCTGAATGGACTCAAACCTCTCTGAGTAAACATCAAAGACCGGATTCCACACGACACAAGCGTATTCCAGAATTGGGCGCACTAAACATGTGTATAACGTTTTCGTTACCCAAAAGTTCTTAAATTCTTTCGCTCGTCGTTTGATGAAATCTGAAAGCTTTTTTGCTTTGCAGAAAACCTCATCGTAGTGAAAATTAAAGCGGAGTTTCTTATCCAAGTGAACACCAAGATCTCCTACACTATCAACTGTGTAAAGCTTTGTATCATTGAGGTGATAATCAGATAATAAAATTGTACTTTTCCGAGAAAAACTTATCACCTGGCATTTCTCAAAATTCAAATATAGAAAATTTTTGTTAGACCACTCTAATAGAGTATTTATTTTGTCGTGCAGGAACAAAGAATCACTTTGGGATCCTATCACATGATATAATTTGGGATCATCCGCATGAAATAAGTGTGGTATATCGGATAACATTTCAGAAAGGTCCGCTATAAAAATGTTGAAGAGAAGAGGTCCGCGGTGACTGCCTTGGGGAACACCGGAATAGACATGAATTCTATTTGACACACATCCTTGAAATTTAACGGTTTGAGTCCGATTTTTGAGATACGAGTCCAGCGAATGAAGTAGGGAGCCAGTGATTATTCAATTTATGAGACAAAATCGTATGATTGACACGGTCAAAAGCCTTACTGAAGTCAGTATAAATTGCGTCGATCTTCCGTTCTCCATTGCACAAATGATGTTAGAGACCAAAACTGTTAAGTTGGTGGTTGTGGATCGATTTTTTCTGAAGCTATGCTATGGGTCGTTGAGACGCTGTTCAATAAATGGTGATATTTTGGAATATGCTATTCTTTCAAATAACTTTGGGGTAGTGGATAGTATGGCAGCACTTTTGCTTTTGCTTTTATGGACTGGAGTTAAGTAGGAGGATTTCCAGTATGCTGGGAACAAGCCACTTGATAGCGATTTGTTAAAAATGATGCAAAGAGGTAAAACTAATTGTTCTCTGCTTTGAATTAAAAAATATGGAGGAAGCAATTGAAATCAAGAATTTCAATTGCTTCGAGTATGTCATCCTCTGAAACTGAAATTTCTTGCAGTACAGGCCCACATTCTGTGTCTAGTGGTGAAAAATTATGGAAATTGTTTACTGAACAGTAAACTGATTGAAAATGGTCTGCAAAATAATTACTGATTTCTTCAGGGAGAGTAGAACTGCAATCTTTAAAGGTCATTTGTGTAGGATAGCCATGAGCTTTGCGCTTGATGTTGACAAATTCAAAAAATTTCTTTGGGTCTTTGATGATGTTTTCGTCTATAACATTAACATATACTTCATAGGCCTCGCGCAACTTCGATTGAAATTCTTTTGACAGTTCATCATGCTCTCTTTTAATTTCGTCATTCACATCATATCTACTTTGCATGATCTTATACAGTTTATTTCTTCTGTTCCTTAAATGTCTAAGATCATTCTCCAGCCAGGGCTCTGATAATTTGTCCTTTTTCTTGATTTTAGGAACAAATCTTTCAACGGCGTTAAGGATGTGCTGATAGAATAAATTTATATCTAACGTTGAAAGCATGGCAGTCCAGTCTATATTAAAAATATGCTTTCGAATGCTCTTCTAATCAGCATTGCGAAAATCAAATACAATCAAGTTATTGTATGAAAGAGTGTTTGTAGCTTCAGCAGTGGAAAATTCAATCCAAAGTGCGGAATGGTGGAGGGTGTTTGAGAAAAGATTTTCCACCTCACTGGTTGGATTAAGCACCACTTCGTCATAAGCATTGGTAAAGATAAGATCTAGCCAATAACCATTGCAATTGGGTGTCGGAGCTACTTGCTGTAAATCATTGCCATAAAATGTAGAAACAAGGTTGTAATCACTGTCGTCCAGAAGGTTAACTGGAAGGAGACGATTATCAACTTCGTGGACTTTAAACGTTAAATTGAGCCTATTAAAGTCTCCAAGTATAATAATTTTATCTTCTTCATTGGAAAGGCCAGCAAATGAAGAAATAACTCCACATGCATCATTGTAAACGACCTTATTGGACTTTGGAGGAATATAAAATGCACCAATGTACAAGTCAAATTTTTTAAGTTTGATTCGAACTATTGTATGCTCGAAATGTTTATATGTGGTCGTAGCAACGAGGTCACTCAATATTGAGTTGTGTACAGCAATTAGGACTCCACCACCTCGTGACAACCCGGTACTTTGATAGTCTCGATCATTCCGATATATAGTCCAACTACTATCGAGAATCTCTTCATTTCGAAAGGGGTTATTCAACCAAGTTTCCATTAGAGCAAGGACAGTAAAAGGGCATGATTTAGCGTCAAGAAAATGTTTGATGAGTTTACTTCTCATATCACCACAGTTATGGTAGAACATTTTGATGCATTTGGAGGAAGTATTTTTATTGCGGACGAAAAAATTTGTGGTGCTGTTCTCGTGTCCTTTGAAGCGAAGATATATGATTTGAGCTTACATGTGAAGCGTAGGTCTGAAGATCTCTTTGTGCTTGTCCTGGATTGATACCTAGTTGCTCATGATATTTAAAATATAATTTGCAAAGAGCATCTATTTCTATAGGAAGACCTTCTCTTTGTATCAAGACTTTAAGATTGGTCTTCGTTTTACCATCAATGCATGTTGTATCTGGTGCTTTATGCATGTACGCCAGGTAGAGTTGAACAAATTCATATATTTTATGCTCTCACAGTCTTGATAAGGGATACCTACTTTAAAGATCGTTACTAGAGTTAATTGCTGCTTTTACAGCTGGAGGTAAGAGAGGATCTCAAAAGGACTCCTTCTCGGCTAACGAGTTATTTGATGTGCTATGTAACTGAACTAACCCTCGGTGGATGAAATTTGAAGACCATCACTCACGAAATTGGGATATTTGGAGTGCGGTTTCATAGTTTTCAGTTCAGGAGTGGAAATAGAATGCTCATGTGAAGAACCAACACTACCTCTCGGTTGTTTGTTGGTTACTATGACAAACAGTACTGTTTGCCACTAGACTACCATCTGAAGGATCTGAAGGATTTACAGTTTTATCAGTAATCTTGGAGTGAATTTTGTAAGTCATGTTAGTATTGGTATTTTTAACCATTAGTGGGAGCTATTATTGTACTATTCATAGATTTACTTAGTTGATCCTTGTTGTAAACAGGCTTATTTGATTTCCACTTTTTGAAGATCATTCCATTCCAGTTGACAGTACCGTTTTCAGATTGATGGTTGGAGAAAAGCTAGGCATACTTATGTTGGATGGAAGCCTTGATCGAACGCTTACGCTTATTCCCCTTTGATACGTTCTCAACTCTGCAACCTTTGAGCGTGAGACTATTCTCCAAAAATTTTCGAACTCCAGCACCGCTAATATTTTTTCATGCTTTTTGTAGGAAGAATTATTCATAATTTGCTTCAGTAGCTTTTTTGGCGTTAACTGCTTCTAACTTTTGGAGCCTTACATTCCATTCATCCACTGACCAAAACGTACCTAGCTTGAAGATGCGTTTTACGACTTTTGGAGCTTGAATCGATGCTTTCAATTTTAGAAATCTTAAATTGAGACCGGTTGCTTCACTCTCCACTGGAAATGTGCGGTGTACTTCACGCTGCTCCTGTAATTTATTTTCTAGTGAATCACACTTTTTCTCAATATTTGCCAGTTTTGTTAACATTTCCGATTATTGCAATGAATCTTTCTGCTCAGATAGTTTTTTGATGATGTTTGTTAACATATCACTCAATATTTCTCTATGGAAATCTTTTTTACGCCTGTCTTCCTTGCACGATGGTTGGATGGTTGCAATTTGCTCTTTCATAGAGATCAACCGATTATCGAACATCTCAAGAGCTTTAAATATGTTCTTATCGCTCTTTTATAGGTTAGTGGCTAGTTCGTCAAAGCTACTAGCTATTTCAACAAAGCTGTCATCATTCACTCGAGATTTCGATTGCTGCCACGTTATTAATTGATCCTTCCCTTCCATTAGGTTATCGATGTGATCAATAATTCGGTCATACGAGTACATGTATTTCATTTTATGCTAAAAAATTCTGACAATCAGAGCAAATGAACTGTTCCTCTAGATAAGGATGATACCACCCCCTCGGTGCATCCATGCAGCCGCCGTGCAGTTTGCGGTTGCGAAAGCCCTTGCAGATCACATATTTGAAGGTATTGTCAAACGCGATACAATTTAATAGGTTGCACTTAACACTCATATTGATGGTTTGTTTGTGTATCTCACTTTAATATTTAATGGGGAAGGTCAGTAATTTATTTATACGCACGAACATATATTCACATTAGCTATGTTAGTACAAGCAAAAGAAAACAATCGCACAGCTTAAGAAAAATTGCAGAATTCACGATTTTGTTCGATAATCGAAATGCACTGGAAAATTTATTATGTCCATAAGTTGAATGGACTATATAATTAGGTCACACATGCATAAAAGAATTTCAAGAATGGTCACGAATGTAAAAGATATTTGTAACAAATAACACTTATATAATTACCTGTATTATATTAACTAATTCAACAAACCAGTAATACCAGGGGTCACAGGGAAAAAGAAATTTCACTTTAAATTTAACAGTTTAGTTATTTATTGGACAAAACAGTGAAGCAGCAATTAATAAAAACATCCACTCCCTTGCTTGGACAGCACTCAAACGTTTATTGAACGCCTTTGAGCGACTGGTCCTGAGGCGAATAATTGGAGCGAAGCTCGACGGGAGCTGTATGGAATTTTTGATAAACCAGTCTCAACGATTGTAAGACAGTGGTAGCTGCAATGGGCTGGCCACATGAATCGTATGGACAAACAACAGATACCCAAAAAGGTATTTGTTCGGAGAACTGGAGGCCGGAGATTAGTGGGGAAACCGGGGAAACGCTGGTCTGACTCGATCGACGAAGACAATTCATCGCTGATCGGATTTTGAAATCGGAGGACGTGATCAATAGAACGAGACAGTTGAAGGCCCTATCTGCAGAAAACGAAGGCCCAAGAGGGGCTGTAGTGCTCTGGAGCACACTTCTTTGTCAGAAGGAAATGACTTCGAAAGTGAGCATGCCACTGAGGGGTAGTATTTCAATAACCCGCAAATGGTCGATCCCATTTTGGGGTTTGGTACGCGGTGCCATAGCTTGGCTTTGCCTTTTTAATTATAGTGAATTGATTTCGCTTTGGAATCGAGTAGTATGTTTCTGACACTGCATCAGTGAATGGTTGGAACGCGGGATTCTGATTGATTTGTCTCCTTTTTGTTTGTCTCTTTTGGACGCACCGCACGGTCAAAAGAAGCAAAAAATTGAAGTTAAGTAAATTAAAGTCGAAGTGTTGGAGGTTGATTTGACGCGTCTTAATCGGTTATTTGAATCTGTGACTGATGAATTTGTATGCGGACTTAGTCGAGACCTGCGACCAAAATTCCTCTCTGTACTAGCTAGCCTGCAAGCCACCTCGGAATAGACTAAAGGTGTCCGGACTTTTTGAGCTGATGGATACAGTCCGCTGAAACGTTCCAAGATTTAAAGTCTAAAATCGATGAGATGTTGGTTTAGATTTCCTTCGGGAGATCTTGAAATGAACGAGAATCAACGGGCGTTTTCATAGGGATATAGTTCTGTCGAAATAACTTATTTTTTGTCTTTACGCCACTCTAGCTCACTTGGGAATGTTACTTTGTAAATACGGTGATAATTTTACGGAACGTTAACCAATAGAATATTTTGGGAGTTGGAAAACCATTCAAAAGTATCAGTTCATGTCTAAAAAGTAGAGGAGCCAATATAATTGAGAGATCTCCTATTTTCACGTTTTTATGATTATGTTTTCATAATATTAATTTTAAGCCACGTTCTTCTTATTCTCATTCGCAAATACCATTAAATCTTCATATTTACAAGCAGAGCAGATTCATAGCTTCTATCGGTCAGTCCACTGACTGCCACTTTGTCTTTTAATAAGTAGTTCAATCGAAATGTTATATTACCTAAAGAAAAACATTTTATCAAGTAAAGAACAAATGGAAGTTTTCTAAAAGCAAAGCATCGACTGAACTTAAAATAAAAATTCACTTTTTATTGCCTTGATTTCGAAATCATTATGAAAAACTGCCCACATCATAATTGAAGTGTATCTTAAAAATAGGACCCTAGCCTAGCTTAATTCTAGAAATTTTCTGTGCGAATGCTTTTCTATAGTAACTGAAAACTGATTCGAAACTGCTGGAATCCTGCGGAGAAATCGTGATTTTCTCTTACTCGAAAAAACAAGAAGTTGTCTTTTCATAAGTCAGGAAGAAATGAAACCCCCTTCAATACGACTGTTTTCCATTAAATAAATAATTATAAAGATTATTCAGACATAATTACAACTCTTATAGCTCCACATGTAGCATCGTAAATAACTAGCGAAAAACCGATTTAGCATTCAATAAACTGTCTAACATGAAAACGATTTCACGCATCTTTAACTATCTTTTAATTCAATACAATTAAATATGGCAATTACATGATCTTGGAAAATAATACTCGTAGTTATTACGATTTCCTATTTTGCAATAAACTTTATACTCCTTTGCCAAAACAATTGCCTTCTTGTATGTCCAGTGAATTGTAGGCAATTTTCGAAAGCAACACATTACTATCTTCCATATGTGCACTCAGTGTGGGCTCATAAACATTAGTTGCCTTTCAATCCATCTAATGAGGTATAAAAGTGAATTGCTTGGTTTTCAGACGAAATTAAAATTTCTGAATGAATTGAGAAAAATTTTCTGCATCAGTACAACTGTTGAAATGACATACTAAGTCATTGCATTCCCAGCGATTAACCAATGTGAACACACCAATTGCTTTTACACGGAAAATTATTACAAAAAGATGTAAACTTAAGTTTTTTACATCACATCAATTTCCAACCCCTGAAAATTCTTCAGTATGTTTACGATATATAATTGTGAACTTAGTATCTTAATGTCGTTGAAAATTAAAAAAATTCTTCTAAAATTGCACGTTTCAAATTGTAATCCATCTACCGTATATTGTACTTCATAGACACGACATTTTTGGGGGCAGGAAAATTTTCACCATGAAATTTAATTTAAAGAAGTTGGGTAGACAGGCCAACGCTCATGTCAGAAGGGTTTTGTACTCAACTTACAAAATGCAGTCACCAGCAACGAATAAAATCAAGAAACATATTGTCGCGCGTTTTCGTTCGCGGCCAATAATTTTAATGTTCCGGGAAAGTGAAAACGCAATGTCTTTTAATTTAAGTTAAAAGAGTTTATTAAATAAAATGCACAATAATCAGTTAACACTTTCACTAATTTTAATTTTCACTACTACAAAAAAATCTAACACTTGTCCATAAATTTCTTATCGCAATTGTCTTTTTAAATTACTTCGCTATTACGAAACACACTTCCCACACACAATCGCAGTTCTTATCGCGGTCGAATGAATGAATCCCCCATTCATTCAGCTCGCCTTTATATAGGGTCTCTACCTATTCACCCATTTCTCGCACAATGGCGAATGTTCTACCGAGAGGTACCTGGTATGTTCGAGCAAGTTCATGAATGGAGTGACGTCACTTGCAGATGTTGATCATGCTTGTTGGGTTCTCGTAAATTCATTCGTTGACGTTCTTAATGATGATGAAAACAATTGCAACAGTAGCTCGCAGAATTATTTGTACATGTAATTATTTGTACATGTAACACTGCCCCCACCTCAGTTCTTTTCGCCCCGAAAAGATGTGTCGCTATTTGTAGTCAATTCTCCCTGGGTGTAATATGGGGCAAGACGGTCCAGATGCACGATTTTCATTTTAGCTCTCGGCTTACGATGTTCCTGTATTCGGTATACGACGTCGTTGATTCGCTTTGTAACTCGGTATGGTCCCTCCCAATTATGTTGCAACTTTGGAGACCTACCCTTTCGCCGTTGCGGGTTATAAAGCCACACCAAGTCATCTTGCTGGAAGCCAGTAGAATTAGCCTTTAGATCATACCTGGTCTTCATGCGGTCAGTAGCTGATTCGAGGTGTTTTCGCACTGTCCGATGTATCTGGTTCAACCGTTGTCTTAGATCACTTGCGTACTCCGAGATCGTTTGGGGTTTCTCAGGGGGTGTTCCGAACTTTATATCGGCTGGCAAACGAATAGTCTTTCCAAAAATGACTTTGGCTGGGGCTTGGCCCATCGACGCATGTTCAGCGGCTGTATACGCCATTAAAAATAGTGGGATATGTCGGTCCCAGTCCCTTTGGTTCTCGTCAACCATCTTGGCAAGGTGTTTATTGAGCGTGCCGTTGAAACGTTCGACCATTCCATCGGATTGGGGATGCAGCGGTGTTGTCCTCGTTTTCCGTATTCCCAGCTGCTCGCACATTTCGCTAAAAACTAGTGACTCAAAGTTTCGGCCTTGATCCGAATGTAGTTCACAAGGCACGCCGTACCTGCTGACCCAATTTAACACTAGCTGTTCGGCTACCGTAGTTGCTTCCTGGTTGGGAATGGGGTAGACCTCGGGCCACTTGCTGAAATAATCAGCTACAACCAGCGTGTATCGATTTCCCCATTCAGATTCAGGAAAGGGTCCAGCGATGTCAACAGCAATCCTTTCGAATGGCACGCCTACGTTATAGGTTTGCATTTGTCCTCTCAGTCGTCTCCTTCCATACGAGCAATGGTCCGATGTCTTCATCGGCTAGCTGGGCATTTCGAATCTCCTCCGATGACCAACCTTCATCGAATTCGGCCGTTATCAGTCGCAGATCAACGGGCGGTTCCTTTTCCTCAATCCGTCGGCAATGCTTGCAGTTAGCTGGACATGGGCGACGAGATAGGGCGTCAGCATTTCCATGAACTCCGCCCTTTCGATGAACAATTTCGTAGTCGTATGACTGCAATCTTTCGATCCATCTCGCAACTTGTCCCTCGGGGTTTTTGAAGTTAAGTAGCCATCTCAATGATGCATGGTCCGTTCGAAGAACAAATTTCTGGCCATATAGGTACTTGTGGAACTGCTTGGTGGCCTCTATTATAGCCAATAGCTCCTTCCTGGTCACACAGTAGTTCCTCTCACTTTTTGAAAGAACGCGACTGTAATACGAGAGGACTCTTTCTTCGCCATTGATCTGCTGGGAGAGTACAGCTCCAATACCGCCGTTGCTTGCATCGGTGTCAACCACAAACATTTTTCCGGGTTTCGGATACGCCAGTACGGGTGATTCACATAGCTTTTCCTTCAGGGTCTCAAAGGCTGTCTGGCATTGTTCATTCCAGACATACGGACGATTTTTCTCGGTTAGCTGATGAAGACACTTAGCTATTTTGGCAAAGTCTTTGACGAATCTTCGATAGTAGGTTGCCAGGCCCAGGAAACTTCGTAGTTGGCGCTTGTTGTTTGGTATTGGCCAGCTTTTCACGGCTTCAATTTTCTCAGGGTCTGTTTTGACCCCTTCTGCTGATACGACATGTCCCAGGTATTTTACTTCAGCTGCGAAAAGGGTACACTTGTCGGGACTAAGTTTCAAATTTGCCAGTCGCAGTCGGGAGAAGACCTCTTCTAAGTTCCGCACATGCTCTTCGAACGTTCTCCCGATGACGATGATGTCATCTAGGTACACCAAGCAGGTTTTCCAGGTTAGACCACGTAGCACGTATTCCATCAAGCGTTCGAAAGTGGCTGGAGCATTGCAAAGCCCAAACGGCATCACCACAAATTGCCACAATCCGGTCCCAACTGAAAATGCGGTCTTCTCTCGGTCCTTCTTGTCAATTTCTACCTGCCAGTAGCCACTCTTGAGATCGAGTGTAGAAAACCATTTTGCGTCGGCTAAAGTGTCCATGATGTCATCGATGCGTGGGAGCGGGTAACTATCTTTCTTAGTGACGTCGTTAAGCTGCCTATAGTCGACACAAAAGCGAGTGCTACCATCCTTTTTCTTTACTAGAACTACAGGCGCGGCCCATGGACTTACAGAAGGTTCGATAATGCCTTGTTTTTCCATGTCCGAGATCAGCGCGCTCACTTCTCCTTGTTTGGCTATAGGGAGACGTCTTGGTGCTTGTCGAATCGGCTTGGCTCCCTGTGTGTCTATGACGTGAGTTACCAAACTCGTTCGGCCTTGGTCATCCGGGCTTGTTGAGAAGATGTCACTGTACTTGGTGACCAGATCAGAGGCTCGTTTGAATAGCTGCACCGGCAATTTAACTTGCTTCAATATTGCAGACGTGGATTCCCGGGCTTTGTCTGTGTCTTGCCTCCTTTTCCAATGATGGTTGTGAGTAGCTTCCAAAGAGGTGATGGTGGAAACAGGCTGGCAGCTGCCGATGACTTCTCCCGCTTTGATGCTCGTGGTTGAGTCTGCGGTGTTAAGGACTCTAACCGGCACATATCCGTTCCCTAAAGATTTTACAAGGCTTCGTCCTACAATCAAACTGCGCAATGCGGATGTCTTCGTTGGCTCTATCAGATAAGATCGGTGGTCTCCAGAATCACCATCAAGCTTGGCCCATACAATGCTTTCGGAAGAATTCGGTACATCAGTGTCAGTACATACCACTACATTCATCTTGGGGATTTGGGCGCTGGGATCCTCCATCAGTACTTCGACATTCTGCCATTTCAAGACACGTTTTCCCAAGTCCAACGTGATTCCATGTGGTCGCAGAAAATCCATTCCGAGAATGCAGTCATCCATAATGTTCGCGACCAGAAAATTATGTCGGAACACAAGGTCTCCCAACTGTATCTGGAGGTTGACCTCTCCATGAACAGGTGCAGTTTCTCCCGTAGCTGTCCGTAGTGAGAAAATTCTGCCCTTGTGAAGTTGTTGCTGTCTAACTAGGTCTGGTCGGATAATCGATCGGGTTGCACCAGTGTCGATTGTTATGGTGCAGTGTTCTCCGTCAATTTGACCCGGAAGGCATAAGTCCGCTTCTCCACGATGTAGTCTTGACACGGTGATGGTGGTGCTGGGGACGTCGATCCTCCTAGCCAACCTCTGCCCCACGAAGTTGGCTCTTACATGTTTCCCGACCCCTCTGTTTGAAGGGCTTCCATTCTGGGCTCCTGACTCGGTCTGGATCTCCTCCTAGCTACACACCCTGGACAATAGCTCGGTTTTCTTCGCTTCTTGCAGTCTTTTTGCAAGTGCCCCTTCTCTCCGCAATTCCAGCATCTAGGCGCACCATTTACATGCGGGTCTCGCTCAATTTCCACGCGTTCACACCTGCACTCGTCTGTCGCTACTTCACGAACCCGGGCAGTGGTACGAGTCACATTTTTCGCTGCCTCAAAGTTCAGACTGTAAGCCAATGCGTCCTTAACCGTTTGCTTTTGAGCTAAACGCACGGCTTGTTGCAATTCCGGGTCCTTTAGTGCGCTGATGAATGCCTCTGTCGCTACATCATCTCGATGTTCTGGGTCGTAGGCTGGGTAAGCCAAAAGTGCTAGTCGCTCAATGTCTTGGGCTAACTGCTGTAGGGTCTCACCAGACTTCTGCACCCGATGCCTTAGCTGTGACCGATAAATCTGCTTTAGATGATCGTCTCCATAACGTATGTCGAGCGCATTCATTATAGCATTCGGGTTTGAGTGCAATTCATCGGGGATGGTCTGCAAAAGCTCGGCAGCTGGGCCTCTTAGAGCAAGAATCAATGCAGTTGCTCGTTCCTGCTCATTCCAGTGATTTATGCGAGCGGCAGCTTCAAACTGGGTCTTGTAAATACTCCAGACCGTTTGCCCATCGAATATTGGTGCTTGGACATTTCTGGATGTGCTTTGCGCTGCGGTTATAAGCGAGGCTGGTGAAGAGGTTACTACTGCCTTTGCTGCTTCCAATTCCTTTTTCATGTTTCCCATCTCATGGTTGATTCTCTCCTCTACCTGGCTGATATCATAGTTTATTCTCTCCTCGACCTGGCTGATCTCATGGTTAATTCTCTCCTCGACCTGGTAAACCTTTTCCTCGACCTGGTCAACCTTTTCCTCGACGCCTTTAATTTGTTTGCTCAGATGACCGAGCTCCGCTTTTATTTCGGTTGACTGTTTCTCCAGCTTCTGTGTGATGTCTGCCTTGATTTCGATCGCTTGTTGGTCCAGCTTCGCTGATTGTTCGTTTAGCTTCGTTGATTGTTCGCTTAGCTTCGCTGATTGTTCATCTAGCTTCGCAGTCAGACTCGATGACATCAGCATTAACATTTGCATCAGCGCATTTTCTGGCTCCTTCGATATTGGTGTTTCTACTTCTCCACCTTCTGCGCCTTTTTCCGCATCTGAGAACTCACCCGAATGCAGATTCACGCCTTCCGACTCGATCGCGTCACGCAAGCGTGCAATCAGTGTGGCCTTTGTACCTTGCGTAGCCAGGTTTCGCTGTTCCAACTCTTCCTTAAGCTCCGACATGGTCAATTCATTAATTTTTAAGTTTAAGCTTCGTGGCATTTTTAATGTTTCTTTAAATTTTACTATTGTGCACTATAAAAATGTTCAAATTTTCACTATCCCACTTCTGACACCACTGTCGCGCGTTTTCGTTCGCGGCCAATAATTTTAATGTTCCGGGAAAGTGAAAACGCAATGTCTTTTAATTTAAGTTAAAAGAGTTTATTAAATAAAATGCACAATAATCAGTTAACACTTTCACTAATTTTAATTTTCACTACTACAAAAAAATCTAACACTTGTCCATAAATTTCTTATCGCAATTGTCTTTTTAAATTACTTCGCTATTACGAAACACACTTCCCACACACAATCGCAGTTCTTATCGCGGTCGAATGAATGAATCCCCCATTCATTCAGCTCGCCTTTATATAGGGTCTCTACCTATTCACCCATTTCTCGCACAATGGCGAATGTTCTGCCGAGAGGTACCTGGTAGGTTCGAGCAAGTTCATGAATGGAGTGACGTCACTTGCAGATGTTGATCATGCTTGTTGGGTTCTCGTAAATTCATTCGTTGACGGTCTTAATGATGATGAAAACAATTGCAACAGTAGCTCGCAGAATTATTTGTACATGTAATTATTTGTACATGTAACAATATTTAAAAGAAAATCCATAGTTTCCCCATTTTCAATTAACAAAAAACTTTTAGAAATAAAAAAAAACCGACTTCGAAATGCCCTAAAAACGATGAAATAAATTTTATGGAAGCGGTTCCATATCACTTTTCCCCCGATTTTTTGTGGTGGTGCAGATTAGGGTTTCTGAATTCCCGGCCTTTTCTTCTTCGCGGGAAAGTAAAAGTCATTCCAGAGATTTCCGGGATCCCCGGGAAAGTAAAACATTTGAAAATAATAGCTACCAGTAACCCGGAAACCGGAAATATATCGAAATTGAAAAACAAAGTCATTCCTTTTCATAAATTCAATTTTCAGAAGATTATAAAACTACAATATTATATTATGTACATATGTATGTGTGTATATTTATGCATAAAATTATGAAAAATTAAATTAAAATAAGCTATACACAGTGCTATGAATGATAATATTTTAAATAAAAATATTTAAAAAATGTAATGTTTTTCATATGTATGTATATTGAATGACGTTAAAGCAAATAACATGAAAATAATTAGACATTTTGCAAATACGACTTCAGGAAACATAAGCTATTTATACTTTTATCGCTAAGTCTCGTTCTAAGTTTTGATACAAACAATCCTGCCGCAGAAAAGGTTCTTTCAGCTTCTATTGATGTTGACGGTATTTTTAGAGCTTCACCTAATTTAATTATGTAAGAGGATTGATTTTCGGTAGCATCAAACAACAGAAATTCTCGCTTTATAATCTTGCTGAAGCTGGAGCTACTTTTGATATTGCCAGAACGTTGAATTCTTGTTTTTGACTGAATAGCCTTCTCCAATCTTTCGCTCAGAGTTAGTGTTACTTCATTTTCTGAGCTCTCTTCTTCGGAAAATGAAGAGTTTGACGATGGTTCACCCGCCACGCAAAAAGCCTCGTTATTACTTTTTTAACTTGTTGAATCAACGCGCTTTTAGTTGGTAAACATGGCAGATCAACAATTGCAGTAGCATTGTATTTTTTGCCACAATTTAGATACTGCATTAACCCAACTAAGCTTTTCGGGCGCCTTTCATTTATTCGTTGGATCAGCGAGCATTTCATGTGCTTGGAAAATTCTGTATTTTGTTGATTTAACTCATCTAAAATGAAAGAATACACTCCTTCCGCAGTTAACAAAGTTGCACTTCGATTACCCAGTTTTTCTAACCCAATTTCGAAAGGCTTTAAGCAAGCTGCAATGGCACTCAACGTTTCTAATTCTTCATGAGTCAAAGTCATGGCCACTTTGATATCAATTAACGCCTTAGAAATTGCTGATCTTATATCTAAAAATCGTTCAAGCATATCTAACAAGCTATTCCAACGTGTTTTAGTATCTAAGTAAACCATCTTTTCATGCCCAAACTGTGCTTTGACATAATTTTGTAAAATATCATTCTTCAGAGGCGATTTTCGAAAGAATTTTACAATAACTCTTACTTTATTTACAGCTTCATTAATATCAATTTTCGAAGTTATTTCTTTATAAGCTATATTATATATACCTTCCATTGATAGGCCCGCGTCAAATCCTATATTAATGGCCTTATCTAAATCTTCAATTAGCTCATCGCTTTCATCCCCATCTTCTTCTATCTGTGATATATTTATTTCATTAGGAGTCTCTTCAAAATCTACTCTTTTTTTATAGAGAACATCACACACAGCCAGATGTATAGCATGAGCATAGCATAAGTGATACTCGCAGTTCATAATTTTTTCGAACTTAACCATCATGCTTGCATCATCAGTAACACATGCAACTATATGGGTTTCAATAGAAATTTTGAATTCCTTCAACTTATTCCTCATCATATCAACACAATTTCCCGACAAAAAAGATCCACTTATTCTCATCATTCCCAATTTAAAGAACTTTAGTTCATTAAAATGGACGTTTACATTTAAATATCGTCGGTTTTTGAGCGATGTATATTGGTCCAGCGTCAGACAACAACGTTGTCCTGCGTTTAATTTTGAACAAATTTCGATTATTACTTGACTTTTCATTAGGTCATATTGTTTGTATATAAGCTTCATTACGTCGCTAGGGTTTTGAGGTAATGCAAATCCTTTGTCACGTAACGAATTCCTTATGAAGTTACTTTTTGTAATTGCATTCACCGTGAATACATCGAGGCAAACGAGCTTACTAACTATTTCCCCCAGTGTTTCTCTATGACCGGGAAGGAAATATGTAAGGAGTGACTTTTTTTGTTTAGTGCATTTAGTTTTATCATCACTATCTTTCTTTCTTTTGTTGGTTTCACTACAACCTGATGTTGACAAATCAGATTGAGTACCTTTTGTTACATTATGTTTAACATGTAAATGTCGAAGCAAGCCACTTGTTGACCAACCTCTACACTTTAATATGCTCTTGCATTTAATACGTTTTGAAGTTTCATCGTTTTCTTTTTTGAAATGCTGCCAAACGAAGGACTTCGAAGTAGAGTCAGATATGGCTTTATTTATAATTTACACCTGAAATAATATTGAAATACAAACATAGAGAATAATTTTATTTTAAAAATGTCAATTTGAAATGGTGGAGCTTTGAAACAATAGTAAGTCAATTCATCCTCAATAAGTCGTAAGTCTTCTTCGTCTGATTGGCTTGAATTACACGACGGTGAAAATGCACAAACTGACGATAGTTTCACTTACCAAAATAATTTTTTAAAGTATCTGATTCAAGAACAAATTGACCACAGATCACACAACTATCCTTATTGAAGAACACTTTTGGACTCTACGCAAAACAAGCAAACCATATCACACTTTTTACTAAAAAGAATGAAGTGACTGATTTTTCTACAGAAGGTAGTATTTACATTCATTAAAATGTTTACATTCTAAGTTCTTTTTCAACGTATTAAACATTGGACAGAAGGTCCATAAAGGCAAAGAGAAATTTTGCCATAGGGTGAAAAAATATTTTTGTTATTATGGCTTCTAATAGCAATAATAAATTGTCAAGTGGGACTGATGGGATGAAATATTATGGCAATCATTTAGTCGTTTGGTTGCACTATATTAACTTAAACAAAGGTCTGAAGTTAGTTCATATATGTAACCATTTGATACATTTTTCTTACTACTAGAAGTCAACAGAAAAGTATTTTTTACAACATACTAAAGTGACCCACCCTATCCCATATACATGTCATGATACAAAGGGCCACGCGCGCCTGCAATTTAATTCCTTTAGCATGGCATTATGTAAACAATAAATATTAGAAGTTTGACTCGCAAACAGTGCATCCATTGGGCGAGTTTAGACGATTCAGCCTGCTGCCGGCCGCAAACAGGTTAATCAAGTTTTCTTGGACAAGAAGGACGTGACGTCGAGAGAACATCTCAAGAGCTTTAAATATGTTCTTATCGCTCTTTTATAAGTTAGTGGCTAGTTCGTCGAAGCAACTAGCCATTTCAACAAAGCTGTCATCATTCACTCGAGATTTCGATTGCTGCCACGCGATTAATTGATCCTTCCCTTCCATTAGATTATCGATGTGATCAATAATTCGGTCATACATGTATTTCATTTCATGCTCAAAATTCTGACAATCAGAGCAAATGAACTGTTCCTCTAGATAAGGATGATACCACCCCCTCGGTGCATCCATGCAGCCGCCGTGCAGTTTGCGGTTGCGAAAGCCCTTGCAGATCACATATTTGAAGGTATTGTCGAACGCGATGCAATTTAATAAGTTGCACTTAACACTCATATTGATGGTTTGTTTGTGTATCTCACTTTAATATTTAATGGGGAAGGTCAGTAATTTATTTATACGCACGAACATATATTCACATTGACGTCGAGAGAAGGCAATCTCGACGTTGCGTCCTTCTTGTCCAAGAAAACTTGATTAACCTGTTTGCGGCCGGCAGCATGCTGAATCTTCTGAACTCACCCATTGAATTCATAAAAAAGGTGCACGGTTTTTACGAACCTGACGAAATGGCACGATGCTTGAACCGAGATACTGAATATAATTCATACAAACCTGTCCAACATTGAATTCTTAGGGAATTATGACTGAAATTCATTTTAAAATAATCTGTTTACAAGCTGTGACGGAAAAAAGTCTGAAAGTTGAATTGCTTCGATTGAAATGTGATCGAAGTCATTAAAATTCTGGATTTAATTTTTTCCCAGGAAATCCCGGGAACTAAGAAAATTTCCCGGGATTACGAAAAAGGGGAATATTGGGCCATTTCCCGGGATCCCGGGAAAAAAACCCTAGTGCAGATGTTGGAGGTATTTATGTTGAAATGGGGAAATTGATTTGGCACCGCTTCCATAAAATTTATTTAATCCCTTGTTGGTTTTCTTTCATTTCTAAAAGTTTTTTATTTCACCCTTTTAAGTGGCAAGTTTTTTCATTTCAAACCTTTCAAAACTGAGTTTCTTGAATACACCTGGAATGTGGGGGTTATGGAGTTATTGCGATTAAGCACCTTAACTCCCTCGTATCTGTGAGTACTACAGTACCCACTTACCTTCCTGAGCCAGCTTCGGTCATTATATAATTTTAGAAATAAATTTTGTATAGTTATTTGACGGATAGTTGGGAAACGTAAATCAAACCCGTTCTGAACAGTTCGAAGGAATGCCAGGGTACTATTAGTATGGTTTTTTATTGTGTCAAAAAGTTTCAGTGCTCTGTCACTTACGTATTTTTCAACTGTCTCAAGTCTTAGGTCCTTGTATATGTCCGTGTTTCTAATGTACCATGGAATTCTTAAGATCTTTCGAATAATTCTATTTTGGAAGGACTGGAGTGGTTTTTTGTTAGCCTTTGTCATCTGGAAGAAAACAGAACTACCATATAGTAGCGTCGGTCGCATAATTTGTTTGTATATGGGCAATCGATCTTTAAGGCTAAGTTTTTTTGGATTTAATGAGTGGGTACAGTAAGGAGAGAAGCCCAATACAGTGTCCCCGTTCATTTTGTATGTGTTGTCTCCATGTCAGGCTTCTGTCGAATGTAGTCCAAGGTATTTAGCCATTGGTGCCCAGTCTATTGTTTCATTGTCAACGTTTAGTCTCTGTGGAGTTTGTAGTGGTTTTCTTGTGATGAATGGGGCCTGTGTTTTATTAGAATTAATCCTAATTTTCCATTTACGAATGTATCCAATAAAATGGTTATTGAGCGTTGCAAGTTTGAAGTGATGACTCTTGCTTGTCGTGCTGTAATAAATATATAGGTGTCATCAGCGTACACGTAGAGTGATAGTTTTACTTTTGGAGGCAGAGTAGGAAGGTCTGCAGTAAATATATTTAATAGGACCGGTGATATGGGCGAGCCCTGAGGAACTCCAGCATCAATTGGTCTGAGGCTTGAGAGTCGTTTGTCAATTCTGACACGGAATGATCTGCCTTCCAAGAAAGAGCCGATAATTTGAGTGAGCTGCAATGGCATATTGAACTGATGCATTTTGAAGATAAGTCCTGCATGCCAGAATTTATCAAAGGCCTTAGCTATGTCAAACATTGTAAGCCTGTTGAATTCCTGCGATTTATGCCTGTTCTGATGTGTTGTACAACTCGAACTAACTGGAGCTCAGTAGAGTATTTAGCTTTGAAGCCATATTGTTGTTCCGGTAGAATATCTTTATCAGATCTAACCTCATAAAGTCGATGCAGAATCACCCTTTCTGCAATTTTCGACAGCAAAGAGAGGAGACTGATGGGTCTCCAGTTTTGTGGAAATTGTAGGTCTTTTCAAGTTTCGGGAAGATAATAATAACCGCTGATTTCCATATTTTGGGATACTTTCGCAAACGAAATATTGCATTAATAATGTCAGTAAGTGTTTGTAAAATATTGTCTGGTAGCCAAGAAATCATAGTGTTTGTAATAGGGTCATATCTAGGTGCTTTATATTTGTTGAGTGTTTGTGTAATGTTTTTGATTTCGTCTAGGTCTGTTGGTTCAATCCTGTCTTCATGTTGAATGTTATTCATCAGGAGTTAGAGGATTCAATTCTTTCCTCAGTTTCAAAGTCCTCCTCATCTGAAGAATTTTCGCGGAATTGTGTTTCTAGGGAATCTGCAAATGCCTCCGCATTACCTGCATCATAGAATTGCATCCCATTTGGACCATAAATAGGCGGTACTACAATTTTACTGTTTTTCCGAAAATATTTGGTCATTTTCCAGAAACTGCCACACCCAGGCTCGAGACTGCAAAAAACTCTCCCATTGCTCGTTTTAGAATACCCTTATTTTATGACGGATTTCATTTGGCATCCGAGTAGCGTTTGTGCGTAGCGTAGAGTCACCTGTAAACCTAACTCTCCTCTGAACTTGATTCCTTCTTCTGATCAGTTGCTATTCTGAGGGAGTTCATAGGGATTCGTTTCCCTTCTCGGAGTTATGACCGTATGGTCCTCTTTTGCCTGTATAATTTTCTGAGCTACGTTTTCAATGATGTTGTCGATGTCGACGGCCATTTCAGGTGATTGAACATTGATTGATTGACTTTAAACGCTTTCCAGTTTGTAGTTTTCTTTTCCTGCATAGGAACATCAATAAATATATTTTCTATGAGGAAACGGACTGGTTTGTCGTCGAAAAACAGTTCGTCGAGGACATTTAACCGAACGTTTTGTGTGCTATCTCGCGATATTCCGATGTACTGTGCAAAACCATTTCTTAACCTGTAATGTGTTGGCTCATTGGGGATATGTAGGCTGAATTGGTTGGCTGTGATCAATGTATTAAGCTCGGTCTCAGCTTTATTGCTTCTCACAGCTCTCCAAAGGTGGTGTGTGGCATTTAGATCTCCAGCAATGAAAATAGGGCCCTCGAATGCAGTAAGTGCTCTAAGATCATTTGAAAGATTTCTATTTCCTGGAGGATTGTAAGCAGAAATCATAATGAACTCGAGAAAATCAGTTCGTACCTTGATTTCTGTGGCCTCTAGTTTCTTAAGTGTGGGGGTTACGGGAACCGCAGTCCAAATATTGCTCGGTTCGTGCTCCGTCGTTCCTCTCTGTGTACTGTAAATGACAACATACATATACGAGAAAGCTGCGAATTGTAGTCAAAGCATTTTTGGGCGCGGCGTCGTATCATGGATTAGCAGAAGTAGGTGTGTATCCATACTCGTATTAAGTATCAAACATACACACACAAGACTTCGCAATCGAACGTACCGCCCAGTGGAACGAATTGGTTACACGCATCCAAAACTGAGCGAAAGCTTTAGCTTTGTGGTTGCACGAGTCACAGAGAAACTTGATGAGATAATGACTCACGTTTTGTTTCACGAGAATGACCGTTCCGCCTCCTCTACCCGACATTCTATCATTTCTGTACATGATGTAGTTAGGGATGCGAAATCGTCTTCCAGGCTTCAGAAAGGTTTCTTTGATCATGATGATATCGAAGTTATGATAAAAAATAAATTTTTGTATTTGACCGGTATGCTGAGGCAAGCAATTCACATTCCACGTCAGAATTGAAACGTGATTCATTAAACTCATTAGTGTTTAGTGTTGACGACATTTTGAGATGCAGTGAACATGGTTTGAATCATATTTGCCATCATCTCTTGCATTATGTTTTGGAACTGTGTCTGTATTTTGGCAAACATTTGGTCCGTATTGTGAGTTTGATTTTGTATGCGTGGAGGAGCCTGTGTCGTGGTTGTTTGGTTTTGTGCTGGTTGTGTGGTTTGGGCCGCAGCAACCTGTGCGAACGATCTTCTCACGTCCTTTGGATTCCTGAGACAACCCCCGTAGCTTGCTAGATGTTCTTCGCCCCAGTTAACACATTTTGCCTTCTCTTCAATTTTCTTTGGATAGTCCGAAAAATGGTGAAGCGAATCGCATTTAACGCATCGAAACTGCGCATGACAGTTCCTAGCAGAATGTCCAAATTATTGACAATTGTGGCACATACCCTTGCCTGTACCAGGACGCTGTGCCTCCACAATCCACATTAGGTGGCAAACAGATTTAATATTATAGATATTGGTCTCGGATTTTGGGGGAGAACCTTGACAACTCTTCAAAGACTTTCCCACATTTTAATATAATAGACTTCTATTGGGTTGAAGCCCTGAGACCGTAAGTCTTCTTTGATTTCTTCAACTGAAGGGCCAAACAGGCCCCTGATGACAACATTTAGCAGTCTATCCTCTAGAAGTATGTAAGTATGATATTGTATTTCATTCTTAGTTAGTGCTTTGGTCAGTCGTCTGTGATCTGTGGGTGTAGTTGGTATAATTTGTATGCCCAGGTAGACCCTTTTCGCGGATATGTATATATTTTGTGTTTTCATGATATTAAGCGTTTGGGACCATTTTGAGGGCTCTCGTAAAATGATCGGATCCTCTTGTCTTTACTGCTTATCATGAAGTCAACTTCCATCTTACTTTCTGAAGTTTCAGATGAGGAACAAGACTTTGGAAGGTGAAGACACCCTCACCTTTCGCTTTTTCATCTGAGGGCTGTCTTTTTTAGATTTCCCGTTCGACTTAGCCTTATTTTTGAGCATCAGAACTAGTTCTGCACTTGCAGCAAGCAATTCATTATTGTTTCGCTGATTGGTCAGCTCAGCATTAGTTCTCGGGGGTGTCTCTTGTGTTTGTAACAGCGTTACCCTTTGAAAAATTTCTGTGTGTAAAACAACCCAAATTAGGACCAGTTAAAAATATCGTTGAGAAATAAGAACTTTTTGTAGTTGATTGTCTTACCAATTGTTGCTATGAGAAGCATTGCTTCCCATGTGTTTCAGTGAGCCCTAGCATCAGTGTAACTGTGTATGTTTCCAGGTCTGATATTAACCTACCTGAACAGGATGTTCAGCAAAAGACAGTGACTTGTAGTCTGGTTACACAAACAGATTATAACCACATGTAAACCCTTATATTATCTACCTGTGGTCGGCAACCAACAATAGTTTTTCAGCTATGTTTTCTGTTAATACTAGCAATGACTTAGCTCAGTGGCTGTGGTGATTGAGGGATGTTCTTTGTCCGTAAAGGGCTACAGCGATGGCAGGCTAGCATTGCGGTGTCGTGGAGTGGGTTCTTTTCCCCCGCACAAGGGCCCACTACAATTCCGCATTCACAAATTAAAATATCACACAACTCGGCTCGACGGCGTCGAGGCCAAGGTAACCCATCGAAGGAATGGTATACTGAAACCAAGCGACAAACCAAACCTGATTAACGCCCACGGGACTCGATTGGATTTCGTCGTTACTATGCGATATTTACGACCCCCAAATAAGAATGGGGCATCCAGGTGGAAGCAGTGCCCCCTCGCACCCCCATCCAGATCAAGATACATTGTAGACGTGGCTGTATATTTTCCATTCAAATGAAAAATTCATACAAACGTAATTTGCATGAACTTTTCTCTTAATTGAAAAATAAAGATGTTTCGAATTTATGTTAAAGTCTTATATGACTGAATAATATAAAACTTTATCATAAATAAGAAACCTGTGCAGAAGGCCCCTCTACCCTGCAAGAGCATCTGTAACAAAGAAAGGGGGATGAGCTCACCCGATGGATAGCTCATGAGTGGAAGGGCCAGCCAACGTGGCGTGTCCTATACCCGATCAGAGTTCAATAGAAATGAAAAGGCCGAAGGTTCTCAGGTTTTAACAATTCATTATTTTCATTTTGAAACAGTCGTTGAAATTCATAATTTTGCAAAGAATTTTTTATGTTTCCTTTGGTATATATAAATGGCGGTCCAACCTAAACGCACGAGGTTAATTGTAAATAAAACAAAAAGTTTTCAGAGAATTATGATACTATTTTTTATTACAATAGAACAATCTATCACAATTATGTGTATGTCACCCAAATGCTCGCCACGGCTAAGGTGGTAAACTTCTATCTGATGGTCCATATTTTCAATGACTCCGAGACATAATTGAGGTTCAATGTCGTTAATGTGCTGAATTATCTCATCCTGTAGCTGTTGAATTGTTCTCGGCTTATGTTTAAATATGCCTGGAGAAAGCAGTCCAACGGTGTCAAATCATATGATCGTGGTGGCCAATTAACATCGCCACAACGTGCGATAACACGACCATTGACTTTTTCTCGCAAAAGAGCCATTGTTTCGTTGGCTGTGTGGTAAGTGGCACCATCCTGTAGGAGCCACATATCGCCCAGGATCATAACCACAATTCCTGGCCAAAAGAAGTCCGTTATCATCTCGCAATAGTGAACACCATTCATGGTAACTACTTGCCTTCCTCATTTTCGAAGAAATACGGCTCGATGACGCCGCTTACCTATAAACCGCAGCAAACAATCACTCTTTGTGGATGTATCGGCTTTTTAACAATCAATTCTCATCTGCCCAAATGTGGCAATTCTTTTCGTTAACGTATCTACTGAGGTGAAAGTGTGCCTCATCACTGAAGATGATTTTCTTTGTAAAGTCACCATTCCCTTCTATCTGTTCAGTCAAAGGTTCGGCGTATCGCCGACGCTTGAAATGGTCAGTACGCTTCAGCTTGTAATAAACATAAGCAGTCGAGCAGCCCCGTGGTGATCAGGAGTGGCTGCTCCTGAAGAGAAAAGGTGATCACCCCGTGGAAACTGCTTAGTTTGTTGTTTTACTAGTTTAAAGTAAACTGCATCCGTCAAGTTTCCATCCTTTAGGCAGAGATAAGTGATTCACTTCAGCCACTTTAACATCCTTAAGTTTGACATTCCCCTTGTAATGCAACGACCTTCTTCGGGGAAAGTAATGGTTGCTTCTTGTACTAATTTTGCGTTTGTCTCAAGCCTTCGTGTCCGCTAACTTTAACGAGACAAAAAAATGTTGAATCACTGTAGAGTAGCTTAATTGACACATTATAAAACATTTCTAAAAATAATAAAAATTAATCGGTACGTCTCGTAGAGTACAGTACGCTTGATAAATATTTTGTAGTGTAGCTTCGTGGCTCAACAAGAACTCACCAATTCGTCAAGCACGCATACGCAGTCGTTAAGCTCGGTGTTGTTTATAGCTCGCTGACATATACAATCGGCACCCGTGCCTGCATGGATTTTTAGAAAAAATAATTCACTACAAGCTCTTGAGTCTATTGAATCTTGTAAGCGTGTAAATTCAAATCTTTATTCAAAATTCGCATCAGTGATGTTCGTGAGATGTTCAATTTTTGGGCTCGACGATGAATTAAGGTTGACGGCTCTTCTGCCACACTATCATGAACAACAGCAATGTTTTCCACAGAACGCACTGGGCGAGCATGCACAGGTGATTTCACATTTCCTACAGACCCAGTTTGCTGAAATTTGCGCACATTTGGTCGATTGTTCTGACCGAGGAAATCACGAAGTGCACGAAATGCATTTGGATTTGAACGCCAATTTTCTTAAAAGGCTTCAACAGCCTTAACGGGCGGCTCAATTGTATACTTCTCCATGGTTGAATTTGTCAAACACTGAAACAAAGAAATGGCAAATTAAGTTGGGCAAAAAACTTGGCACTAAGGTGTGACTGCATTCTGGTTGTACCACCCTTGATATGTTAAAAAAGGGTATTATTCAATAAATTATTTTTTATCAAGAAGAAATACTGTCTTTTTTTAACAATCATTCTACCACTACTTAAGCAAAAAAATACCTCAAACTACCAATCAAGATGATCTGAACATTTTAGCATATCTGAAACTCCCAAATATCAAATATTTAACCCTACCATTCATAAATATCTAACGATGGACAAAAATCCCACATGAGCTCATTTAACTCAAGTGTACATCTGTTCATGAAATTACTAGCAGATAAATACTTCCTGAAAGTAATTATCATCGGTTGACATCCTAAAACGACTTGCGTCCATCCTTATCAAGAACATACCATAACATATGCTACTTGCCTATCGTAAACTCATACGCTACCGCACATCGTCATCAATACCAAAATATTTTACATAATAATCATTGGCCTAAGTGATCTATAGTACAATTAGCAGTGTGCTAATCCAAAATATACCCTCTATGTTGAAAGCTAATTAGATATTCTTTAAACCTATAAAATATTAAACAAGCATCCAGTAAAAAAAATTCTGATAAACAATTCAGCAAGAAGATATTTTGATTATGTGAAAATAATACTTGAATATACCAATGAACATACCCGAAAATCCCTATGATGATCAATTTAGCATATTTAAAATATAGTAAATACGTATATGAATATAACAGCAATGACTTTATGCTTAATACAAGCATTCAAAGTATGAGGTTTGTGAATTCTCAAGTAATTATGTAGGCACTAAAAGCGATAATATGCATCACCTCAATGGCATCATTCAAGCATGCATCTTTTTCCTAAGAAGTTGTCAAATTAAAAACTCTCATACTCAAAATATCAACAAGTTCCTAATGAAAATATTGCTAAAGAAATTCGGAAACGTCGAAAAAACCATACTAGACCAATCCAAACATAAATAATTTTTCAATACTAGAAACATTTTGTGGAGAATATGAGACGAGCATAAAATAACACTTTTAGTCCCTGACACTCTTGAAACTAGCTAAACTAAATAATACAGACCCACAATAACAACACCTAATTTAAAGTAAATATAAATATTCATTCAATCTAGTGGATGCATATAATACCACCATATAGGACCAAATTATTTTTTTATGCATTCTGAACATTAACAAAGAATAATAACATAATACCAATAAGCCCCTAATGTCAATGACCTATCACTTACCACCTATCACGTTTTTAGGTAAATACCTATTGCGGAGAGCATCATATATATATATATATATATATATATATATATATATATATATATATATATATATATATATATATATATATATATATATATATATATATATATATATATATATATATATATATGGGATATAACGAAATTTGTGACCACGCTAGAGGTTGCAATTTAGCTTCGATTTTCACCAAATTTTCAGGAAAGGTGTATTGGGTAATTACCTCGGCTGAGTTCGTGAACCAGCTATATCGGCCATGCAAAAACAAAATGGCGGCCATTTTAGACGAAAAATCGTGATTTCTGTTCTGACCAAAGTATAGCTCCGATTTGGATGAAATTTGGTACAAGGGTTCATTGATGTATGTGATGAATCTCACAATAAAAAATCCAAAGTTGGTACGGCAGAAACAAAATGGCGGCCGCTCAAAGGTCAAAAAACGTGCAAAATTTTGTTGTTGTAATAGTGGTCAAAGCTTTCTACAGATTTTCATGAAATTCGGTAATTTGATGAAAATTATAAGTATCTAAAGAATTACGTAAAAAAACTGGAGGTCAGGTGGCAAAAAACAAAATGGCGGCCAGTTGAAGGTTAAAATTTCAAAGGCCTTTAAAAGTCGCAATTTTGATTCGACATATATGAAACTTGGTTCAAGGTAGACATTACTTGGACCTACAGTCTTTGATATTTTGGTGATCATGCATTTGCAAATTTCAAAATGGCGGCCGTTTAAATATGCGTTTTTTTCATGTTTTTGTGGCCCTCTAGCGGTTACATTTTCCAACGGATTTTGATGAAACTTGAGATTATGAATTTTTGTACTATGTTCTTGTATTTTGCAGGAAATTATTAAAATTGAATGAAAAATAAAAAAGTCGAAAATTTAAAGCCTAATATTTTTAGCTGCCATTTTCTTTAAAAATTGAATTATTTTGCCCTGTCTAGAGTGAAACTCCTATTTGAACGAGATAGTACATTGATTGATGAGGTCCTAGCATGCAAAGATTTAAAATAATCCAAAATCAAATGCATGCATTCAAAATGGCGGCCCCCAAAGGTCTGAAGGCAAGCGCAATTCGCTATTTAAATACCAACTGAAATAATGAATATTTTTCATGGAAACGCTTTAAATGACTTTTCTTGAAAGAACTTATAAACCAGATCATTTTTAAGATATTGTAAAATATTTTTAACAATACCCTAAAAAATTATAAAATCGTGACTTGTCTGTCTGTCCGTCCGCCCGTTTGTTCGTGCGTCATAACAAGTTTTCTCGCAAAGCACATGAGCTAGAATGAGGAAATTTTCTACGTAGGTCAAAAGTGGTGCCTCTTGAAATTTGCAGTGCAAGAAAATATTTTTAGGGATTTAAGGGGGGTCTCCCCATACAGGCGGGTCTCCCCATACAAGGGGGTGGCATACAATTTTTTTTTATTTCTGTAGCCCTCTAGCAGCCAAGATTCTCAACAGATTCCGTTGAAACTTGAAATTATAAGTTATTAAGGCAAGTTAATTTAATTTAATCATGCAAATCGAATGGCAAATAAAAAAGTCGAAAATTTACAGCTTAATATTTTTAGCAGCCGATTTCAATAAATATTGAAATGACGGCCCTCACAGTTCAGAAAAAAATTGAAAATGTATATATTAAGTGCAACGCAAGTGCTGATTAAACTTTTATGGAAATCTTTTGAAATTACCTATTCGAGCTATTTAAACCTTTGTGTGGTTACCACTGTGAACTGTGTAAACAGCAAATGCGAGAAGGGCGAAACCGGTATTTATATGTTTACAACAATTTATGATCCGCCGATTTTCAATATGTAATCCATACGCGTGCAACTCAATTTAATTAGCAAAATATTTGCGCCTCGATAAAAGGTCTCTAAAAACGAACGTGACCAGATTTTTTTTAATGTTAATAAATACCCATGTGGTACTACGAAAATTGCAGACAGAAGTTTAGTAGTGCAAGCCAAATCCTTTTTCGAAACTTTACGCTACATACGAGAAATTTACCTTTCCGGCTGGTGCAGCCAACGGGGATTTTTCTATATTGGCTTCATCTTTTCAGTACGTAACCAAAAAATTATCAATGAAAATGCGTAAATATTCTTACTCATTAGGATCACTCTGATGATTCTTACATCCATCATTCATAAACTCCATAAAAAATTAGCATTCCAGAAGCCGTAAACCGTAATATCTCTCCTGGACAGCATCCGTAAATAATCTCAAATTTAGAATAGATACCCAAAACATACATGTCAACTTAGTGATCTAGACAAAAAAGCATATTTACCATGCGTTTATTGAAAGGGAAAAATCATAAGCAAGCAATAAAATGTACGAACAAAGTTAACACCATCCCATGCATTGTTACCCTATAGTTACCCTCGGCGTGGGAGTTCCTTCGGCTAAGGACTTCGGACCCGGCTTGCCGTTGGAGACGGTCGTAGGAGGCGCCACTTGCTTAGCCGCCAGGTGTGAACGCGGCCGCCGAACACCCCTCACACAGCTCGAGCTACCACTTACTATTTTTTTCCTAACTGGGGAGGATTAGACTCACCGGGTGACCACTTGCACAGCTTTGTCGGGCTCAGATTTCCCGGCGTAACTCGCATCGAGTGAAAATCTAAGAAAAACACCTGCGCTATACAATCCCGGAATAATTCGCACTGAAAATTTACTCCCTAACACACCCTGTAACTTAGACCGAGCGAAAATCTAAGGAAACACCTGCGCTGAAAAATCCACGGAACAAATCACACTGAAAATTTACTCCCGAACACACCCGAGCCAGGTGTGCAATTTACCTTCGTGGCAATCCTTTTTTTTTAAATAACCAAAAATATGTTCACTATTTAATCATATATTTAATGGTAACGTGCAAAGAAAATTCAAAAATAGAACTTTAATTAATTAAAATGCGAAACTTAACTTCCTCGACCTAGTTGGGGCCCCCCCGAAAATATCTGCGTCGCGAAGCTCTACTGCCAGCACGCTTATTGTTGAGTTGATGTTGCCAATCTCCCTTAATTGTATGGGGATTGTTAATAAGCTATGCACGATCCCCATGAGAAAGAAAGAATATTACTTTACTAAACCACATATATCACTTTATTAGTAAAACTAAAGAACAGAATTATAAGTATAGAAATGAATGTAGTGAAGGGCTACATGTTGGCGCGCGCGATGTTGACTCGTCGGAGGTTGCGAACGAAGTGATCGTCTCGTTGGCATGAGTTGAGAATTTCATGGCATCCACTAACTGCTTGATGCGCTCCTTGCGGTGAGCATGTGGACGCCACAGTACTCCCTCCCAAGTGACATTTTGATGAGAATGTCACGATAGAAAAATGTCGTAAATGAGCCTGGAGCAATGGCGGGTTGCGTAGCACATGTTCAGAAGATGCATTTTCAATGTCGTGAATGTTGCTGTGGGGCTGCAGTGCGAGGTTGGGCATACGACGTAGTGCGAGGTCGGGCATGCGGCCTGGTGCGAGGTCGGGCACGCGACACTGTACGGGGTCGGGCATGCGGCACTGTGCAGGTTTGGGCATGCGACACTGTGCGAGGTCGGGCATGCGGTCGGGTGCGAGGTCGGGCATGCAACACTGTGCGGGGTCGGGCATGCGACACTTTGCGGGTTTGGGCATGCGACACTTTGCGAGGTCGGGCATGTGACACTGTGCAGCGTGTTGGCGGCGCAATCGAACATGCGATCGAGGCGGTGCGACGTACACATGCGAACGCGGCGTCTGTTCGGGCATGGGTATGCGGTCTGGTGCGTGATCGGGCATGTCGGTATTGCATGCGGCGTGCTTGCGCTGACTCGTGAAGCTACGACCTGCGGCGATAGTAAAAAAGATGGCGAGCACATGACTCGTGTAACAAAAACGTGAACTTGAACAAAAACGGGGTCACCACTATGGGGATTGTTAATAAGCTATGCGCGATCCCCATGAGAAAGAAAGAATATTACTTTACTAAACCACAAATATCACTTTATTAGTAAAACTAAAGAACAGAATTATAAGTATAGAAATGAATGTAGTGAAGGACTACATGTTGGCGCGCGCGATGTTGACTCGTCGGAGGTTGCGAACGAAGTGATCGTCTCGTTGACATGAGTTGAGAATTTCATGGCATCCACTAACTGCTTGATGCGGTCCTTGCGGTGAGCATGTGGACGCCACAATTGTATCGTTGCCGCTGTTGTAACTTTTCCGTCGAAAATTTCTTCCCTTGATGAATTTCCAGAAATACTTCGTGTCGCTATCCACACTTGGTCCTCGGTTGTTGATCCTTGTCCGCAAGAAAAGAGAAAAAGCCGTTCTTACTTTTCTGATTCTTCATCGTCTCGGTTTCAACCGGCAAGCCGTTAACTTTTTCCCTGAGCGATTCAACGTTCAAGTGTGATCCCCAACTGGGGTGCATCGAGCAATTGAAATCCAAATTTCCCTTCTTTTAGTACACTCGCCCATCCAATGTAAATGTCAAAGTGACTGACATTCTGTGTCGTGATCTTGTTTGTTTGTTTACATTGGAGATGAATAATTATATGGTAGAAACCATTTCAACACCAGCGGGACGGGAAACATAAAAAAATGTATTACTAGTGAGTTTCTTATAATCACAAGTTGAGCCTAATACAGTATAAAACTTATTTCAGATGCAGTAACACTACCCATGCGGCTTGAAATTCCAAAAGTAGAACGAGTTCACTTCCTGTTTATCTGCGAGAAAGGTATCTTAGCTTATTAAATAACATTTTCGAAGCTAATCAGATACAGTAAGCTTCAACTTTCTTTATTAATAAATATTACGCCTGATTCTGTAGAGTGGTTAGAAAACGACTTACGCCAGGCAGTGTAGATACTAAGAAATAATTGATCGTATGAATTTTGTATGATGCATTTTTTCAGTTTTCAGATAAAATCAACTCGATAAAATATCCGCCAGCATTGATTGCAACCGTTGCACAATTCCCATCCCCAACATGGACAGTTGTCACATCAAAAATGCATTTATGGATCTGGATGCTACTTCTTTCAGCGGGTTCACAAATCACGTAAGCAGAATTGAATACATTTAATTATTATTCATAAGAGGTAGATGAATTTGAAAAGAATGAGCAATGACACAACAAAGATAGATTGCCAGTAATAGTTATAAATTAGATTTGTTCTGTTGTTGCTGTTGTGGTAGGTTTAGGAGTAGTGGTGGCTATTTCGTTAGGCAAGTCCCTAGTTGTTGTGACGATGGAATCAATTTCATTCATAGCAGAGTCCGATATTGTTGGGAATTTCAGTGAGTTTTGTCATCAGGACTTTGGTTGTTTCATCTGCTTATATTCAATAATACCATCACTATTATTCTTGTCGTCAGGATCAATGTCATCGCTTTCATCATCTTTAATACTCTCATTTACTGGTAGAACTTTATCATCCGAAATATCTTGTGGTTTACTTGGTGAGATTTTGTCACGTGTAATTTGAGTTTTCTTTTTGATTGTCTCCATTTGATTATTGTTATTTTCGATCGTTTATTCCTACTTTAACATTTTGTTCATTCCTACTTTAACATTTTTAGTTTAACATTTTTATTTTAACATTTCTACTTTGACATCTTTATTTTAACATTTTTATCTTAACATTTTTACTTTAACCTTTCTATTATTTTTTATTTTAAAATTTTTATTTTAACCTTTTTATTTTATCAAGCTCGGGTGGTATCTTAACGACCGCAGAGAAAAAGTAAAAAAAGTGCAAATGGTTTCCGTGACAGCATTACAAGATCATTGCTTTGAAAAATAGCTCGTCCTGGAGCCATTATCATTCGAATTTTTGAACAAAATCAATAAGTCTCCTACGAGTATAATAGAGAAAAAATATCATACACATTAATAACATACTTCAACATAATGCAAAAATCAGAAAACGAAGTATAGAAACTGCTCTAGGGAATTAGTTACGATGGCCAAGATAAAGAAATGCTGCTATAAGCAAACTAAAATTTAATACTAAACTGAATATCAAGAACACATTACAACAAACATTAAGACCTCTTTCACTTCATCCATGGAGTTGAGCAAACAGCATATTCGTCCAACCCAATATAATACATTGTAGGGGATTCTTAAAGTACTATTGACATGAAACCGATCAAAGCAGTAATATGTAATACCAATGAGTCTCAGAACAAAGAAACGATGTACCCAAGCAAAACGAAATTGAAAAAGATCAATGTAAACAATATTCGGCAAATTAGAGCAGGCTTATCTGTGAATGGATATTTGCGGAGACATGCCTCAATCCCACGTACCACGGTATCCGCAGCCAATGGGCACAACAAAACTTTAGCACTTCTAACGATTCCCATTGCCAAGCAACGCACAATGCATATGCTATCTTTTCCAAAAGCTCACGAGCTTAATTTCGATGGCTCATAATACCAGCTACCGCAGAAACCTAATATACACCTCAAATTATTGTGCATCCTTGAACAAGCGACGTGCATCACATCTACAATGCCGTCCATCCTTAACCACAGACACCAATCGAAGAGCAAAACGTACCTTGAGCAAACACCCATGAAGTAAATTCTCATGCCTTGAGCATTTGCGAAAGGCATCCCATCCATAATGCAAGGTCACCTATCTACAACAGGGCCCGTCATCACCATGCAACCACTCGCACCATTAAAAATGTTCAGCATGATCAAGCAAATGGGTCATTTCCATAACCCGTCCATTCTTAGCCAAAGACTCCTTAACCGAGCGCCCATGAAGCAAATTCTCATGCCTTAGCACACCTGCTGACAGGCAAGCCCATTATTCATCAAAAACGAAGTAATGCGTCTTTACCAGTCTCCGTCATCACCATGCAGCTACTTTCACTATGAAAAACATTCAGCACATCTAACGTGATCAAGTAAATCACTCGACCCCAAAGCCTTCAATAAGTAACACACGCCAAAGGTTATCAAGCCCTACAACCAGCAAACCAACTGCCTGGAGCACCATATTTCCACAGAGCTTCTGTAATGGATCAGAAACTTTAATACCTCAAGCTAGCAATTATCTGCCGCCAGAAGCGTAAAAGGCCCGAGAAGCAATTCCACTAAAGATTATAACAATAATGAATAACAAAACTACTCGAAGACTGAAAGCAACGAGGTGGTGAGGATTCCTTCCACTATAGAGAAATAACAACCATGGATAGTATAATTATCTACTGCTTAAAGCGCCAAATGTTCTCTATTCATCCTAAAAATATCTATGAACCCTATATAAATACACGCTGAAAAATCTAAAGCTCTAATTTATTGATTGAAAATATGGGACAATCCTAGACTACGAGCAACCTTTACTTTAGATGGGAGACTGAGAAGCAATCACCTACTTCATCCTAATCCTGGTATCTCACCTTACTTAACCGGCACCTTCTTAGCAGGACATGGATCTATACTACACACATCCACATATCTAAGTCACACACCCTCCCTGGCAACCACCCAAGAGATCCAAACCTATCTCGGATTTACACCTTCTCATCTCAGGCACACACCTATACCACCCAAATACACGCTTCCACACATCCAAGACACACACCTTCGACAACATTTGAAGTTTGTATGGAAAAAGTGGGTTAGAATCGGCATTCTCTATCTACTGAAAAAATTTATTAATAGTTTTTACAAATTTGTTAAACGTGAATCTAGTGTTGTAATCACCGACGAGAAGACTGTGACTACACAATCAAATGAAACAACAAAAAACTTGTTATTGGGTAAGATAATTTTTAACCGATTTAATAGAAATCAAAAATAACTACATGCATTTTCAGTAGTAGAAATTATTCAGCGGGAACAGGAGCGAAAGGTAGTATATCATCGAGTGGGTGGGGACTAAATGGTCCAGTGCTATCGGTTCGGATCGCGGTGTCCTAGTTTGTATTTTACAGATTTCATTTAGCGTAGGCTGTATCGGTTGCAATTAAAGTTGCGTATGTCTAGCACCACGTCGGTATGAAGATCGGGAACGCGTTTTTGTGCATGTTGAATTGTTGGAAGCCCCGCAAGGGCAATAGTAGAGTTGAGTAAAGACTTTAAATTTTCTTTTGGAAAATTTTTGAACGCGTTTGAAACGGGTAACTTGCACAGTGGCTGAAAAACATAAACGAGCATAGTCTACTCACGATTAGACCTACGACTGCCTTACCCAAGTTGCTGTTTGTCGGCAAGCTGGCCGACAAACAGCAACCACGCAGTAGACTACGAGTATGAGTGGCCAGACCTATTGCCCTTAAGGGTACGGTTCGTTGGCACGGCTCGAGACTTCACGTCTTAATTTCAGGATTCCTTTGGGTAATAATCGATCCGAGCGAGAAAGTCATTACAAAGTTCCGCATCACCACCAGTTCGGATATTAAAGTCCCGCATCACCACCAGTTCGGATATTAAAGTCCCGCTTAAATCTAATTTCTGGCCTCATGGTGTTTTTGTTAAGGGGTTTGTAAGTCAACCGCGGAAAAATTTTCGGTCGGGTATTCGTCGGAGAGACAGAATATGAGTAATTCTCTTAATTTATATTATCAAAATGTTCGCGGTCTAAGAACCAAGACCAATGAATTCCGACTTTCTTCTATTGTTTCTCTTGATGACATCGTGTGTTTATCGGAATCATGGCTGACCGAGGATATATTGGATGTTGAAGTTCTTCCTTCTCATTTAGTGTTTTGTAAAGATCGTAACCGTTTAAACTCTGGCAAGTCTGACGGAGGCGTTGTGATGATAGGAATTCGTAAAGAGACTTTAATTGCTTCCGTATGCAATTTCAAGGCGTCACCTCCAGTAGAATGTATTGCTGTGTCTGTTACCTTGTCCTCAGTTACAACTTTATTGATTTTGTCTGTATATATTCCCTGTGGAAGTTCCATTCTTGTTTATGAAACATTCTGTTGAGAAACTAATACTTGTTCCTCAAACTGTGAAAGTCACAAATAAAAATAACACGCTTTGAAAGGTCACGAATAAAACACGCACTGATCTGATTCCAAAACTGAACTCCTTTATTCAACATTCAATTGAATTTATATTCTAAAACAACATGCTCATCAATTATGTTAACCAGAACAGAGTTCAATTATCGAACAAAGAATGTGCTTACTGTTGCACATATGGGTACATGTTTTAAATAATTGAACGATGTTCGATGAAGACAAAAAATGCTGACTATTTGAAATATGGAGAAGCAAGCAAATTACATAGTTCAATGAATCAAGAGGTCAATGTTTTCAATAATGAATGCTTTGCTGTATAATTAATTTTAGGGATAGATTACAAATTGATTATAATTCTGAACATTCTGCCCGCCAAGAACCGCTGGTTCTTCTAACAGAGGATAGTTTGTTATCTTTCGTACCATCTCGTCTTCGGATTAGCATTGTTTGTAACTGGTGGTCTCCGCAATCTCCATATTAGGACGCTGATAATGATAAATGTAACTAGGAAGGTGAGGCCAACACTTGTGCCCAGAACAATGATGTGATGTCGCGTCTGATGCCAAATGGTAGCCGAAAACTCGGATCGCAGGAGCCCTTCTTGCTGTTGGGTTTCATGAATAAATCTATCGTCTTGTTTGAGTAGTGGTTCCGTGGTGATGTAAAGATACGACAGATTCGTGTTTTTTACGGTGTCTTGCATCAATCGTATGGGTTTAATGTAGGTTGACTGCCCATGTACGGTTTCCATAATTTGAGAGTTAGTGCGAATTATGGCGGTTGAACTCTTGATGCTGCAATGAGAGCCCATTTCTATTATACCCACTCCTTGGATTTTAACATCTTGTCGATGTCCACTGCATGTTATGGCGATTGATTGCTTTTTAGAGGATAAAAATAGCCAGTTGTTAGCTTGGGTTAGCTGCTTCCATAGCAAATCCTTCACGTGTAGACTGTTGAGTGGGCATGAGATCTTATTGGTTCGCTCGAAAATCTCGTCTAAGGTGCAATTAGGATGCTCGCTATTACTCTGGCGTATGCTGACTGAGCAATGACGCCTGTTGTTTGAAACTGTTTCACATTGGTCAAATTGTTTAGGGCTCAGTTCAAAATACAGTTGGTCATCGTAATTTACTCCAAAATAATTCGTGGAGACGTCAGGGACTGAGTAATTTCCATCGTTTAAACTGTGTGGGATGCCTGTACAATGTAGAAGCTCGAAGTTCCTTTGTTCGACTATTGGGAAGAACCCTGATATGAGTATGCCGTTTTGTGTTTTTGTAATTTGTGTCCTCTGTATCTCCCTTGGTTCGATAAATAACCCCTTTCCTAACTTTGACTGTACTAGTGCCAGTATTTTATGCATGGTGGTTGGTGAGCATATTTCTGCAAGACTTCCAATTCCTGATTGAATTTTATATAAGCCATTGTAACGATTCTGAATCTGTTCTAGCCATTCAAACGCTAATTGATATGTGGTTAAGAAATCAAGGCTGATTCGGTTCTGGTCGATGGGATTGTACCATGAGGACATTTTTGTCAATGTTTTGGACACGTGATTGAATTTCTCAATGATGGCATTTAGTTTGGTTGGCAGTGCATGTTGAGTATCGTTGACTCTAGCAGTCGTGGTTAATAGCAAATGTCCTTGATGTTGCATGGTGTCAATAAGGCGTTTCTGGTTTTCATCTAAGTTGTCGATATCTGTGTAGACTTCATCGTTCACTCCGAATATTCCTTGCAGGATGTTTCCCAGAATTCCACGCCGTGATCGATTTTGAATCCATGAGGTGATTGACTCAAAGGTACTATTGACTCCCTGATTCAGTCGCTCCACTAGCTCCTTGCATCGTGTATCCTGATGAAGTCGAACACCTTGTTCGCAAATGTACAATGTGTTCTGACGTACTTGTTGAAGATTGGAAAGGTCTTGTTTGATTTCTTCAGGTGAAATGTGAATATCCATTCGTATTTGTCCTTTCATCAAGTGTACTTGACCGATATGCTCTATGTACAGACCAGACTCAGGGTGTTTTATAGTAAAATTTGCCTTAGTTCGTGTTAGGCAAACTAGAACTGCCAGTAAGCAAACCATGAGTTTCGATAGAGTTGATGATTTCTTCGAAATGCCAGTTTTTCGCTCTCAAGTAGTACAGTGAGGATCGATAGTGGAGTTTTCAGATGTTTTAGGCTCCTTGTGTCCCTCATCTATTGGTAGTGGACTGATTTTTGATATGGGTCGCTTCATAGTTCTGTCACTCGTCTTTATTGTTACAACCCTCGTTAACCCATCCTCTCCGGGATGGATAGCCAAAATTCTGCCCAGAGGCCATTGAGTAGCGGCACAATTTTCAAGTTTGACGAGCACGAGGTCATTAACCTTTATGTTTCGGTTTTCGGTAAACCACTTTGCACGTTGTTGTAGCTGCGTAAGGTATTCTAAGCTCCATCGTTGCCAAAATTGTTGTTTCAATTTCTGGACGAGTTGCCATTTCCTAGTTGGGTTATCTTGTGTATTTTCATCAGGTAATTCGAATAGGTTTTCTCCAGTTAGGAAATGTCCAGGGGTTAACGCGTTTAGATCGTTCGAGTCAGTGCTTATTGGTGTCAATGGTCGCGAGTTTAAGCAGGCTTCGATCTGGGCAAGCAACGTGTACATCTCTTCGACATTAAGTAAATGTGATCCTATTACTTTCGTCAAATGCCGCTTCATTGATTTCACCGCTGCCTCCCAAATTCCTCCAAAGTGCGGACTTCCTGGTGGGATGAATTTCCAGTCAATGTTATTGATAATGAATGTTTGTTGTGCTTCCTTAATCATCTCTTTGGCGGCTGCTTTCAGCAGTTTATTTGCTCCGACGAAGTTAGTACCATTGTCGCTTATCAATGTGTGACACATGCCCCTTCTTGCAATGAATCTTCTTATTGCCGCGATGCAAGCCTTTGCCGTTAAGTCACTCACTAACTCCAAATGTACTGCCTTTGTTGAAAGACATACGAAGACGGCAATATACGCTTTTGTTGTTTTGCTGCCTCTACCACTACTCCATTTAATGGAAATGGGTCCAGCATAATCAATTCCCGTGCGTGCAAATGTCTTGCCTGGTTGAACTCGTTCATATGGTAACTGACCCATCAGCTGCTGGCTTGGCTTCGCGTTGACTTTAAAACATGTGACGCATTTTCTAGTTAATGCCTTAACTGCTGTTGCTCCGTCTATTATCCAAAATTTCGTTCGGATTGTAGCGTGAACCAGCTGTTGACCTCCATGCAACGTAAGATGATGGTAGTGTTTGATAATTAGGTTTGCTAAGTGTCCCCTAGGTAAAATGATTTGGTGCTTTGTGTCATAGCTCAATGCACTCTGTTGAGTCCTTCCACTTACTCTCAGCAGTCCTTCCGAATCCAAGAATGGTCGCTGCCTTATAAGGCGACTTGACTTACGCAGAGCCTTGTGATTCTCCAGTTGCTCAATTTCATCTGAGAATGCTTCTCGTTGAGCTATGCGAACGCAGATGATTTCCGCTTCCTTTAGTTCGTCGCTGGTCAAGAACGTACTACTATTTTTGGTTTTCCATCTACGACAATACGCAGTTACTCGAACTAACTTTGTAAAAGATGAGAATCTTTGGAAGATGTCGGGCGTTTGCTCAGGTGTGATGGTTTGAGCTGAGACACTCGTCAAACACGCGTCGTTGGTTTGCCTTTCGATGTCAATCATAGCACTGTTGGTAAACGAATTCCCTTTTGGCCATTTACTGGGGTCTTCACTCAACCAGTCTGGCCCATTCCACCACAACTTGTCGTTGACAAGAGCCTGAGGAAGTGCTCCACGGGATGCGATGTCTGCAGAATTTGATTTGTCGCCACTGTTTGGCTCTGAGCTTGATTGTATCTCTCCAACTCTATTCGCTACGAAGACCTTCCATTTGGTTGCCGGTTGAGGTAACCATTGCAACACAATTGTAGAGTCAGTCCAGTAGTACGGTCTGAGACAATCCCATCCATGCGCTTTCAGAGTGCTGTTCATAAGTTCGCATAACAAGGCTGCACCACACAGTTCGAGACGTGGTATTGATCGTACTTTCAAGGAGGCCACTTTTGATTTCGCTGTTATAAGTTGAACGAGTGATTTTCCACCATTCTCTTGATCACGCAAGTAGATAGTTGCTGCATATGCCAATTCGGATGCATCACAAAATCCATGAACCTGGATCGACTCGATGCTGGTATAATTTAGCCAGCGGGGAATCGAAATTTCTTCGATTGCCGACAGTTGGGCACGGAAATTCCGCCATTTTCCCGAGAGTTGATTTGGTACGGGCTCGTCCCATTCCGTTCCTTCAAGCCACAGTTGTTGCATGATGATTTTGCCAAAAATGATGCAGGGCTGCAACCATCCTACTGGGTCAAAGAATTTGGCTATCTCTGACAGAAGCTGTCGTTTAGTTGGTGGGTCATCGGTCATTGGTTCAAGGTTTACTTTGAATGAAAATGAATCTCTGGCTGGATGCCATCGCAAACCAAGTGTCTTAATATGAGCATCCTCGTGAATACTAAGCGGTACGTTTGTTTCTCGGTCAGAAACGGGAACTACATTCAAAAGAGTGTCGTCATTACCAGTCCACTTCCGCAAGTTGAAACCTCCTTTGTGGAGTACTGTGATTCAGTCTTGTTGAAGGCATTTCACTTGATCAATCGTGTCTCTACCGGTAAGTACATCGTCTACGTAGAAATCATGTTTTATCGAATGGCACGCCTGGGGATGGCATGCCTGGGGATGAAACAACTCGTCATCAGCGAGTTGATGGAACGTCCGCATGGCCAGGAATGGAGCACTAGCTGTTCCATACGTAACTGTTGTCAATTTGTAGTGTTTCATTGGATGCGAAGGATGGTTTCGCCACAGAATTCATTGATAATCTTGGTCTCTGGGGTCTATGATTATTTGTCTGTACATCTTTTCGATGTCAGCTGCTACAACATATTTGTATGTCCTCCACTTCATCAATATGTGAATGATGTTATTTTGATAGCTCGGCCCAGTTAAGAGTGTGTCGTTGAGTGATTTCCCTGATGGCGTTTTTGCAGACGCGTTGAACACTACTCTCAATTTCGTAGTTGTGCTCTCTGCCTTAACCACAGCGTGATGCGGCAAATAGTAACTGTACTTCGAGTGTTTCTCTTGAGCAGGTACCTCTACCATATGTCCTAGTCTCCTGTACTCTTCCATGAACTCTATATATTGCTGCCGTAGCTTTCTGTCGTTGGCTAGTTTCCTTTCTAGCTGTGAAAACCTAATACGAGTGTTTCGTTGAGAATCGCGTAGAGTTTTTGCAGGCTCAACATTCTCCTTGAATGGAAGCCTCACGATATATCTTCCAAAGTTGTCTCGTCTGATTGTTTTCTGGTACCATTCCGCAGCAGCAGTTTCTTCAGGCTTTAGGATAGGATTGACTGGTGCCTCTGTAAGATCCCAGAACCGTTTCACAAGTTGGTCTGTTTCTTCTTCAATACTGACCAATGATACAATTCCTGCCAAAGAATTTGAAGTTGCTGCCATGGATGTCGGTCCGAGTAAAATCCATCTGAATACAGTATTGACAGCGCAAGGCGATCCTTTCTTGAATCCCAGCAGAACTACAGAATTGTAAACATCTGCACCAAGCAACATATCAATACGTGAAGGTGTGCCACATAACGGGTCCGCTAAGTCAGCACGTGACAATGTCTTTGGAAGCTTCACTTTAGTGTCGATTGAAGGACATATATTAGTAATGTTGGGTATCACCAAAGCTTATTCAGTGAACACGCTGTCTCCACATCTTGGATTGATATTCAGCAGCACGCTTCCCTTTGTTTGAACCTTTGAGGTTACTCCTAGACCACATATTTTAGCGTATTTGCGTTTCAGTCCGAGCAGTTGAGCAGCTGATTCCGTGATGAATGTCCGTTGTGAACCAGAATCAACAAGTGCTCTTAATGTTACCAACTCCGATGAAGCGTTTTCCACCTTGATTCGGGCTGTTGCCAATAGCACTTGCTGGCAAAGATAATTTTCTTCCGCAAAAAGTGAATTTGTTGATGGTGTAGATGGTTTAGCGTCGCTAGATAATACTGCAGACGTTCTCTTATTGCTGTCGTGGAGCAATGTATGCTGCTGTTTGGAGCTGGTTCGACATCTGGATTTAGATGGACATTTACTGATGACATGTCCTTTCCTTAAGCAATTAAAGCACAATTTATTTCGTTTCACAGCCTCTTGTCGCTGTTCCAACTTTAATGCCTTGAAGGTATCGCATTGATTTATGTGATGACTTTTGCTGCAAATGTCGCAAGTCGTTACGTCACGAACCGTGAGTGCATCGACTTTTTGGGGTTTCTTAGAACCATTCAACGCTTCTAATGTCCTGAAACGGCTTGTTAAAAATCTATGAACGTTGCTAGAGTTGGTATCTCTGATGATGCTCCAATGGACGTCTCTCATAATCTTCTTGTTTCATGGTCTAGTCTTTGTGTAACTGAATAAATGACCAGTATATCCCAATGCTCCGTGTTTACACCAATGCTCTTCATATTGGCAATGAGCTCAGCCGTAGTGTCCATGAATTGCTTAATGTTAAAGTCGCGTTCCTCCTTAACTGCCGGTAGTTTTTGGAACGTATGTACATAGCTCCACGCGATGGATTGTTTGTTGTCGTATCCTTTACGAAGCATTTCCAATGCTGCCTCGTAATTCTCGCTGTTGATGTCCATATGCTGGATGACATGTGTCGCCTCTCCAGTCAGATGAGTCTTTAAGTACTGCATCTTCTCTACTGCAGATAATGACTCATTATTGTGCACCATTGACGTGAACAAATCGATGAACATCCACCATTGTCTGTAACTCCCGTCAAACTTGGGAATTACCAAACGCTCAAGCTGAACCTTTGTAGCTCCAGATGCAGGTTTCTGAGTAATACTGATGCTCGATTCACCCTGATGTTGCCTGATGCCACCTTTGAACGCCCCTAGCAGGTCCAAATATTGGTTCTCGCTGGTCTCGAAATCTTCAAGATACGAGTTGCGTCGCGCAGGATTGTCGGCCGTCTCGTCGAGCATGAGAGTATGTTGCTCCTGACATGCTGTCCATAACTCCTGCAGTCGTTGCAGCCTTGCCTCAAAATAGCCAAGATTATGACGATCCTTGCTATCCTTCCCGAAGTTTTTCTTCAGCCTCGCAATGTTGCAAAAATGGTCGTATTGTGTGACCGTAGTCGATGAAGTTCCCTTATCATCTTTCGTGGCAGCAGATGCAGTTGTGGATTTGTCGCCCCTTGTTTCCGGCATATTGGCAAAGACCCTTCTCAGGATGTAGTTCAGCACTGGTGTTGATTACTTTCAGATTCTTATAACAGCGGAGCCAAAAACTCGTCTGCACCAACTTGTATAAAGTAATTCAACGGTGGAGATTTTGAGCAATGGTTGCGCTAAGAATCGATTTTATCAAATATCACCAGAACCAAATCATTATTGTCTCCGATGCTTTGCCACTAAAAAATTCGTATCCGGATCCACAAATATCCAATTCGTAATCCGGCTCGACGGACCAAAAATGTTGAGAAACTAATACTTGTTCCTCAAACTGTGAAAGTCACAAATAAAAATAACACGCTTTGAAAGGTCACGAATAAAACACGCACTGATCTGATTCCAAAACTGAACTCCTTTAGTCAACATTCAATTGTATTTATATTCTAAAACAACATGCTCATCAATTATGCTAACTAGAACAGAGTTCAATTATCGAGCAAAGAATGTGCTTACTGTTGCACATATGTGTACATGTTTTAAATAATTGAACGATGTTCGATGAAGACAAAAAATGCTGACTATTTGAAATATGGAGAAGCAAGCAAATTACATAGTTCAATGAATCAAGAGGTCAATGTTTTCAATAATGAATGCTTTGCTGTATAATTAATTTTATGGATAGATTACAAATTGATTATAATTCTGAACACATTCTTCTCAGAAATTTCTTCATACATTTTTAGCAGCTTTCCCTCTTCATTGCTTTTAATTTGTGGGGATTTCAACTTACGCCATGTTGTTTGGAATAGCACATTTTCCGAAATTATATCTTTTGACAATTACTCTGTTACCCTTTCCTCCTTCCTTTCTTTTCGTTCACTTTCACAATTAAATGTTATCCCAAACGTTAACAGTAAAGCTCTGGATTTAGTTCTGTCTAATATACCGAAATCTTGTGTCTCCCTGCAGGCTGCCCTTACCCCCTACATAAAACCTGATCCTCATCATCCTCCGCTTCATTTGCTAATTGTTCTGGCTCGTGATCTTGTCCAAAAAAAAAAAAGTTATCGCTTCTAGCTTTAATTTTCTAAAAGCCAAATATTCTGATATGGAGTTAGAATTAAATTCTGTTAGTTGGTTTTCTTTTTTTCGAAAATTAAGTGTTGATGCAGCGCTTCAAAAGTTTTATATTTTTCTTTCTTCCGTGATAACCAGTTATACACCGCTCTATGCCCGTAGAAGGTTAAAAGATGCACCTTGGTTTAATAACAACATCGCTTCAGTCTTAAATGCCAAGGATGCTGCCCGCAGGAAATATCACTTGACGGGTTCTGAAGTGCACCTACGTTGTTATAAAGGTCTAAGAACTGAAGCCAATAGTTTAATTAAAAGTGCTAAAAGCCATTATCTTGATCGCGTGGAGGGCTCCATAAGGTCGAGTGCTATAAAGCCTTTCTGGGCCTATATAAATTCGTTTAAAAAGTCCTGCGATATGCCCTACTCAATGAATTCTGAGGGTATCACGTCTTCTGATAATGGGGAAATTTGTGAACTCTTTGCGCAACATTTTTCTTGTTTTTATAGTAAGACAAGTGCTGCAGCATCTTCATTCATTGATGGTCCAACCATGAATTTGCCATTTGCATATGTGAACCCTGTTGAAGTTGGATGCCTATTACATGGTCTGGATGGCAGTATTGGTTGTGGTTCAGATGGAATTCCCAATATATTTGCTAAATCTTTGTCGTCTTCGCTGTGTGTTCCTTTGTCCATCTTATTTAGCCAAAGTCTCGCAAATGGTTGTTTTCCTGCACGCTGGAAAAGAGCTAATGTCTTTCCCATTTTCAAATCTGGAGATAAGGCAAGCGTGTCCAATTACCGCCCCATTTCACTTCTTCCCTGTTTTAGCAAAGTTCTGGAAAGAATTGTATACAAACAAGTTTATCCTTTGTTGCTTCCGTTTTTTGCCAATGAACAGCATGGGTTCATCAAAGGTAGATCAACTCTTACCAACCTTTTATCTTTAACAAATAAGATTGCTGCTGAGTTTGATAAGGTGAACCAAGTAGACGTTATCTACACAGACTTCTCTAAGGCCTTTGATTCAGTTGATCACCTGATTCTTATCCAAAAATTGAGTAATTTTGGCTTAGGCAGTTCTATTGTACATTGGTTCTGTTCTTATGTTGCTGATCGGAGTTGTGTTGTGACAATTAATGCCCATAAATCCTCTCCATTTTATCCCTGTTCTGGAGTTGCACAAGGCTCCATTCTTGGTCCTCTGTTGTTTCTCGTATTTATCAATGATATTCCTTCCCTACTCAACTCCCGCGCACTCATGTACGAGTATGCAGATGATTTGAAAATATTCAGGGTGATCGAATCTGTCAATGATTGTATTATTCTGCAGAAAGACCTGGATATACTAGCTGGCTGAAGTGCAACTAATCGGCTGAAGTTAAATGTAATAATATAATATAATTTTTTGATACCAAGCTTCATTTTGGACAGCATATAACTCATCTAGTATCTAAAGCATCTCGTATGTCAGGTTTTATCCTCAGATCCACAAAAGATTTTAAAGATATTTTATCGTATGTTTGTTTATTCTTTTCTCTTGTTCGAAGCATATTAGAGTATTGTTCGAAAATATGGAGTCCGCATCAACGTTACCTAAGAGATGCTATTGAAGCTGTGCTACGTAGGTTTACTCGGTTCCTTTTTTTTAAATTCCGTATCCCGTATTGCGCTTATAGTGATCGCCTGTCTTTTCTGCGCATTCCTTCATTAATCTCTCGCAGAATTTTTCTCGATGAATGCCTTCTTTTCAAGCTTTATCACAATTTGCTTCCTATAGGCCTTGGCATTGAAATTTCCTCCTTCAATACCGGACGTCCAACTAGATCCTCGGTAGTCTTCAAGGTTCCCTTTGCTCGCACTGATATTTTATTTTTTTCGCCTGCTGTATGACTCCCACGTAATCATAACGCGCTTGGTCTTGGTTTAATACCGCTGTTAAATTCAAAAAAAAAACAAGGAATCGGTTCTTCTGTTTAACTTCGAAGAATAATTTTTCTATTTCTAATTAATATATTGTATTTTGTACGTAGTTTCCTTTTTCATTTAATTTTTTACTATCCTTTTTGGATATATTGATTGTATGTATAAACTTTGTTTTATTTTTTGTTTGTCTATAATGTAATTAGATTATATCTGTTTTATAGATTAAATAAATAAAAAAAAAAAGTTAGAATGTATCCTTATTTTCCCAATATGAGTATGCGTCCTATCTCTAACTTACCGAATACGTTCCTTTAGTTTACTAAAACGACACGGTAGTAAGTATAAGTAACCTGAAATATCCCAATAGCACAGTTACAAAGCGTAATTTCTAAACATCGACCGATTCTATATTTTTATGATAATATAAATTTGGGTTTTTACAACTAAATCGAGCAAAAATATTTGAGAAAATAAGAACAACTTCCGCATTGGCTTAAAGAGATGCAATAAATATGTGTTAAATCAATCTCCAAATCTTGACTGAATGATTAGCAATGAGATGACAGGCGGAAAAATTTAACTCTGATTTAGCTGAAGCTCACTTGTACGTGTTCATGATGCAGCTCAGAAAAAAATTTGATTGTCTACTTTTGACATTAAAATACAATGCAAAAAATTCCTTCGTAAGTAAAATACGTCCCATTAATTTTCGTTGGTGTTTATTTCTCGTAGACCTTCCAATCACCAAATTTTAATCAATCTACAAATTTATTGCTACATGCAGTCCCTCACTAGTTCATCAAGTTTCATCATTCTTCATGATAAGTTTTCTGGTATTTCTAGTTTAGATTGAATGTAACCTGTTCAAAGACCACCGACGCATTGAAATGCTACGGAAATGCTATACTTGAAGCATACTCGTATCAAAATATTAATAACAATTCCATCATAACAATTCAAATTCAGCGAAGAAGAAACTGGAGCGGAACATTATTGATATATGTCCGTGCGAGTACTAAATGCGCAGTGACTTGGAGACCGCGGCAGCTTAATTGCATGTTACTTGGACTCGATGGAAACCAGAATTGCTACCTTCGATTGAAATCAATCTGGATAAAATTGAGACGAGTCCATTAATTCTTAATTGACAAACAACAATGCAAAATGAACGCAGCAACATTTGTAAATGAAACAAATTCTGGTCAAAAGTGAATGTACCAACCACCGTACGATCTCACATATGCCAAGGTTGAATTTCAAAATATGATTCTCAAAATAAATCCAAACGGCCGATACAAGTACATTGAGATTTTCATGTTGCAATTAGATGCAAAACAGATAAAACTGTGATTGATCACAATTCATTCATAATGAGTGGAAGATTTAGTCCTCCTTTCAAGCGTGCAAGTGTTCGGACGTAAGATTATATTTAAAAATCGCTCTAGCACTTTTTTGTAAGCCTATTTATCTATGATTAATATCGGCGACTGAATGAATGTGAAAATCGGCAGGATGCAAAATTCTATTGTTGAAGCATCAAAGCCCCTGTTTGTCAGAAAGGGAGTTGTCTTGTTCCCACGAAACTGTTCGTACATGAAGAAATATCGCCATTGAAATCAGTAAGTTTGGGGCTTTAAGCGCGCATTACACTCAAAGCTTATTTAAATGGCGGCTATTATATTAGTGCGCGAACGCAGTGTTGTTCGACCTTATCAAATCTTCTATGAGTTAAACTTTTGTTAGGATCTGTCACCTGAATTTAAAGCTGAATAGACTCTCACTTGTTGACTTATTAATTTATATTTTTGCTTACATTTCCATTATAAATTGCTACATTCAGTTATAGATTTTAGACGTAAATGAGTTAGAAATAATAACTTCATCTATAACTTTAAACTCGAATGCTGTTGATTGACGTTGATTTGAATTCCTTGAGGCAGTTTATTAGTTGAAGAGCTGAGAAACTTTATAGCTAACATAAATGATTATTAAGCTCTTGTAAAATTATTTTACGAAAAACTTGTAAAGTTGGCATCTTGTTACACCCACTTTTTACCTCGCGAGAGCCATTATGGCCCTCAGGGAAACTGGAGTGCTCCGGCGGGGCTTATGGACCCGGTTAGCTCGTCCGAAGACGGGCGTGGGGGGCTACTCACTTTTCCCTCAAAGCCCCAAATAGCCGCCAAGCGAGAGTGCGACTAACCGGATTAAACACGACGTTATTCGGCCGAAACCCTAGCTACTAACCACCCTATGATCTTCACTACAATACTTTACCTACACCACTGTACACCTCTACTTCTTAATCACACTAATCTTCGCGTGGGCCACAATACCACCCCCGAACACTCTGACTCCCGTTATCACGGGTTTCATTTAATTCCACGACACTTCCACTTCGACTTGTCCTTCCAAGCCGCACTCGTCACAACCCGTAATCTGAAAACAAAGATTTCTCTAATCTTGTCCTAAAGACAAAAATTTCTTCCTCCAAGCATTAATTTATCACAAAGAAACTTCGATTATTTAAAATTTTCCAACACTTGTACTCCAAATCGAAACTTCCATATAATTTTAACATATGATACACTATATCATAAAAAAGAAACTTACTTCTATTATATACCTACAAAGGGGCCCCTTCGACGATCGTATTCGCGGATGTACTCTGTAGCCTTTCCTCCAATGTCGGAGCTTGCTCGTCGCTTTGATTCGAATTTTCCCTTCGCTTGGATCTCAATTTGCTGATTCCGCTGTCCTCCACTTGAAGATTGCCGCTGCGCTTCGAATTATTTTCTCCCTGGTTGCTCTTGTTCCGCTGCTTCGTCGCCCACGATAAAAAAGATCAAAGAGGAGGCACGTCATTCTTCGCGTGCTTTTATAGCCTCCTCCTAACGGCTATGGTTCCGCTCGTCGGTCATCCACCTCTTCAGCGGGGTAATTCCTTTCTGCCGCCACTTGGTCTCCGCTCCCCTCTGGTGGTGAGCACTCTAAATGCGGCTGAATCAGCTGAACATAATTCACTGACAGTTTGGCCTGTCAGTGATGTTTGTTTACTTTCCAAGTCGTTTCTGTCCATTTGAATCTTTTGATAGAACAGCTTTTTGACACTTTTGCGTTTATGATGCGCTAGCAATTCTTTTAAATGTCCATCATATGAGCAACTTAATGGATTTCCAGGCAAATCTTTGTAACTTTGGCATTTGAAAAACTGTATCTTATTTGGATCCGAGTCGATTTTCTTTGCGACAGCTGAAGCCATTTGCTTATAAGTGTGCCTTTGCGGAAGGACCAAGGAAAATCCTGTGTCATTCGGGCGACTCTTGTCTATGAATGTCACTTCCATTTTGAAGAGAAGACTGGTAAAATATTCATCACATGTCGCTAAGTTCAGTTTTTCATCCAAAATTTTTTTCCTCAAAAATCAATATGTAACCTTGGTTTTCAACCCCAGAAATACATAAGCTTTATTCAAGGGAATCATTGGTCTTTGTAAATTTATTGAGACTGGTTGGTCCCAGCTACTCGTAAATGTTCAATTCAACATTTTCAGCCAGGCCCAACATGTTTTTAACTACATTTGCAACGTCGCTAAGTCTGGTGTCTAAAGTAAATTGGCTACAGCCCGAATAATTCAAGATATTCCGTACGTGATCAAAGTACTTCAGAAATATTAAAATGTGTTGGCTGGGATTGAAGTGGTTAATCGTTTGATCATTATGAGCGTGCAAAGTTTCTTAATAAATTGTCCATGTTGGGGCTGTATCCACTATATACGCTAAAGTCGTCTCCATCTCGCTATTGATATCAAAATACACCATTCGAGTTGTTAAGCGGCGATAAAACAATGGCCAAATTCGCATTCTTGTGATAGGGATACGAAAGTAGTTACACATTGCACCCGCCACGGATCCGATCGTTTCCGTTTTCTTTGCTCGAAATAATGTGTATTGGACAGTGTTCGGATCGAAGTACCCAGCAACGTCATGTGTTTCAAAACAATCCTCCATGACTATTTGTATTGTAAAAAATATTGCCTGATCAGTTTTTCAGCTTTATGGATCATCTCGATCCTGGTCTCCTCTTCCAACCGTTCTATTAATTCTGACGGTATATCTGCTTCAACTATTGTCTGAAGTACCCTAGGGATTTCCGACAATCTGATATACACGAGCATGTAGGCATTGCTATTCGGCTTATCATTTAAGGTTATTTCATTATCTGAACCACCGTAATTATGCTCAATGGCTTCAAATTTCGTACAGCATGAAACGACGTCATCATCGAACTTACACCGATTTCCCTCCAACAGCGGATTTATGTAAGCAACGTAGTGTCCGTTTTGATTGTCTCCTGAATGGACTAACACCGCATGAAGGCGATAAACAGCATCAGTTTGTTCTTTCTCTGCTAAGAATGGATCCAAAACAATTCGTCATCAAACTCAAATCGATCGTTAAATTTCAAGGAACAGTCAGTTACAGGATCGTATTGAAATCTCATTAAATGCAGCTGCGAAACTGGCGGGAACGAAATAAAAATCACTCCTTTTTCAGCTTCCTGAAGACTGTACTCTTCACCAGCATCGTATTTGTTGTCACCATCCAGCATTTCTGTAGCAATGTAACTCTTGAACGATTCGTAAACCGGACAATTATTCTAAGAGATGCGTTTCCATCGACAATATCATGTGAACCGATGTTTTCTGAATGTACTCGTTGCTCCCGGAGAAACTGTAGCGTTTTATCGACATTTTCAAGACAGTGAATTCTCATCATCTGAATCCTCCTTGGCAACATCTGGCTCGATCTTGTTAGGTTTTGATTTTACCGAAATATCTGGGGAACATTCCAACTTCAAACATGCGGTGATTCTGACCTTCGCTCGATGACAATTATGTTTGCTTAAAACTAGCAATAATCGTATTTAAACTACTAATATGATTACAATTTGGACTGGCAAACAAACCCTAGTCGAGTGCGGCTTAGCTTTCTGCCTATACATAGTCACGCGAATGTTACGATAGTGTTCGGGGTGAGGTGATCCTGGTGCCCTTCGGTTTTATCCGTAACAATCTGTCTATTCGTCCTTCCGTGCGTCTCAGTAGGTTTTCTCGGAAACTACCTTAGTTCCAAATAAAAAATTTTGAAACAGGCCGAACGTTATGACCTCTCCAAAATTTTATATTTAAGGTTTTAAAGGTGTTGCATATATGCACATAAGTGCTCCTTCAATTTTTTTTTATAAAAGTTATTTGTAAGCTTTCTAGAACAGCGATATAAAATGAAATGTCAAAATTAGGCACATAAGTGTCAAAACTATAATAACTGAGCTGAAGGCCACAGGGACCCAAAATAATAGGGGTACCGGTTAACTCGTGCAGTTTGAGCGGTTAAGCGACGCCAAGTGATTTTGCAAGATTGGGATGGACCTTGGTCAAGCAATGTCTCCAATTCGTTATTGTCATATATTTGTGTGTACATTAATGTATATTATTTTATCCAACCCTGAATTGTTTTGTTTCGAAAAAAGTGGACAACTTCACACACATGGGTATTCCATCCGTTTCCGTCCTGAACGTAGCCGTGACCAGAAACGTGTAAAAAACAAATTGAAAATCTTTGGTTGTCTAATAAACCTACCTAGCATAAATAGAAAAGACAGTTTTTCACTTAAAGTTACAACAAATTGGCGACAAGGATATTAAAACGTGTATAACAAACTCACAGAAAGATACGATACATAAAATTGTGATACTGTGACACGTGTGGTATTAATAAAATTCAATAAATCGTGCTCAACACAATTTTAAAATTCAATAAATTGCTCAAGGCAATAATTCTAAAATTCAATTAATCGTGCCTAATATATTTTTAAAATAAAATCATGACGGAAAGTCAAAGTTCAAGTTCGGTAAACCAAAATTCTACAGCTCCGACGATTTCAATGGATAGATCGGCTCGAAGCCGCACTCGATATTTACGTACTGAAAGCTGCCCAAAAGAAAAATCTTCTTTTACATTGCATGGGTGCCGAAACGTATAACATCTTATGTGACAAAATTACGCCAGAAAATCCAAAGAATAAAACTCATAGTGAAGTTGTAACCACGTGAAAAGAATATTTCGAACCAGAAAAACTAGAAATAGTTGAACATTTTCGGTTTCACTTGCGCAAGCAAAAAAGTAACGAGTCGTGTAGTGATTTTCTTATAGCATTACAAACGCTAGCAGTTACTTGCAATTTCGGTTCGTATCGCGACACAGCGATAAGAAATCAATTTGTGTTCGGACTATTCAATAGTAGAATGCAGAACAGGTTACTTGAACAGAAAAATCTAACAGCTAAAACAGCATTAGAGAAAACAGTAGCAATGGAGTTATCAAAGCAAGGTGGTGCCGTGTTTTGTGAAAAATCAAAAGAAAATATTAACCAAATCAAATTAAAAAATCATAATAAAAACTATAATTCTGCGAATAAAAAGTTCCATGATAACAACAAAAAGCTAAATACAAAATTAAATCCAGAAGAAGAAGTCCTAAACAATTGCTGCTATCAATGTGGGGATCCGTCACACAGGGCGAATGAATGCCGCCACAAAAATTCTCAGTCGCCTTTTGCAAGCGTGTCGGACATTTGAAGCGAGTGTGTTTCAACGCCAGAAACAAAAATAATCGAATAAACATCCAGGAAGAAGACGGAAGGGATGATGTTCGTGCGGAAAAGTTGCAAGTGGAACAGCTATTGCAACTATCGGAACAAAGGAGAGTGAAGCAAAATGCATTAAGAAAAAAAAAATATTTTGTAAATTAAATATTAATAATAATTTTATTTCTTTTGAAATCCATACAGGTGCGCCAGTGTCGGTGATCAGCAGGAACGACGCGAAGCGATATTTTGCAAAGTCCGAAGATTTACGGAACGACACGCAACTAAATGTTATGGTTACATACACGTAAACGTTGATTCTGAGGAAAACTTTGGTAAGAAGAATTTAAAACTATATATTGTGGATTCAGACAGAGGACCTTTACTGGGTCGGGAATGGCTGCGGCAATTGAAATTGAATTGGCAAAAGATAGTTAGTGAAAATCTTGCAGTGATATCGAATATTAATCAAAGAATAGAATTGAAAAAAACTATTAGAAGTCTATGATAGATTGTTTATGAAGTCCATAGGTAAAATCAAGGGTATGCAAGCTAAAATTCACCTAAAGCATGGAGTAAATCCAAAGTTCTACAGAGCGAGGAGGTTACAATTTTCATTAACATGTGCCGTTGAAAGGGAACTCGAAAATTTGGTGAAAAACGATGTTTTGGAAAAAGTTGACACTAGTCAATGGGCGACTCCGATTGTTGTCGTTCCAAAATCCAAAGGGGAAGTCAGAATATGTAGTGATTACAAAATCACGGTCAATAAATGTATTGAGATAGATCAATATCCACTACCTAATATTGACGAATTAGTTAGCGGATTTGCAGGTGGAGAAAAATTTACTAAAATAAATATACATAAAGCGTATTTACATACGGTACTACATCCTGACAGCCGGGAATGTTTAACTCTTAAAGCCTCGTTTACACGGTGACAGTAATTGCGACAGTTGCTGTCAAGACAGCGACTGTCATGATTACTGTCACCGTGTAAACGATGGTTACGATCATGGCAGTACTAAGTCAGGGCATCGAATGTAACAGGGAGTGGAAGCAGTGAAATATACAAGCCACGATTATTGTGGTATACCCTTGCGGATGGCTTTTTAAGACAGAACGAAGCCAACGAAACACAAACAAACTTGGTAAGTGTTACTTTTATTATTATTATATTTTCATCTTACATATTTTTTATAATATTTTCATCTTATATAAGAAACTTTTTATTTTTTTGACATTTTGACATGCTAAAAACTGTAACTGTATCATTCTATCTTGCCAAGTGACTGCTCCTTCTGCAATAAAGAAAGAGGCAAAGTTGTTCCTTTTTTCTCTAGCCTCTAAGAGGTAGTTGCGATGCTGTGATGCTGCAAGATCCATTAAAGCCGTTGGTGTTTGTTGTTTGTTGTTGCTTTCTCGCCATGAACCAGGTATGATGTTTCCTGTGAAATGGTCTTCAACATCCACCGTATAATTATGTTTTTTCTGCGTTTTCCTGATCCAATTGTGCAAAGCACATGCAGCTTTAACAATCTTTACAACTTTCGAAGGATGTAATAGCATTGTACTTTTGAATACACGAAATCGGGATGCCAGTATTCCGAATGCATTTTCCCCAATTCGTCTTGCGCGGCAAATTCTATAATTGAATATCTTTTGTTCGTATGATAATACATTACTCCTCGGATATGGTTTCATTAGATATGGTCTCAGTGGAAATGCTTCGTCTCCCAAAATTACAGCATTGTCAGGCAAATTTAGTTTATTTCCTTCAATTGCACTACGAAGTCTTGATTTTGCAAATATACCACCATCCGCAATGCTCCCATAACTTCCCACATCAATGAATGTGAAGTTGTAATTATGGTCTGCCATAGCCAATAGTACAATGCTAAAGGTTCCCTTGTAGTTAAAGTAAAGAGAGTTCGAGTTAGGTGGACACTGAATCATGACGTGTTTACCGTCGATACACCCGACACAGCTTGGAAAATTCCATGTATTATCGAACCCTCTTTACATTTCTTTCCAGTCTTCTTCACAGCTAGGTACCTGAAAAAAATAAACACATCTATTACAAGCTAAATTTTTGTTAAAAATTTCGTTGCAGAATATAACACAACATGATAGTACAGACAGCGAGGTTTTAACAACAGTGGAAAATGAAACACCGGCACATTCACGCTCAAGCCCAACTAAACAGCGACCAAATAATTCAGAGGAGTGTCTAACAGAAATATGCAGCTCAGTACCGACAAGGAAACAAGTTGGGTAGACAGACCTATGCTCATGTCAGAAGGGTTTTGTACTCAACTTACAAAATGCAGTAACCAGCAACGAATAAAATCAAGAAACATGTCAAAGACGATTTTATTGGAGAAAATGTGAAATTCGAGGATCATACTATTATTAACAAAGTTGAAAGAGTTTTGACTTCTGAGGTATTTGTTAGAGTTATACCCATAAATATCTCCTTTGAAAATTTTTTCAGATTTTTTAGATCACGGGTGTCCATTCGCTAGGGAGAAAACACAATTTTCATGTATTTCCCCCGCCTGCGCCCCACTGAAGCAAAGACTGTCAGTTTAAGAACTGTTTTGAAAAGCTCTCATAGAGAACTTTCAGTTGATACTCATATCGGCTACCTTTCATGAAATTTTTTTCCAGGGGTCACTTCTCTGTACTGTAATCATCGATTCATGGCTTATTTTTTCGAATCCTAGAATGGTTACAAAGCCCTTTTGCTAGGAGCTCTCTCCTGCCTCTTCGACTTGTTTCAATTATATGTACTCATCTTCATGATACCTATCATTCCTGAAATTTTCATGCAAATCCTAGCAAAGCTGTAGTGTCTAAGTCGGTAAAAAGCGCATATGGCTCCATAGCCATATGTTTCCATAGTAATACAGGGCATATTGTTCCATAGTAATACAGGAAAATTCAAATCGCTATAACTTCGTCAAATACTATTCGATCTTTATGAAACTTTCAGAAAAGATCAATCTTATAAAAAGTCATCTGTTTGCAAAATACAAAACCCTATTGCAATCACGACCTGTGTCCGTCCGTCCGTCCGTCTGTATGTCACAGCACTTTTTCTCCGAAACTATAGAGGCTACAGCCATGAAACTTTGTGGAAAGGTCAGAAGTGGTGACCTCTTCAAAGTTCAAGGGTGAAAAATTTTTTAAAGGGGTTTAAGGGGGGTCTCGCCATATAGGGAGGTGACCCCTCAAAAAAAATTTTTCACCATTGGTAGTCGAGTAGGGAGTCATTGGAAAGGTCTTAAAAAGATCTTTCAAACCAAGTCTTAACATTGCCTTATAAGTACCGAGGGGGGCAGGGGAAGGAGAAATGTACGAACTTTTCGCGTACCCCCCTCGCGATTGGACACCTTCCATCCGAAAAATCTGAAAAAAATCATGAATGTAGGCCTTAATGAGTACAACAACAACAAATACATGAGAAGTCAAAATTCACTCAACTTTGTTAGTAATAGTATGATTTATAGATTTTATGTTTTCTTGAATAAAATCTAAACGGTACCCTTAAATTCAATAAACAGATGAATTTTTATAAGATTGATCTTTTCTGAAAGTTTCATAAAGATCGAATAGTATTTGACGAAGTTATAGCGATTTGAATTTGCCTGTATTACTATGGAACAATATGCCCTGTATTACTATGGAAACATATGGCTATGGAGCCATATGCGCTTTTTACCGACTTAGACACTACAGCTTTGCTAGGATTTGCATGAAAATTTCAGGAATGATAGGTATCATGAAGATGAGTACATATAATTGAAACAAGTCGAAGAGGCAGGAGAGAGCTCCTAGCAAAAGGGCTTTGTAACTATTCTAGGATTCGAAAAAATAAGCCATGAATCGATGATTACAGTACAGAGAAGTGACCCCTGGAAAAAAATTTCATGAAAGGTAGCCGATATGAGTATCAACTGAAAGTTCTCTAAGAGAGCTTTTCAAAACAGTTCTTAAACTGACAGTCTTTGCTTCAGTGGGGCCCAGGCGGGGGAAATACATGAAAATTGTGTTTCCTCCCTCGCGAATGGACACCCGTGATCTAAAAAATCTGAAAAAATTTTCAAAGGAGATATTTATGGGTATAACTCTAACAAATACCTCAGAAGTCAAAACTCTTTCAACTTTGTTAATAATAGTATGATCCTCGAATTTCACATTTTCTCCAATAAAATCGTCTTTGACATGTTTCTTGATTTTATTCGTTGCTGGTTACTGCATTTTGTAAGTTGAGTACAAAACCCTTCTGACATGAGCATAGGTCTGTCTACCCAACTTGTTTTTCATGCAAATATATTTTTCGTTCAAAATCAAAATTTACCTTAATATATTCTTTTAATACATCGTAAATGGCATCCAATACTTCTTCAATGAAGACACAAATAGTGCTTTTTGGAACTCGATATAAATATTGGAGGCTGGCGTATGAATCGCCTGTGGCGAGAAAGCGCAAAGTTATTTCTAATTTCGTTGTCGCAGGTATGGCATTCCTCATAATCGTGTCTTGTTTTTGTATCCTGGTTCCAACCTGAAAATAGATATAGATAGATACATATAATTGCAATTTGCTAGGTAGGTATCTGATTCAACAAACATTTTTAAAAAGAGAATCGAACATTTCTGTCCCAATTCGGAAGAAGTTGAAAAAACTTTTCGGGTCTTCATACCGAAGTTCCTTCACTAGAGTGTCCGAGGCTCCATAGCGGTTTCGTCTGCGAATCCATTCGCGAGTCCAACAAGTTCTTTTGGTTTTCTTTTTACGAGATTCGCATAATTTTTTTATAACTGATCCAACTACAACAAGCGCTGCGGCTTCCTCCATTTTTTTCGAATATAGTAACCTAAATAGAAAATTTTGAAATTAGTTTTATTTTTCCACTTTTACTTTAATTCTAAATTTTACCGTTTATCCTTATATTTTCGCTTTTCACTTTTCAATTGAGCCGTAACAACAATTCAATTTCAATTTCACCGTATGAATGTGCATTGAAAAACATGACTGTCGCGGCACCGTGTAAACGTTGTACTGTCGCAATGCCATGGAAGTCAACTGCCATGGCAATATTGTCATGACAGCTACTGTCATCGTGTAACCGAGGCTTAACACATAAATGATTATATAGGCTCATAAGATTAATGTTCGGTATTTCAAGCGCTGCCGCAAAATTTCAACGCGACATGGAAAATGCCCTACACGACTTACCAGGGGTTAAAGTATTTCAGGATGATATTAGGATTACTGCCCCGAATGACATTTTAAATTTTGAAAGGTTAAGATTAGTTCTGGATAGATTAGATAAAATGGACCTTAAGATTAATAAAGAAAAATCAGAGTTTATGGTTAAATGAGATAACATATTGCGGGTATGTAATTAACAAGAGTGGCATTCACAAAATACCTGAAAAGATGGATGCCATCGAAAAGATGCCAAAACCAGGCAACAAAGATGAGGTTCGTTCATTCTTAGGGCTAGTAAATTATTATGCTCGTTTTATTAAAAACATGAGCACCATTATCTATCCACTCAACAACCTGTTAAAGCAAAACATAAGCTTTAGTTGGACTGACAAATGTGAAGAAGCATTTAATAAAATAAAAAAACTTTTACAATCTGATATTGTGTTGGTTCATTAAGACAGCAAATTACCACTTATGTTAGCCATGGATACATCTCCAGTTGGTGTCGGGTGTGTATTAAGTCATCTGTATCCCAATGGAACTGAACGCCCAATTCAATATGCATCACAAACACTGTCACCTACACAACAACGATACAGTCAAATTGATCGTGAAGCTTATGCGATTATATTTGGAATAAAGAAATTTTACCAGTATGTTTACGCAAGAAATTTTACACTGGTAACGGACAATAAACCCCTTTCACAAATATTTTCTCCTCATAAAGGTCTCCCAACACTTTCAGCGACTAGGATGTAGCACTACGTCATTTTCTTGGAATCGTTTGATTACAAAATCAGATATAAAAAATCAAGTGAAAGCGCTAATGCTGATGCAATGTCTAGATTACCTGTAAAAACAAACTTAAGGTACGCAGAAGAAATCGACTACATCGAACTAGAATGTATCGAGAATTTGCCTGTAACGGTGGAGGAACTTGGTTCAGCTACTCAAAACGATGAGGAAATAAAAGTTTTAATCCAGTCCTTAAAATATGGTAGAATTTGTGAACCTTAATTTCGCTTTACCATCAACCAAGATGAGTTTTCTCTCCAAAGTAACTGCCTCATGCGTGGAATCAGGGTTTACATTCCTAAACCTCTACGACAAAGAGTCCTCAAAGAACTTCACACCGCTCACTTTGGAATGAGTAGAATGAAGCAAGTTGCCCGAGGATACTGTTTTGGTGGAACCTGACCCAAATAAGGTCGCTCCTACTCATTGTTGGGAAAGGCCTAGAAATGTCTTCGATAGAGTACATGTAGGTTTTTTCGGTCCCTTTAAGAGCAAACTATTTTTCATACTTGTTGATGCATTCAGTAAATGGCCCGAGGTTCACGTGATCCCAAATACTAAAGCATCAACCACAATCAACAAATGTAGGGAAATCTTTGCAACGTTTGGGTTACTTAACGTTTTGGTAAGCAACTTTGGAACGCAACTAGTTTCCCATGAGTTTAAATAATTTTTGAAATTGAATGAGATTGTCCATAAACAAGGGGCACCTTATCACCCAGCAACTAATGGACAAGCGAAGCGATATGTTCAGACCATTAAAAGCAAAATAAAAACATTAAATTGTAAAGCAAGTGAAATTGAATATGAATTAGTTACCATTCTAATAGCATATAGGAGAACAATACACCCAAGTACAAATAAATCTCCAGCCCAACTCATGTTGGGCAGACAAATGAGATCGAGATTGGATTTAATGATCCCGACAAGTGAATATAAAGATAGGGAAGTACTAGTAGCGAGAAGTTTCTAGGTGGGTGATAGAGTCACTGCCAGAAACTACTTAAGTGCTGAAAAATGGGTCTTTGGTAAGGTATGAGAGAAGTTAGGAAAATTGCATTATTTAATAAAACTTGATGATGGTAGGACTTGGCGAAGACACGTAGATCAATTGAAGAAAGTAGGTGAACACATTAAGGATAAAAATTCGTTAAATCCTGATTCAGTTGACCAGGAAGCAATGCCAACAGCGATAGACCAATCCAGTATCGAAGCACTGCCAAAATATGACGTTCAAAAAACAACAACAAATGATGCTGCCACAACAATTGCTCCCAAAGTGGATATTACTTTTACTATTTTTAAGTTTACTACATATTCAAGAAGAAAAAAAAAGAAATAGAACTACAATGATAATCCTTACCAGCTCTTCATCTCGTGGAGTGGTCTATAAAAACGTGTCATATTTACTTGATGTTGACGCCAGAGTGCAGAGATCCTTGTAAGCCATAACAAGGTCGTCGGGTGGGACAATTATTATGACCAAAGATTAAGATAAGTGCTCTTAAAGTTGCGACCACCCACTAAGAATTTCGTCAGTAATTTTTAATAACTTCCAAACGTTGTTGGTTCGTGAACTTTACCACGATGAAAATGTTAACTTTAACTAACGTTTTGACATTGACAGTTCATTAAAAAGTTTAAAGGTGCGTTCATATAAAGATACGAAATTTTTATATCCCTTATGGAAAGCCCTATACATCAATTTAGTGAAAAATGATAAAGAACAATACCAAAAGACTACCAACCTGATATTGTATACTTAGTGACCAAATTCTCGTGAAAATCATAATTCCAGACTAAACCAAAACCAACATAACCTAATATGATGCCGCAAAACCAAATGCAGTAGTACCTGACATTGTGCAAGTCAACACCATTAAGCTACAAAACCACCCACAGAAAGAAAGACAAAAGCAGCAACTCAGAATTACATGCTGTGTTTAATGAAATAGGCTGACAGCTTAAGATATGGAAGCATGATATACAATCTGAAATTTAACAACAATTAGCACCGATGATTGGTATAGTAAATGAACCTAACTAAACTAAACGAACACTCTCTTTGTGGAGGTGCTAGGAGGAACTCTCTCTGAAAACTAAATTGACAATGTCTATTGCTTGGGCAAACAAACGAAAATTTACACACGTCCAATCCTCGTTAAGCCTGTTACTGAAAAAAGAAAAATACGTATCATGAAAGCCAAACAACAACGACGAAACGAAATGCCTAATGGTATCTATGTTCATCTTGACTTCACTAAAATAGAACTCATTCAGTGTGCTGCACACAGAGCGTAATTAAAACAACTCAAACACCAAGGAAATAATGCAACCATAAACAAAAACCAAGTATATCTGGCAGCATCAACATCTTAAAGATCTAGAGACATGGACACAGGTTTGATTGTATTCAATACTCCAAAAATGTTTGATTTTATGGGCAATGTGAATCAAAAGCCAATATGCCATAATAATGGCAACGCAGATGAGGAGCGACAACAACGCAACAACTGTAGTGAAAATCGATAGATAAATTTCCATAAAAGACTGCAGCGATGGCCTGCTGCCTCGGTGAAAGAGAATGGAGAGATCCACCGAGATTGGCCTTGTCTGAGGACGCGTGAATGCGCTACAGGCTAGCACTATGGTGTCGTAGGGCGGGTTCTTCCACCCCCAGCACAAGGGCCCACTACAAAAAAATTTCGCATTCACGAATTACAGCGGTCAAATGCCTCTCGCCTGGTGTCAAGGCCGAAGTAACCTACTAAGGGTTGAAATAGCTTATAGCCAGTAACAAACTGGGTAAGGAGAAAACAAACGGACTTGAGAGCAGACTTCGTCATTACCGACGATACTTATGGCCCACAAATAAGGGTGGAGTTTTTTTTTTTTTTTTTTTGTGGTAGGGAGGTCAAGGCATTTATGCCCGCCGAGTCTGGCAGTCTGGGACTCCCATGGAGGATACCTTTGGACTACCCACTAAACACCTCCCCTGTCAATCTGAGAACCTAGCCTGGAACCGTTTGACACATTACTTCGGGCCAGGTCTCGTTTTCTTACGCCGTGGGGCGCCTTCAAGCTGGGGAGTCCCTTTCCTAGCGGGAGGGGAGGGGGGAAGAGGAAATGCCAGAAGAGCGATCCCCCAGCCCCAGTGCCTCCGGCTGCTGTGAGTCCCTTTTATATTTTAGGACTGCCCAAACATAATGTATCACCTGGTTCCATTTGTCAACCGATTCGAGCATTACCGCAACTATATTATCCGCGGTGAGCTCTCCCATCTCCCTGTAGAGTTCCCTTCGCAGCCTGGCTCATTTGGTACACGCAAAAAATGTGTGACAGGCATTGTCCTCCTCTCCTGGGCAAAATCGACAATCGGGAGACCGTGACTTGCCGATCTTGTGCAGGTAAGACTGAAAACACCCGTGCCCGCTCAAAAGCTGGGTCAGGTAGAAGTCAGTCTCACCGTGCCTTCGATTTAGCCATGGTCTCACATCCGGGATGAGGCGCTCAGTCCACCTTCCCTTCGTGCAATTCCTCCAAGACTGCTGCCAATCGTTGAGCGAGCGTTGTCTCTCCTCGCGGACAACCATCTCCCTCGCATCCTCGTTTCGGCGCAGGTAAATAGCACGGCGCTCTCGAGCAAGGAGGGCGACAGGTTTCACGCCTGCAATCACTCTCACCGCCGAGTCGGAGACTGGTGGATATGAAGATGCAATTCTCAGTGCTCCTCTTCTCTGTACCTGTGCCAATCGTTTTCGGTATACCTCCTTGCTGAGAGCGTCGCCCCATACCTCTGCTCCGTACAGTAGCACTGACCCTACAGCACTCATCAAGAGGCGTCTTCTTGATGGGCTGGGTCCCCCTACGTTGGCCATAAGTCGACTCAGGGCCGATATTCCCGAAGCAGCCTTCTCAGCCATTGCCCTGATTTGCTCAGAGAAACTCATCTTCGAGTCGATCAGTAGCCCCAGGTACTTCACCGCTGTCTTTGATTCGATCTGTATATCTCCAATACTGATCATCCTTACTCTAGGGATTCTCTTTTTTGTCAAGATGACCACTTCGGGTTTTTCCAGTGCTAAACTGAGCCCGCGAGCAGTCATCCAGTCCCTCACTCGGCGCATTAGCATACCTAGCCTAAGTTGCGCTTGTTCAACGGTGCGTCCAGCGACCAGAGCCGCAACATCATCCACATAGCCGACCAAGCGCGACTCATCTGGCATCTCAAGTCTCAGTAGCCCGTCGTAAGACACGTTCCACAGGTCCGGACCAAGGATAGATCCCTGGGCAACACCCGAGGTAATTTCCATCCTTCGTTGGCCCTGTGTCGTGTCGTAGAGCAGGCTTCGGTCCTTTAGGTAGTTCCTCAAAAGCCGCATTAGATATTCTGGAACTTGAAAAAAGTTTTCCTGCGTATCCAGAATATCCACCCATCTAGCGGAGTTGAAGGCATTCCTGACGTCGAGTGTCACCAACAGGACGATCCGTCGCTTGGTGCGACTATATGCCTCTGCCTTTTGGACCGCGTTCACCACCTCTGCTATCGCATCAATGGTAGAACGTCCTGCTCTAAAGCCGTACTGCCGAGGAGATAGGTCCCCAGCAGCACGAATCGCGTCAGTGAGTCTTCCCTTGATGAGTTTCTCTAGCACTTTCCCAGCCGTGTCTAGCATGCATAACGGGTGGTATGCAGACGGCGATTCGGGATTTCCGTTCCCCTTGCTGACCAGCACGAGCCTCGCCACCTTCCATCGTACCGGGAAAACTCTGTCCCGTAGGCAAGCGTTGAATGTGCTGAGCAGCAAGTCAGGACAATGGTGATAGATGAGCTGCAACACCTCAGCTGGAACACCATCTGGACCTGGAGCCTTCCTCGCTTTCAGGGAGAGGACTGCCTCCTCATCCAGTTCCAGCTGTGTGAAGAGTGGGCACTCGACTGCTGTTTCACCATGGACAGCGTCAACACGGACGGGATGGGCTGGGAAGAGTCCCCACACTATCGCGTCCATCTTTTCCGCGTCATGTATACAAGGCTTCCGTAGGGCACCAAGTTTCCCCATGACCAGCTTGTAGCCAAGGCCCCACGGATCCCTATTTACATCGTCCACGAGGTCTTGCCAGCATCGGGCCTTGCTCTTGTTAATAAGCCTGCGAAGATATTTCCTGCCGGACCTGTATGCTGCTAGCCTAGTGTCTGCCTCCTCCCGTGTTCGCGCCCGCTGGGCCTCTCGCCGAAGTTTGTGACACTCGCTTCTTTGTTCGGCAATCTCGTTTGACCACCAGTATACTGGAGGCTTACCATGTCGGGGTCTCCGACGGGGCATGGAAGACTCGCAAGCAGCTATGATGGTGCTCATAGTTGAGTTCACCAAGTCCTTGGCTGTAGGCCCTCCACTCCCTGGCGGAGCTCCCAGCAACGGTGCGCCTGCCGTAAGCGCGTCAGTGAACCTCTCGACGTCCATCCTCCCAGTCCTCCATCCGAGGATTGAAGTTTGGGCATATGCACGCAGAGTGGCACTGTCGTGAATCTCAACCGCTATATACTGGTGATCACTAGCCGAGTAGTCCTCTAGTACTCACCAGTTGTGTACTCTAAGTACCAGGGACTCCGAAGCGAGTGTCACATCGGGTATGGTTCCTACGCAACCCCAGCGGCGGAAAGTAGGGGTGTTACCAGTATTTAGGACAAAAAGCAGTGTTCTGGCCGCCATGTCCAAGATTTGCTTTCCCCTTGGGTCGGATTGTGGCATACCCCATTTGATGGCTCTAGCGTTGAAATCTCCCCCGACCAGCATGTGGCCCTCTGTGTTCGAGACAGCGTCCTCCAGGGCATCGAGTTTGGTTCGAAAGGATCGCATTGCCTCGTTAGGCGTCAGATAAACACTGAAATATGTTATCCCTGAACACCGCACCCACACAAAACCATCCCCGCGTCCATGGCCCTGCACCTGAAGGCGGGCGCTGTCTCGAACCCAGATGGCCGAAGTACCAGATTTGTCAAGGTACCACGCTTGCGAGTCCTTGTTATGATGTTGCTCGCTCAGCAACAGGAGGTCAGCTTTCTTATCCCTCGCAAACTGCTCAAGTAGGTCCTGGGCGTTTGTGCTTCGGTGCAAATTGACCTGCAGGAAACGGACCATTTGAGTATCGATTTGGCTTTAGTTAGGGCCTCCTTGAAAACCCAGCATCTCCCTGTCCCCGGCTCATGTTTGAGGTCGCCGGGTGCTAGCTTAGCATCCTTGCAAAGAATGCATTTTGCCTCGTTTGTGCACTCCTTCCTTTTGTGCCCCGTTTCACCACATTTGTAGCACAGAGATCTCCTGTCGGGTCCCCTACAGCCATACGCGGTGTGTCCATACTCGAAGCATCTGAAGCAGCGAATAGGGGTCGCTCTTCTCCGTATCCTGCAGATCACCCAACCTATCTTAATTTTGCCCTTCGCCAGGATTTGCTGGGCGTCTTTATCAGCTAGTTCGACAATAGCCATGCGTTGCCCCCTTGTGTTTTCACGTGTCAATCTTGCCTTGACTTCACTTAAGCTGGGGAACTCCCTCCTAATGGCATCATTTACTTCAGCTTTGTCCGTGACGCAGTCGAGGTCCCTGATTTCCAGGGTGGCCATTGGTTCGAGCGAGGCAACCGTTGCCGCATCTCCAAGAACCTTTTGAACCGCGTCACGGAATGCATCTTTGTTTGTGGCCTCTGGCCCGAATTCCACCAGTAAGCCTCCGGTCCGGGTTGGTCGAACTGCTTTGATGGCAGTTTTGGTGTCGTCTGGCTTGACCGCTCCTTTAATTTCACGGAGGACATCTGCGTAGGTTCGGCCCTTAGTGGGTTTAATAAGCAGTGCCTCTCGCAAGGGTTTGCGCCGCGGTTTGCTTTTTGTTTTCTGCGGTATATCGGGGGGGTTCTTTGTTCTTTTCGTGGTTGAGCTCTTTGTCTGTTTTTTCTAGGAGCAGCTTTTTGGCCGCTTTTTTCGCTGCCTTGTTTCGCACCACATGAAACTCCTCGCCTGGAGTGTCAACTTCGTTTATGGTCTCGTCTTTCCTCCTTTTCTCACAGTCGCCTTCAATTGGGCTACCGGCCATTCTTTTGCTGCTGCTAGGACCCACTGATGCCTCGAGGGAGAGCTTTTCGGTCGCAAGCCACCTCCGCCTGTCGTGCGTTATGCGCCCAAAAAGCTCCTCCAGTTCAAGAATGCCATTCTTGACACTCTTGCCTATGTTTTTCTGCACTTCGCAGGCAGCCCTCAGTTGTTTGACGATATTCCCCGCTTTCCGAGTAAGCCGCTTCTCTTCGGCGCGGTCAAGGGCGATTGTGTTATTTGGCGCCACCTCTTGGGAGAGGCCCCCGTTTCCTAGCCCTTTTGCTTCTATCGCTTGGGTCGCGTTTGAAGTGGCGTCGGCCAACGGCAAAACTTCTCCCTCCCCCAGTCTTACACTGGCCTCTGTTGGTGTCGCAGCTTGATCCGGATTGTGTACGTCTTGCACTGGGCGCTCCGGGGTGCGCATAGTCCTTCTACTGTGCCCAAAGGCCGCAATGATGCCAGGTTGCACTACGCACTCTGCCTTCTTTCGTTCGTTAGTCCGTCTGTGGTCTGTCTCTGATGATCTAACCTGTGATGTTGACTTTGACAGTGTTTCTGGGGTTTGCTGCCTCCCCCCGCAATCGGTGACTTGTTTAATCGGCGTTCTTGCCAACAGCGGTTTTTGCCTGAAAGGGTTCTCCGTGCTAGCGTCCTGTTTGCTTGTGGTTTCATTTGTTTGCTCCATTTTATTGGGTCCCCCCTCGGAGCCGCTATCTCCGTTCGTGTGTGTAGTCGCCTTATTGGTCCCATGGTTATCTTTGCAGAGCAGGGAGGCCATGCGAGGGTTGGCACAAGCCCTTATGGGGACAGGTGTTCAGAGCCAGACCAGCGCAAATCGGGAGTCCGTCTCAACCGAACCTACACCACCAACCCAATGGTGCGAACTTCGAACGTACTCCGAGGCCTGCCAAGGTTTTACCGGGACGGAGACGGTATGATAGTTGAATTGGAGCCGTTCACACACGAGTTTCACCTCGGCGCTACTGTGCAAAGCAACTAGGTCCAAACCATCACATCCGCCAGCCCAAAGCGTCAATTCCAGTTCGTTGTCCAAAGCGTAGTCCAGATACAATAAGAGGGAACCTCACGGCACCCCCCATATCCTCGGGTCCGTGGGGGCGGCACTCCCCAAAGAATGCTAGCCTCCAAGAATGTTCTTGTCGACCGGCTTTCTCCCTGCGGGAATTTCCTCGGGTACGTGGGGGCGGAACTCCCCAAAGAATGCTAGCCTCCAAGAGAGCTCTTGTCGACCGGCATTCCCCCTGCGGGAAGTGGAGTATACACGTGAAGCGATGCCCACTTGCATCCTCCCAACCAGATCAAGATCCAAATGTAGATGTGGCCATATATTTCCCATTGAAGTGAAAAACTCCTGCAAACCTAATTTGTATGAATTTTTCCACTATATGAGAAACATATACGTGGCCAATTTATGTCAAAGTATTATGCGATTGAATCACATAACACCACTCTACCCGGGCAGGAGCCACTATAACGCATCAATAGGGAGGAGCTCGCCCGATAGCTAGCTCATTGTAGTGGATGCGGGTCCCATACCCGGTCAGGTTCCCAGCGAATAGAAAGACCGAATGTATTATTTAACAACTCAACATTTCTTAATTTTTTTCTTCTTTTTCAAAAATCGGATTTTGCATTTCAATAACAGCAACCATATCAAGATACAAAACCCTTTGAGTATTGCACAAACTACTTTCCCCCCTATAACTTTCTTTCAACCTCTAACTACCCATTTCCTAGTCAACTAATCGAGTAGTAAAGTCTATAAAATTAAATTAGTAACAACAATATTCTTTCGGTTATTGACTCTGTGGGATTATTCTTGCTGTACAATTAAAAATCGATCTTTAAAGATCATCATTTATAATTACAAATATTATTTCTAAATTTAACAAAATTTATTTTTTTAACTTTCTCTTTGAATTCTCAGCACAATATACTTGTATGTCCGCGTTTCATATAACAAATACTTCAAAATACTTTTCAATATTCCAAAAATATTTAAAAAGAAATATAAAATAATTTTATGGACAAAGTAAAAAAAACCCAAAAGGGCACTCACCCTCCATCCTCACCGGGTGCCCGCTGATGATGTGGATGGTATTATAATGATACTGGGATGTTAACTATTCGTTGCAATTGCTTTAATATACATAAAAAATTCACTTGCATTAACTTATTTGATTAAATTTTAAACTTTATGATAGTTATAATTCACTGGGACACTTTACAGACAACTCACACAATTGAGCGAATAACTATATCTTGAAATTTGTAGCAAAAATCATTAGAAAATGGGTGACGTGACTAAGACTAAAATTCTCATTTATTGCCAGTTTGTCGTAATCTCGAATATCCAATCCCGTTGACCGAACACTTGAATGCAATTCGTCTGCTGAAGCTACTTCCAGAAGCGTTGTGGTGTGATGTTTTCCCATTCAAAGCGATTGTCATCAAACTTTCATGGAACATCTGTGCCAATATAAAATGAGTCTTACGAATTCCGCTTAGAAGATGTGAATAAGCAGATCGCGATCCCCCCATCGCCTGGATGAATACAAGATTTGCTTGATTCAATCAGAAATGCCGGGGAGAACGAATCAACGTTTTTATCACGCTACATTCACGCGAACCCGACACCATTGCCTACATAAAATGGCAGCGACAACAATTGAATTCTGTCGAGCTTTTGTATTGGAGAACCAAAGAGGCATATTTTATTGCCGAAAATAATCTTGTATAATTTTTCTTCGCTGCTGGAATCTAGCGACTGTAAGCCAAGTAAATTCACACTATCATTATAACCAAAGGGATTTGATCGAAAAATTCATTACATTTTTTGCCAATTATTTTAAATCACATCTAGCTCTGGCGGAAAGGAGTCACAATTGCTCATTCATTTACTGTTATGGCACTGCTTTCAAATATCCTGAACATTCCTTAATTTTTATCGGGGACGAATAACACAAGCCGTCACAACGGAAAATACTACGAAGTGGCTGAACAAACACTTACAACCATGTGAGCTGTTCTCAACTAGACACATACGAGTACACACATAAGTTTAACACAAGACTAGCACTTTACAAGTCGTTTATTAAAACGGTTTATCTCAATGGAGCAGAAGTTTGAAAATTATCAAAATCAGAGGGGCTAGAGAAATCACACTCCGCATTTACCAAAGCACTACTCCACCTACAATCAAATACGCCACACTACGCCATCCAATGAGAGCTCTGCCTGAAGCATATAGAACTGAATGTCATACGAAAATCGATTAAATTATACCTGAAGTTAATCTTAATCGACGGTAATAGAACTCTCAAACAATGCAAAACAAACTCAAAAGTGGAAACTACAACAACTGGCTTGGCAGAATTAAAGAGTATATATTTAGAGAAAGTCGGTTCGTTGGAATCTTTAACTACAAGGAAAATATATGGAGCCTAATTATTGACCCTCACTGCATCCGTATATATGGCGAAGGTAGATGAAGAATTCAAAACTCCCACTCCCTCACTTCATATACAGCGATGGCAAACAGCACAAGCAACTTACCGCCACACTTGCAATTAGACCTCACGCTCAAAATACAGAGAATTAGAACAAAAATAATTCTTTGCATAAATATCAGCCAAAAATTTCTGTTTAAGACGCCAACATATAATTACAAAAGGAAGAACTTTACACTCTATGTGGCTAGCAGCCAGAGCACAACTTATACTTATTGATATCATGTATCGCGCTCCAGCAACACCGTGAAAATTGCAATATGGCCAAAGATTTAGGCTACAAACAACACATTTTAAGAAGCAACAATAAAGATAACCACTGGTAACTCAATAAATTTATCTTACTAATCCGAAACCAAATATACTTTCACAAACTTCCCTAATTGTACTGATATCACGAGCTGAAAATTTGGCAATACTCAAAATTAACATTCAAGAAGCGAATATTTACAAAATTAAATTTAACTGGACATTATCTTAAGATAAATTGTCGATTGTATTGACCGCATATGTCAGCTGATCTCCTGCCCCTTACCAAATTCTTTAAGTTACATAAAAAATGGTTAAATGAATAAATGCTACACAAAAAATTGCTTTAAACTACGGACACAGCAAGGAAACAACAAGAAGAACTGCAATCATTGCTGAACTAGGACTCAAAAAATTGTTGTATCGTGGCAATAATACTGGGACAGGCATCATGCAGTTAGCTCCTGCTTTAAATCTTTACCATCAACGCACAGATTCACTTCAACTAAACTCCCCAGAACTCCAACTGCAACAGAATTTATTTAAAAACACAACAATAAATTGATGAATCCAATACGGATGGACAGTAACTGAGGCGGAAACCATATCGGGCCGTGCAAAAGAATGTAAAACATTGTCACAGATGGGAACCCTTAAAATAAAATAAACCCCACCGTAGGTTCTCCCAAGCCCGTTTGAGAAGCGAAGAGGCAACGCTTTGTTTCCCCCACCTACAGCTTCCATGATTACCCATTGTAAATCCAACGACCATATGTACATAGTACATGGTCTCGGGGTCGCACACTAGGTTTGCACGCAGCTTTGCTACTAAATCCAACTTCTTCCCCTTCATAGTACTACAGCCCCTCTCAGGCCTTCGTTTCTTGCAAATAGCGCCTCCAACTTGCTCATCCCATCGATCGCGTCCTCCAGTTTCGAAATCCGAGCAACGATGAACTGTCTTCGTCCACCGAGTCAGACTAGCGTTTCCTTGGTTTGGGCAGAGACCGCCCTTCAGATCTCCCAAGGAATATTTTTGGGTATCCGTTCTTCGTCCATTCGATTCATGTGGTATATTGTAGCTTCCACGGTCTTACAATCGTTGAGACCTCAGGGTCGCCGAAAAATTTATACAGCTCATGGTTGCATCGAATTTGCCATTGATCCGATTATTCGCCTCAGGACCCGCCACTCATAAACGTTCAATACATTTGCGGATGTCTGGGTTAGGGTCCACGTTTCACACCCATAGCATAACACAGGTCTTATGACAGATTTGTATACTTGGAGCTTTGTTTTCCTGTGTATGCAGCTGGTCTTCAAGATCGTCAAAACGGTATAAAATATTTGTTTTTGCAAGCCGATTCTCATTATTTTAGCGCTTAAATAGCGCCCCCATATTTTCGATATTGAATTTGTGTAATGTTTTGGGGATCTGCGATAGTTTTCCTTGACTGCATTGTGAGCTTTGTTTTATTCTCATTGATTTATAGCCCAGCTAGTTTCGCTTCGTTGTCGAGTTTCAGGAAGACTTATTTGTCAGTTGTTAATGAACATGACAAAATGTTGATGTCATCCGCATGGGCTACTACTTGGCTCGACTTGTATATTAATGTACCTCGTGTATCGACCGGTAGCTTCCTCATCACGTATTCCAGAGCCGAATTGAATACCAATTGGGCCCGCCCATCTCCCTGCTTTATTTGTGTCCAAAGCATCGGTGATTTGGTTATTGATGTGGACTTGGGAGGTCGTCGACATCATTGTCATTTTGGTAAGACGGACTAATTTAACTGGGATGCCAAAGCAAAGTATTATTTAGTACAGTAAGTTACGATCAATACTATCAATACTATACCTCTCCACTCTAAAATCACCTTGATACTCTCCCATAATACTGTTGCCGTATGATCCGATTTTATTTTCTAAGATCCTTAAAAATATTTTGTACGCTGCACAAAGTAGTGATATGCTTTATAGCTTTCGCACTTTAGCTTGTCAGTTTTTTTATGGATAGAGAGTAAAATTGATTGGCTCGACTCTTTTGGCATATTGACAAATGTGCCGGATGACTTTGTGAATAGCTTCTTAAACTCAACTGCCACCATATTTGATGAGCTGGAATCTCATCGATGCTCGGCGTTTTATTATTCTTTTGGGCTTTGATGATGGAACACACTTCATCCAGAGTTTGTGGGACCAATGGAAGCTCTCCGCAGACATCTATTGGTTTATGTGTTCCGGAGCTGTGCGGAGGATTAAGGAGATTCTTGAAATGTGATGCCCATCTTTCCTTAATCTTGGTTTCATCAGGGGTGATATTGCCGATGCATCACGACAAAGCGTGGTTTTGGGCTGATAACCACGTTTCAGGCTTTCCACCACTTTTAAGCTTGTCATGTGTTGTTGCTCGCTAGACACATCTATATTTCTCAACTGGTGGTCATGGTATTTCTTTTCTTAGTTCTAATTATATTATTCGCAACTCTTCTGAGATTTTCATAGTGTCTTCGTCCTGGTTTTCCTACCTATATAGTCTTTGTATGCCTGTTTTTTTTTTTTTTTTGTCTAACGCATTTTGCCATTCATTTCTCTTGCGCCAGGCAGTACTAATAGCCACTTTTACTTCCATCCAGAGCTCGTTGCTTATCATTAGTAGCACATTCGTGGTTGCGTTGTCTCTATGAGATACATATATATAGTGTATATGGAAACAATTGCTTTTACCGATATTCCGAAAAGAGTGTTTTCCTGAACTTGGCGAACTTGAACCCAGGGTCTCAGCGGACCCCCCGTCAAGAATCCACGATGCTACCAACGGAGCCACCTTCTGTTGATTTCCCATTCATTGTATTAGTAACTTCAACTATGCTTCTTTCTTGATGGGCATGGGAATGAAATTTGTTAGTAGGGAAACGTATATGAATTTTTGTTAGTATGAATAATAAAATTTGTTAGTGGGAGCTAATGATTAAAATAGTTGGTATGAAGGAAGGAATTAGGTTTTGTTAGGAAAAATGTATCGAATGAAATTTTGTTAATGGGGAGTAATGAATGGAGTGCTGTTAGTGGGACAATTAAAATTATTATTATATACAATTTTTTTTTTTTGTAATTGAAAATAAGGGAAAAGGGTAGGATTGAGATGATGGGGAACCAAAAAATGTTAAATATTAATAAAATTAAATAAATTTACCGAGGAAAAGGGTATATGTGCCCAAAAGATGGTGGAGATATTACGGCGGCAATTTGAAGTTGCGAATGGGAGAATGCCGGTACGCCGGAATTCGCAACAACGGTTGAGAAAGTAGTTCAAAGATTAAACATCGAAACAATATGGAAAGATCAACCTTCTTCTCACACGCGTCATCAATATTTATAGGTGATTTTTGGACTACAACCATCCCGTGTTGGGTTTGTGGAAATTACACCTGAAGAATGTCCGGCATTTAATCCATTCATACTTCAGGGGTGAGGTCAGCCATCAATGGGTGAAAAAAATGAGGGCCCACAGGACTCAGATGGTGTTTTCATGAAAGTGAATATCTTATTCCGTAAGAAATCTAGAGTGAAAGTATCGAATCTTGAAGTCGCTAGTGATGAGATAAATCTTCTCGATAGGGCTGGTATCGAAGTTGATAGTACCACTCCGGATAGAAATAGAAGCAGGGTAATATGTGATGGATTGCAGAAACTTACTCTGATTGGAACTCATTTTAAATTAGTGAATCTACCAAATCCTGAGAATGGAAATCAAGCACTTGAAGCAAAAGTTTTGGACTGCAAATCAAACCTGAACGGTGACTCAGTTCTTTATTTCAATGAAATATTGACATCTGACCGCACACCAAGCTTGAACTTATTGATTATTTTATCAGCTTTGAAGACTTGTGTTTCACATTTCGCAGGATAAACTACAAGATATCATGTGGTATTGATGGTATTCTAAATAAAAAGGGGGCTTCATTATGAGGTTAGATTTCCAATAGACTTTTGTCACAGGCCACGCGTGATTCCTGTCAAACTGATATGTAATTTTTATACAGTATTGTTTGACAAATTATCAAAGAAATACTGACGCTGCAACAACGTATCGAAATTGTACAGCTGTATTATTAAAATCCGCATTCTGTGAGAAATTCGTGCTCTTAAAAAAACGTAGGTTTGCATCGTCGGCCTGCCGAAACCACTATAGCCAATACCATCCGCAAATTTGAAACCTGGATACATTATTGGACTGTACTCGACCAATTAGACCATATCCAGTACGCAGTGAAGAAAATATAGCGGCTGAAGCTGAGAGTGTGGCTGAAGACCGTGACAAATTGAATGCGTCGTTCAAAATTGGACCATCAAGATGGACCATTTACGGCGTAGTCACGGTCAACATTTAAACTAAGTTTCGACTCACAATAAAATATTGACTATAGAATTCAACTTTATGCTCTTCATTTGAAATTAAAAACCAAACCTCATAATGAACCACCCTATAGTTCTCCGGCATTTACCTGAAGTTGGTATTGGGAATTATTGTATATTGTTCAACAACATGTTGAGTAATTTATGTTACCCAAATGAGTGAAAAAAGGCAAAGGTATTTCGGATCTTGAAGGAAAAGAACCTTCGTGCCCTAAAAGTTATCACCCAATCAAGTTGCTGCCTAACATCAGCAAGGTGTTTGAAGTGATTCTAAACAAATCATTAAGCGCGCACATTGAGAATTAAAAGTTGATGCCGAATCGCCAATTTGGTTTTTGTGCCAGGCATTCGACCATACATTCGATAACGAAAGTAACCTCGGACATCCGTTGGAAACTAAAAATAAAGAATGTGTTGGAGCGTGATATTGAGGAAGCCTTCGATACGCGATAGTTAGATGGACTAATTTTTAAACTTCTTCAGGACAGGTTCCCCAGACACCATGTCGTCATGATGTGCAAAATATTATACGGGAAATCATTAGTTGTAGCTGATGGAAATCTGAAGACAATGCGCGGCTTCAAGGTCTTGAATGGTCTAAAGTAGGGAGCAGTTACTGCGCCTCTGCTTTTCTCAATATGCATTCGCAAGCTGTTGATTTTAACGTCTCGCTAACGCAATCGATAGTAGCGCATGCTGATCATCTTATCATCTATACGGCAGACCGAAAAGCTACAATAGTTCAGAGCAATCTTCAAAACATTTGTTTAATGATGTGCAGCTCTATACCAATAATTGGCGAATGAAAATCAATGCGCAAATGTGCGAAACAATTTTGTTTCGGATATAATGGTTGGTTCAGAATGCGTTCCACCTAAATCCTGTGTTCGATACCTTCATCTGTATCAGTGTCTCTACTATACTGAACATATCAAAATCATGCTCAGGAAAGCAAAAAAAATAGTCATGGCCCTTCGACGACTCTTTCATTCGAGATACATTGAAGTAATCGAGCAGCCCACCTATGCAAACTGGTCGAAGGACCTTTATAAAAAAAGACCATTTGATAATAATAACAGCGCAATAAGTGCGGAACAATTTGATACGCAACTTGTTAACATTGTTATTACTAACCCAAAATTAACACTGCGGTGATAGCGGTGGTTATCATTATCGATAAAAAAAAGTTTTCCGATCGGTGATTCAACAGTTTTTCCATCAACCTTGTTGTCGGTTTGATGCAAGAGACGACAAGTGATGTTGACAACTAAGTTGAAAACATCTTTCTCGAGGCTCTGACCATTGAGTTAACAAGTCCGAGTGTGAATTTTTACTTTTCGTGCAGTGGGTTTGCATGTAACTTGTTGATTTTTCGTTTGCAATTCTTGAAAAGTTGTTATTGTGCATAGTTGTAAGTGAATTATGTGATGATGATGTGTATAGTTCTAAAAAGAAGAAAGTTTCGGCAAAGAAATGGTACCAAAACCGGGTCCAATTTTCTCATTCTAGTTTATTGAATGAACTACGATGGATAGCCCATTTGGTCGAAAAATTCAGTGTGATTGTTGTTGTAATTGGAGAAAATTCAAATCGTTATAACGTACGTAAATATGTATTGATTTTTGCGAAACTTGCATGAGACTACTTAAGAGCCGAGTTTCATCGAATTTACGAGTGTCCTTGGAATTTTATTGAGAAAAATGTAAAATTTATATATAATGATAACATTCACAAAGTTGAGTGAATCTAAACTTCTTATGTATTTATTGTTGTTGTACTCATCGATACCTACATTCATGGTTTTTTTCATATTTTTCAGATCAAAAGTGTCCAAACGGGAGGACGGGGGACCCACATTTTTCGAACATTTCCCCTCCCCCTGAACCCCACGCAACTGGTAACACTGTTTAAGCCCTGCTATGGGAAGGTCTCATCAAGACCTTTCACTAACCTACCTTCAGTAAAAAAAATGTAAGGGCCCATTTCCGATATAGGGGGACCCTCACTTAAGAACCCCTCAAAATTTTTTAATACCTGAACTTTCAAGAGATAATAACTTCTGATACATCTACCAAGTTTGGAGTCTGTAGCTGCCATAGTTTTGGAGAAAAACTGCTGTGACACACTGAGAGACAGACGGACAGTACCGATTTTAATAGGGTGTTGCAAAAAAAATTTAACAAAACCCTAAAAACAACACTAATGAATGTTTATGTTCTGCATCGTGTTTTAAAAAGGTTGAACTGATGAAAGTTTATTTTGTTTTTTTTTTTTGACATTAGAATGATTCCCAATATCATGAGAAAGATACTAAGGAATTCAAAGTTGCATCAGAGCAAAAATTGAAATGCATTTTTGCTCTGATGCAACTTTAAATAAACCTTCCTCGGTACCTTTCTCTTGTTATTGGGAACCATTCTAATACCGCTGAATGTTAATGTTTCATGCATTGCAATATTAAAAGATGACCCTTTTGAAAGTTTATGTTATATGCATTGCGATACAAAAATACAATATCAGCGATTGTTTGTTTTGTTCGATTTTGAAACGATTCCCAAAATCGAAAAACGAATTGTAATGAATCATGCGACACCGCTGGCGACCACTACCAATACACCTTGCTGCTAGGTGGCTTGTCATTTCATGTTGGTTGCGACGGGCGCACATCCCACGTCAATTTTGTCGTGGGATGTCAAGGTGAATTGACAGCCACATGGCAGTGAAATGTGCAGGAGGCGGCCGTCACTCAAGAGCCGTCGACGAATTTCAGTAATTTCGCGTGTGCGCAATTAGTTTTGTGGGTGAAAGTGCCGAAAAGTAAGCAGGTCAAAAGTGATGGACGCATGGCATTGAGACAAGTCAGGAAAGCGCAAGAATTGAGTTGCTTATTCTCACATTTCTGGTTGCGAAATTGTTTGTCAGACGATCAGCTTTATCATTACCATTTAATCATGGGTAGAGCAAGTGATATCAACACACATCAATGAAATTGTGAAAAAGCATCAGGCTGAGCTGAAAAAGCACACCGAACAACTAAAAAAACAATTAGAACCCAACCACGTTAGCAAACAAACTAATGATCATCATAATACATCTAGTAATCATACAGAAGGATTAAATAATCACAAAGAACATAGAAATAATGTTGGAATGTCACGGCTGATTCAGAATGAACTAAAGAACCAGGCCCGATATTAAAGAATCTCACAGATGACACAGCTAAAAGTTTATGTTTGCTGTAACAATGTTTATCTTAATGAAACCTTTACTCGAACCCGCCAAAAAGTGATCAATGGATATTTTAATGCAACAATGCATTGGTTAAATAAAATAGAATGAGTAACGAAAAACTGCAATTTGTAAATTAGAAATGCAATTGTATAAGGAAGCAAGCACGTTGGGACAATTGTAAAGGAAATGTGATTGAAAATCAGGAATTATAATAATTAGATATATTAATTGTAAATAGGAATTTTAAATGTTTCGCGTCCTGAACACTGTCCTTAATTGATAAAATTTTAATGTATATCTTCACCTGTGAATAGGTAGAAAAATTAACAGGTCAAAAGTGTCTCCTAAATGTTGGGTGGAAATATGGGCGAAATTGACAGAAGTCGGATTTTATAAAACACTGAAGGAATTTCTTATATTCACTTTAAGCTAAGGCTGTGATTGAGCCATTTCAATTTAGTTTTTAATTATATTTTCAATCGGTTTCAACAAAGAATGCAAATGAGAAATCATTCTTGTCTAGCCACAAAACTTAATGAATCCGAAATTCAGAATATCTTGAGTAGACGCAAAATAATGTAAACTAGGTGAATCCAAATCAGAGCTATATACATATTTTATAAAAAACTAGCGGACCCGGTGAACTTCGTTTCGCCTAGAAGTCGAATGTCAAATCATCGTCAATAGTCACGAAACCGACCAAGAGAGAGTCGGAGAGTTCTGAACAAAATTTCGTCAATCAAGTACATATAATTGTCAAGAGTGCTGCTACCTAGAGACATTGCTTTATTTTTCCTGTAAAGTTTACGTAAACGTCTATCATGTCAAATTATTTCAGATAGTTTACCTGGCGAACTTCGTACCGCCTTTACCTAGCTTTGATGCACTACTTTATTTTGTATAGCTGACTTATCTTATGTATGAGTACCTATTCAATTTGAACTGGACTAATTTTTATTAAATAAAAAAAACAACATAGCCCAGTCATATTAGGGCTTTCACCTCGGAATGAAAGATAATAAGCTGCAAATTGGTATGAACCTTTGTTTTGTCATTCTAAATGTTGTCTCAAAAGTCACAATCGTTATCGTGTTCGCGTCTCAAGATATTCAAGGTCAAAGGTCACAAAAATCGGTTTTTCGCGAATATCTGGCTTCCTATCGGTTAAATGAGATTTGCATTTATTATAAAAGTTGTAGGCTATAAAATTCCCTACAACTTTTGTTTAAACTTTTTTTTCATACGACCAACCGTTTTGAAGGTAGAGCGCGAAGAGTGCACATCGTACAGTCATATACGGCCTAATGCAAGGTCAAGCGTGAGTTATGGTTATCAGTACGTTATAAAGTCAATTATTTACTTGGAAATTATAATTATTAAACAATGCCTATTGTTTATGTACTAACTATTAATTATTTATATTTAATTAAAGTAAGTAACTTGATTTGCAACGGTACAATTTCAAACTAACGAATAATCTTGACTCATACAAAGTGGAGAGAGTGGCCTTGAATACTATAGAACATCTGTCCCGGCAATGAATAGAAAAGGGCATAGGGTAGGGACAAGTATTTCCAGGTATACAAGTATTGAGAAATTTACGCGTTTTAAAGAAAAGATATATAATGTCGTGTTAACTTAAAATAAAACTAAAATATATAATCCAGAATTAATAATATTTTATACTTAAATAGTTAAATATGAATAATTATATATATTATTTATGTACTAACTATTAATTGTTTATATTTAATTAAAGTAAGTAACTTGATTATTTATATATAATTATTCATATTTAACTATTTAAGTATAAAATATTATTAATTCTGGATTATATATTTTAGTTTTATTTTAAGTTAACACGACATTATATATCTTTTCTTTAAAACGCGTAAATTTCTCAATACTTATATACCTGGAAATACTTGTCCCTACCCTATGCCCTTTTCTATTCATTGCCGGGACAGATGTTCTATAGTATTCAAGGCCACTCTCTCCACTTTGTATGAGTCAAGATTATTCGTTAGTTTGAAATTGTACCGTTGCAAATCAAGTTACTTACTTTAATTAAATATAAATAATTAATAGTTAGTACATAAATAATAGGCATTGTTTAATAATTATAATTTCCAAGTAAATAATTGACTTTATAACGTACTGATAACCATAACTCACGCTTGACCTTGCATTAGGCCGTATATGACTGTACGATGTGCACTCTTCGCGCTCTACCTTCAAAACGGTTGGTCGTATGAAAAAAAAGTTTAAACAAAAGTTGTAGGGAATTTAATAGCCTACAACTTTTATAATAAATGCAAATCTCATTTAACCGATAGGAAGCCAGATATTCGCGAAAAACCGATTTTTGTGACCTTTGACCTTGAATATCTTGAGACGCGAACACGATAACGATTGTGACTTTTGAGACAACATTTAAATGACAAAACAAAGGTTCATACCAATTTGCAGCTTATTATCTTTCATTCCGAGGTTGACCCCTTTTTTTACCTAATATGACTGGGCCAACATATATATTTTCATAATCGTGTTTATTCCATAGGGTTCAATTTCACTCAATATGTATGATTCCGTTGAAGTTCATTTCGCGTTGCTCATCAGTTTGATTTGCTCTTATATTTCTTTGACTTGCCGTATTTCGAGTTCTGCGGCCTAAGTTTGTACGTCTGGTTGGTGGCATTGTTAAAAACGAAAATCCAACTGAAATTAAAAAGATCTCATATATTTTCTATATAACCATGTAAAATTGTAATATTGTGTAGTCACCAAAAGTTACCAAAAATCGATATGAAGTGAAGTGAACTTACCGTGATTAACAAACACTTATTAGCAAACAAAAAACTTCTTATTCTTTAAAACAAAACGAACTTTATCAAAAACATAATAAAATTATTATTAACGCGGTTATGGATGTGTTGTCACAGATTACCACAGATTCTTTTGTTTTAAATTGAATGACGTTGACATTTGTTAGCGCGGTTATCGATGTGGCGTCACAGATTACCACAGGTTTTTTGTTTTAAATTGAATGACGTTGACATTCGTTACGCGCGTTTTTTAAAATATGCAAAATTAAATGTATATTTTTCAATCTTTCTGAGAGATTTTCTTAATATTTGTTTCCGTAAGAACCTTGTACAGAGTATTAGAAAACTACAAAAAAAAAAATAAGCCAAATCGGTCAAGCCGTTTTCATGTTATGTCGTGACAACGGAAAACGGGTTTCATTTTTATATATATAGATTAAAATCACTTCCCTATTAGAAATCTGTGCCCATAGTCGGCAACTGACGCCTGGAATTTGTAAATCTCTAAAATCAATATAGGAAGTAACCAAAATTGTACAGATAAAGAATCCTAGGCAAATTTCTAGCACATAAAACAAATAAAAAACACACATAAAAAGTCAATAATTTTCGTTTTTAAGAGTAAACTCATTTTTGCTACTGTAATAAATACATAAAAACTGAAATGTACAATGGGGCTATGCGCCTTTAAAGAATAAATTCAGATTAAGCTTTTCGTTCAAGTTGAACTCCTTGTTGGAAGGAATTATTTTTTGTACTTTGTTTGGTTATTAATACGAAATCAATGTGCCTTTTACAAAAACAATGAAATAATAGCGCGAACCTTTAAAATTCAGCGTTATAAGTTGAACCCACGAATAGAATTAGGGAAAGAAAGGTCAATTATCCGTTTGTATCAAATTTTTTTTGTATACTTATAATTTAATGAAGCGCTGACTCGCACGTATAAAGGTTGTAACTAAATACTCTTACCTAGTAGATATTATGACTCCAGGGATAGTATACAACGCTTTTTATAGAAATTTAGCAAAGTATTTCCGTTCTTATTAAAATTAGTAAATCGTTCTTTCATAGTTAATCCGATGAGAACTCCCTTTCCTCGCCCTTCTTCCCAAAGTTACAAGTATTCCTTTCCTCGCTTTTTTTTCGTTATAATTAGCAAAGGATTTGATCTTTACTCATATTTTTATTATATATATTATACACCATTTTAATATTGTTGTTATTTATTAATTTGTTAACAAATTAAAAATAGTAATTATAAAAAAATAATCAAGTCACCATCAAATTCTTAGAGATGTCAAGCAGATTATGAGGTGATTCTTTTTGTAATTACTCCAAAGAAAAAAATGAAACGGAAAAGTCTTAAAGTGTAATTGCAAAACGTATATTTAAGATTAAGTTTATTAAAAAATTAAAGGGAATAAATTAAATTTAAACTTTGAATACATTCAAACTATGTTAGAAAAAATATAATAACATGAATTGCTAAACAGTAACAACGACTTTCCTTTCCAGTGGTTCCTTTCTTTTAGCGGAAAGTAGAGTGCATGGTAAGTATGCCGTCGCGAGGGTAGGGGTTGAGAAAATCCGCTGTGGTCGGTTTCGCGTCGCGTGCGGTACGCGGTACGTTTGTTGGTTTTGCCTTTTCAGTAGCGTAGCTTTCGTCGGGTTTGAGTTAGCGTAGTATATTTTTGGATACCGTCGGAAATTCGGGAACGCGAAGTAAAGATTAGATTTTTGTTCTTTGACTGGTTGAATGAAGAAATACGGAGTAACGTAAAGTAGGTTTCTTCTCAGTTTGATTGTGTTTTGTGACGCGTTTGGAAACGGGCATTTATTGGTGGCTGAAAATTGTAGATAAGCGTAATCCATTTGGAGACCCGCGACCGAAATCCTCTCCGATCTAGCTGGCCGACAAGCAGCCACCACAAAAATGGATTACGGTGCACGGATTGGTTGACCGATTGGTACCATCCGTTGGCACTACTCAGACTTAACGTCTAGAACCGATAAGAGGTCGGTTCCTCGTTCGGACTTAGACTTAAAATCATTACAGAATGTTTATTTTAAATTGCACTGGTTGAAATATCATAAACAAAATAAGTTTCTTCACAATTCCTAAAACGCGTAAAATCCCCTGAAAATAGATTTTGGGTGATAATTTCATAACATATCTCTGTATTGAGCATTTGTACTGTAGCGCTCAAAAAATACAAATGATGTTGACAACGTTGCCGTCAACTGCCCCACACAGGCCTCAACATAGTCATCAACATCAGGCTCAACCCATCAAATATCAAATCGATTTGATCTACATGAACACCAACTTCAACTTGGTTGGCGACATCGAAATCAGTCATCAGCATGGCCATACACATTCAACATTGTCGTAAACATGGCATGTTAATGACCCAAGTTGACGACTAAGTTGCTCGTCAATGGGTCCTATAAAGTGCCGGATGTAAGTTATTGTGATTGTATGATGAGTGAAGGCCCAGAATTGAGTCCCGTCAAGTAACGTTTTTCTTTTAACGGCAATTCAAGGGATAAGTGGCATTACTACAACATTTATTCTTATAGATATTCTAAATAATGGGAGTGCGGAAATTGAGAAAGTGTATTACACTCATTCCGTTTTGTCTCATGCCCATTAAAGTTTAATTAAGTTATATTTTATATTTAAAGCGTTGATTCCACAATGGAAAGTAATTTGGCGTCGTTCGTGTAGTTTATTTGCTGTGCTTGTAGGACGGAAACTATTCAAAAATGCTTTTAAGTTTGACTGTTTGTTGGTATAACAACAACACAAAAAGGAAAATTTATAAATTGTGTGAGCTTTTTACTCCAGTGTCTGTTTGAAAGTTTTCATCATATATCTGTGTTTAAAAAATTGCATTTGGTGTCGTTTAATATTTTCCGACTCGTCGTATAGTACAAAACGGATGAATGGCTTTGTCGTGGTGAACGAGGTGCAAAAGCTATCACATTGAGCAAAAGGTCAAAGTTATTTATTACAAGCCCCTGTTTAGACCAGTCTTGACACATGGATGTCAGATCTGGTCCAATCACAGTGCTATTTCTATGAGCAGATTAAGGGTTTTCGAAAGGAAATGTCTCCGTGAATGTACTGATTTGTACAGAAAACTTGAGACAGATTGGAAACACTATACGAGTATATCAAACAGAAGAATTTTTCAAACTACTGCATCGACGAGAATTGATATCTTCATATTGAGACTTCTTCGGAACCATATGGCAAAATCAGTAATTGTAAGCGAAAGCCCTGGATGTCACACCCACAGCGTATATAGAGACTTGCCTCGCTACTGGGTTCGTTCGTCCAGAAGCATTCGTGTATTTGGACATAAAACAACATGTTCTCGATTCTGACGGTGTCCTAATTATATATCACATATATAGACGGGCCACCGATAAGAAGATAAAATATCCTACGAATTTGAGTTCAAGAGACCAACAATTCCAATGGAGATACTCATTCGCTGAATTAATTGAGGCTGGTCGAATGAATTTTGAATGTGATCATCATAGGGTTTTGTTTCATCTGAGACAAAAAAGAATTAATACGTGTGTACATTCCAGCCATCTCTTATAGATGTGAATTAGTAATAAAATTTGGCTTGCAAAGTACAATTTTATTTACAGAGCTTACATTTCTACTCACAACATTTACAACAAGTTGGAGGAAGTATATTTAACATATTAATATAATTATTCAATTCAAAGCTAAATTGATTTACATTATGACTAAAAAAAATCAAATAAATGAGTTTTCATTCACACTTTTTCAATATTGATTTTTATTCATTCACGCGATTGCATTAATCTTTTCATTGTCGATTTGAACATAAACATACATGCTTTTTTCGTTAACTAAATATTATAAAAACTTTCATTCTATCAATTTTCTATTTCCACACAAACATACACTTATTGCATATTTAGTCCAGACCACGCGCTCCTGAGGGTTTCTTCGTTTGTCCTGAATAACTTATCATATCCGAGCAAGATGAGCATTATGTTGTCATTTCTATTTCTGCTTGAAAATTAGCTGCCTGCTTTATGGCCATATGTTCCATTGTAAACTTAGGAAGTGCTTAATTTTCACTAACGGCTTTTCTGGAGTAAGTAGTTCAATTTGATTCTGATTCATGGTTTCACTTCACTACGCACTGATAATAGTTTGTTTGTTAAGATTCTCTAATTCTCGTTCCTTCTCAGGCACTTCATCGGGCTTTCCTCTGAAGTAACATGTCGCCACCAATAAAGACAACGTGGTTACGCATGTCAGCAGCGTCCCGTACTTCAAAGCTAATTGAATTGCATTTGCGCTGAACGTACTATGGTAAATCATCGCTCGCAATTCGTCGTTTATTTCGCCAGACGTAACTTCGAGCCACAAAACTGGGAGAATTATATTTTTCTTCAACGGGCCTCCTACAAAACAGTCAACATAAGCAGAAATTCAATATAAATTTGACTGATAGTTAAAGATCCTTTTACTTACTTTTGAGCCCATGATAATCAAAGTCACTCAACTGAACATTTATCTGTATCCTAGATGCACCTCCTATTGGAAAGGCCATGCGTGGGTGGATGTCAGCGAAAGTTTGATGAAGATTGGCACTGGGATGAATTCCTTCAAATTGCTCATATAAAACAGGATCTCCACCGAAGAAATGTGGAAACGATACAAATACTGGTGCATCGTAGCACAGTGTCCCATTAAAGACTCCCGATGGAGGACATACGCCAGTTTCGATGTGACAGAAGCATTGATTTTCTGGATTGAAGTTTGGGTGAGCGAACACTTTTGCCGGTGTTTTGTATCTCCACGCCGGAACACCTTCGAACAAATTCACCTCACTATCATATTCGAGGGGCATTTTACGGCACATCGCTTGGATGAAGACTTCCAAATGTTTTTTCTTGTCCATCAAATAAGGAGGAAATTGAGATCCATCAGTTCCGTCAAACCTATTGCAACTTTCTGTTGACCAAAAGTTCATTTTACTCTGACCATTAAATTCGCTGATGATACCCAGCTTCTTGATATCATCTTCTCCCGTATATATTTGATATACATCCTTACTTGTACCATTTCTCTGGAAAAAAATAAAATTTATTTGGTGAAACAATGTATTGTAAAAAGAATCGGAAGATAAAGTTCAAAATAAAATGATAAAACTGAAGTTCTAATCAGTTATTTATATTCGATTAAGCTCAATTTTTAAGTCAGTTTTATAAGTTGAAAGAATATCTAGACACAGTTGTACAACAGAAACCAAACTTACAAAAAAAAATAGACAATGATTAAATCGAGCTAATAAGAAAATTATAACAAGTTCTACGCAAAGAGCCAAGAATTGACAATCATCCGCAAGATTGAGACTGACCTGACACTCTCAGTAAAGCAGCTGCTAGAAAAATGCTTTTCATTCCTTTCCTCCGCTTGGACATTTCTCCCGTACGATTACCGTGTACCTAAATTTTAAGTAGTTTTTCTTTATAGCACCACCATTTCAGTGGATAGTTGAAGTGAAATTCTGAACGGTTGTTTTTGCTTACAGTTAATAATTGTAATGGAATGTTATTTGGTAAGATAGACGATTTATCTGCACACGCTGGTGAGTACCTTCTATTCATTGCTCTAATAATTTGGTGTCACTTGTAGCTCTAAATAATATTTTGATTTGGTTCGCAACCAGGGCCGGAACCGCCCGGGGCCCCACGGCGCGGCCCGGACTTAACAAAACGCAGGTCGGGTCAGTCAGTTAGAAGCGCGAGGCCCTTAAAGCTCAACCAGTCTATAAGCAAGCAAAGAATAAAAAAGACACAGAAATCTGTTATATTGAAATTTCGCACTCTGAAATTATTGCAACAGTGTGAAATACTTAAAGAAGCCCACAAAAATGAGCCGGGCGAGTCAGCGGGACCCTCCAGTCCATACCTAACCTAAAAACGCAGGTTGGTTAGAAGCGTGATTATTTGCTTAGAGTCCTCCTTGAATTAAATATAGAATGGAATATTTTTACTCTATATTCAATTCGAGCCGCAGAGGTCTAAAGAAAGCCAATTCATAAGTGCGGAGCCGTTCCTCAACTCAAGTAAACAATTGAAATTGAGAGAAAGATAGGGCTACGTACTACTGTGCTAGAAATCGGTGATAAATCGAAAACTGTCAGTCAGTAAGAAACCAAGAATATTGCCTATAATTACTATTATAGCTATAACGATTTTCATAAATTGTATTGAATCTTAAGTTTAGTAAATTTGTAACAAGAAGACTCTTATACAGAATTATAAATTGAGAACCTGGTGTTCACGGTGATTTTATCGTAATTTTCATTTTCTTTACTTTTATTCATGAAAGTTTCTCGCACATTTTTCAGTTATCCATTAACATATAATAATTTCAATAATGCTAGTAAATCATTTTAACTCGAAAATACCTTCATTCGTTTGGGTGTTCGATTGAAATATTTTAAATAAGTTACGCATTCTGTCATTCGATCTCGGTTTGATACTGTTTACGTCAATAAATTCTACGTCCACACTCTTTGCTAAATTTGGAAGAACTAATCAAAATCGCAGCTGGGTGGACGAACACACGGCCAAAGCGTGATAATGATCATATCACCTTGTGGAGTGCCGATACATTTTATCATGACAATAAGATACTCTAACTATCTCTAAGCGAAGGCCCGAAAGGGGGCTGGAGGGCTACAAAGAAGAAGAAGCATTAAAATTTGCAAGTGAGTACCGCCCATCGATGCGCAATACATTTTGTATAATTTCGAAAAAATTATTAATTGGCGTTATGTCGCATCAGTACTTTTTGTTAATTTTGAAATGAATTACAAATGTTATACATGGCAGCTGTAGCTCTAGCTGTGGTACTGTATGTAGACGATCTTTGCCAACCTTCCTCTTCTAACCCCTCTCTCCACACACACAGACACCTATTGGCGATCACTCTCAGTGTCACTTATGCGACTGAGTAGTGTAGAGAGCAGAGTTAGTTCACATCGCGCCAGTCTTTTGTTCTCGTGTTTGAGTAGTGCTCTTCACGTATGTAGTAGTGATAGTGATAATGTGAGTCGGCGTATGTTTATAAACATCTACAATAGCCTTTCACGATCGTGATGTTGGCAGAAAATATGAATCTGGTAGTGCAAAATGAAAAAAAGTTGAAAAACGCAAAGATGAAGAAAGGAAGCTAAGTGGATCGTTGGTTAAATATTTCACAACCTCAGTGAATAAGAAACTTGAACTGTGCAGTGATACTGGTAGCGAACAACCATCATCGTCAACGAGTCACTCATCTATCAAGAATGATTTTAACACCATCCAATCTTCCAACTGAGAGAGTTTCAGCAAGTATCACACTAGACATAAAGGGTTCTGCTGAAGAAGCGGGAGTACCAATTAGTCAATATGATATCGAGGACGGAAGACATGGTGTGTCAGTTCCTGAGGCCACTTTGTCAGAAACTTGTTTAACCACACATTTGCCAATAGAAGAATACGACGGTGTCGACTTTGACGTAGAAAAGACCAGCTTGCCCTCCATAGTGAATAACTTTAATGTGAGTGAAACTTTTTTATGCACTAAGGTATTAAACCATTCAGAGCTAACTACTTTAGAAAGGGCCTGTATAACTTGAAATAGATGTTTAACCTTTAACCAACAGAAGACATTCCAATGATGCCAACTCCACAAAATTTCTTATAAATGGAGAAAAGCAAGACAGGCGTTGGTTAGTGTATTCTGAATCGAAAGACGCTGTGTTCTGTTTTGCTTGCCATCAATTCCATAACCATTCAAAATCAAATGTTAGTGCTCTTGGCTTTTTTACGGGTGTAAATGACTGGAAACATTTATCGTCACTAAAAAGCCATAAAAACAGCAAATTTCACAAAGAGGGCATGATAAAATGGTTTACTTCTCAAAAGCGGTTGTCTTCAAGAAAAACCGTCGATTCTCAAACTCATACTCAAGCCAGTTTAGAACAAAAACGCTGAAAAGATGTCCTGAAAAGGTTGCTGATGATTATGCAGTTTTTAAGCCAGGCACAATTGATCGTTTCGAGGCAATGACGAGAGTTTGGTTTCACAAAATTCTAGTAGAAACTTCCTGGATATGGTTAAGCTGATTGACCCCACCCTTTAAAACACTTGCATCAAGTTATGTTTGAATCCATATACAGAAACCATTACATGAGCAAAACTACTCAAAATGAGCTTATTGAAGTAAAAGCAATACATATCAGAAACAAATTGTTGAAAAAATAAAGAAAACAAATATTTTTCCATAATTCTGGATTGCATTCGAGATGTTTCTAAAGTTGAGCAAATGTCCATCATTTTGAGGACAACAAATCAAGAGTCTGCAGAGATCAAGGAGGACTTTTTCAATTTGTGGCAGTAGCCAAAACTACAGCAGAAAAGTTGACAGAATGTATAATCAACAAATTGAAAGAGTTGGGGCTGTCCGTTGCTGACTGCAGGGGTCAATGTTACGACAACGGGGCCAACATGCGTGGAGAAAAAATTGGCGTACAGCGAAGACTTCTAAACTTAAATTCTCTACCATTCTATGATCCTTGTGGATGCCACAGCTGGAACCTCATTTTAGGAGACGCTGCTTCTTTTTGTCCCCAGCCACAAACATTTTTTTGAGTATTTTGCAAAGATTGTGTACAATATTTTTTTGCTCTAGTGCAAGATGGAGCATTTTGAAATCGCATGTGACCATATCACTTAAACCACTTTCAGAGACTAGATGGGAATGTGGAAGTGAATCTGTGAAAGCTGTAAGATACCAGCCCATTAATGTTTGTAATGCACTTTCGACCCTAAGTGAAAAAGGCACAGATTGTGGTTTGATAAGTGAGTGCCAGTCATTAAAGTCCATACTATGAGTAAAGTTTGGCAAAGTGTATATATGCAACTGGACATAGCTGTCAAACACTTAGAAGCATTTGTCAAGTGGCTGGATGAGTATAGGGATCAAGGTTTTCAGTCTGCATTAGTGTCGGCAAGGGAAGTAGCGGAAGAAGCAGGCATTATAAGAACATTAAAGCCCCAACGAAGGAGACGCATGAAAAGGATGTCTGATTACAAATAAGAAGACGAGGCTCCTGAACAAACCCCTGAAGACAACTTCAGAATAAACTACTACTTAACAATCATAGATGTAGTTCCAGCAAGCTGTAAACCAAGACTTTCAGCTTTGAAAACCTATGAAAACAGTTTTGAATTCCTGTAGGACCTTAAGAAACTTTGTATTCTGAGTGATAAAAGACTGATGAACAACTCTAAAGACCTAAAAATGACACTAAGTGACGGAGACAACTATGATATCGACTAGAAATTTATGACGAAATTAAAATGCTAACACTCCGCAGGGAGAATGCCGGTCAACAAGAGCACTCTTGGAGGCTAGCATTCTTTGGGGACCGCCGCCCCCACGGACCCGAGGATATGGGGGGCGCCTTGAGGTTCCCTCCTGGGATGACAGGTAACGACTCTGATTGGATCTGGACTACGCTTTGGACAACGAACTGGAAATGACGCTTTGGGCTGGCGGATATGATGGTTTGGACCTAGTTGCTTTGTACAGTAGCGCCAAGGTGAAACTCGTGTGTGAACGGCTCCAATTCAACTATCATACCGTCTCCGTCCCGGTAAAACCTTGGCAGGCCTCGAAGTACGTTCGAAGTTCGCACCATTGAGTTGGTGGTGCAGGTTCGGTTGAGACGGACTCCCGATTAGCGCTGGTCTGGCTCTGACCACTTGTCCCCATAAGGGCTTGTGCCAACCCTCGCATGGCCTCCCTGCTCTGCAAAGATAACCATGGGACCAAAAAGCGACTATACACACGAACGGTGATAGCGGCTCCGAGGGGGACCCAACAAAACTGGAGGACACAAAATCAAAAGACCACAAATACCCAGAAAAAGAAACGAAAAATAATAACGACGACGCAACCAGCGGTTGCAGCCACGATGTCAACAGTACATCGCGAGCGATACTAACAACGACAAAAACGAAGATTAACACAACGACAGTGAAGACGGACGAAAAACGGAGAATACAGACTGAGATTATTGCGGCGTTCGAGCGGTGGGAGATAACATAAAGAACACCGAAAATCCGATTGTCACTGCTGCGACCGTTATCGTAGCGACCGATGCAAGGGTCGCAAATCCCGACATTGCAACGAAAAATCCACAAGCCAACGAGGAGATTACGGCACTAAAAGCAAAGAGTGACCAGACACCGCGTGAATGCATCGCCAAAGTTGAAAATGTGGCGGAAGTACTGCACTCAGAAACGGAACGCAATAGCCTCTCCCAAGGATAGTTGCAAGGTACAATTGCGGCCCAGCGATATGAAGAAGAAAAACTACTCCGAAAAGCGGGAGATGTTCTGAAAAGAATACAAGCTGCAAAGAATACAAGCTCCCCAAAAATCAGCAAAGCAGCAAAGGAAGGGCTCCTTGAACTAGAGGAGCTCCTAGATCGCATAGGGCACTATTGGAGAAGCTGGTTAAGGGCCAACGACGAAGAGAAGGCTAAAGAGGCGCTTGGGGCGAAATCTAAAGGCGAGACGCAGATAGCTCCACCATTAAACGTCAATAAAAGAATGGCGTCTAGCCCAATTGAAGGAGATCGGGATAAAAGAAGGAATGAAGAGGCACTTGAAGGGCGTGGAGTACTAGATCAGTGGTTCCAGACAGTGCTTACAAAAGGAGCGAAGAAAGCTGCAAAGAAACTTCTTCAAAAAAAGCCAGAAAGTAAAGTTCGTACGGACACCCAATTACAAAAAGGACCTGATGCAAAGCAGGAGAAACAGAAGCCCCCACGAAGACCCCGGCAGCAGCTACTGCTCGCAAGATGGCCGATCCTACGCGGAAGTACTGCGGGACATCAGGAGAAACGTAAAGCCCGAAGACACCAATATTACCATTAAACTAGTACGACCAACGCGGTCGGGCGACATACTGGTCGAATTCGGAGCAGAGGCCGGCAATGAAGATGCATTCTGTGACGCAGTAAAGAAAGTCCTCGGCAAAAGCGCAACTATAGCCCCGCTTGAGCCGATGGCAACGATCGAAATACGACACATAGACTGCGTGACGGATCTGGCCGAGGTAGAATAGGCCATCAAAAAGGAGTTCCCTAGCGTGGGAAGGATCAAAGTGAGACTGACACCAGAAAACAACAGGGGACAACGCATGGCCATAGTTGACTTGACCGAAATGGACGCTGAACAATTCCTGAACAAGGGCAAAGTACGAATTGGGTGGGTTGTCTGTAGGATACGGCGAAGAGCAACGCCTCTTCAATGTTTCAAATGCCTTGGTTATGGTCACACCACACAAGTATGCAAAGGACCCGATAGGAGTTCCCTATGTTACAAATGCAGTGAAACGGGTCATAAAAGAAAAGAGTGTATGAAGTAGGCACACTGTATCCTTTGCAAGGATGTTGATCCAAAACTTGATTTTGGATACCTCTTTGGATCAGGAAAATGCCGTAGTTCAACCGCCCAAAATCTGCTTGAGCAGTTTGCGAGGGACAGGAAAGCCGACTTCTTGCTGCTGAGTGAGCAACACCATAATAAAAGTCCTGCATTATGGTGCTCTGATGAAATTGGTACTGCCGCCATCTGGGTTCGGAACAGTGACTTTCAAGCGGAGAGTTGTGGACGGTGGGATGGTTTCGTGTGGGTTCGGTGCTCAGGGATCACCTTCTTTAGTGTGTACCTAACGCCTAACGAGTCGATATCATCTTTCCAAGCCAAGCTTAATGCTCTGGAGGGCGCTGTCTCGAACGCAGAGGGCAAAGTGCTCGTTAGGGGCGGCTTCAATGCTAAAGCAATCGAATGGGGCATGCCTCAGACGGATCCGTGGGGAAAACGAATCCTGGAAATGGCGGCCAGGACGGCCCTCGTCGTACTAAACTCCGGAAATACGCCGACTTTCCACCGTATTGGCTGTGAGGGAACCATAGCGGACGTAACATTCGCCTCGGAGTCCTTAGTACGGAGGATACACAACTGGAAAGTATTAGAGGACTACTCAGCCACTGATCACCAGTGCATTCTGCTTGAGATAAGTGATGCTATCTCCCGACGTCCGTGCTCTCAGCCTTCTACAACTGGATGGAACATTGGAAGAATGGACGTCGAGAGGTTCGTCAAGGTTCTCACAGCAGGTGAGCCGCCGCAGGGAGCTCCGGAGGGGACGGAAGAACTGGCAGCTCAAGACGTGGTGAACTCTACTATGAGCATAATCACGACTGCTTGCTGCGCTTCTATGCCCCGTCGAAGATCCCGGCACGGCAAGCCCCAGTGTACTGGCGGTCTACTGAAATCGTTGAAAAGCGGAGAGAGTGTCACAAGCTTCGGCGTGAGGCTCAACGGGCGTGGAACCGTGGCGAGACATGCAACCAGGTGGCAGCATATAAGTCAGCCAAGAAATGCCTTCGCAAACTGATCAACAGTAGCAAGGCTCGCTGGTGGCAAGACCTAGTGGACAATGTGAACAAGGATCCGTGGGGCCTTGGCTACAAGCTGGTCATGGGGAAACTTGGTGCCCTACGGAAGCCTTGTATACATGACGCGGAAAAGATGGACGCGATAGTGCGGGGACTCTTCCCCGCCCATCCCGTCTATGTTGACGCTGTCCATGGTGAAACAGCAGTAGAGTGCCCACTCTTCATACAGCCGGAACTGGAGGAGGCAGTCCTCTCCTTGAAAGCGAGGAAGGCTCCAGGTCCAGATGGTGTTCCAGCTGACGTGTTGCGGCTCGTCTATCACCATTGTCCTGACTTGCTGTTCAGCACATTCAACGCTTGCCTACGGGACAGAGTTTTCCCGGTACGACGAAAGGTGGCGAGGCTCGTGCTGATCAGCAAAGGGAAGGGAAATCTCGAATCGCCGTCTGCATACCGTCCGTTATGCATGCTAGACACGGCTGGGAAAGTGGTAGAGAAACTCATCAAGGGAAGACTCACTGACGCGATTCGTGCTGCTGGGGACCTATCTCCTCGGCAGTACGGCTTTAGAGCAGGACGTTCTACCATTGATGCGATTGCAGAGGTGATGAACGCGGTCCAAAAGGCAGAGGCATATAGTCGCACCAAGCGATGGATCGTCCTGTTGGTGACACTCGACGTCAGGAATGCCTTCAACTCCCCTAGATGGGTGGATATTCTGGACACGCTGGAAAACTCTTTTCAAGTTCCAGAATATCTAATGCGGCTTTTGAGGAACTACCTAAAGGACCTACGACACGACACAGGGCCAACGAAGGATGGAAATTGCATCGGGTGTTGCCTAGGGATCTATCCTTGGTCCGGACCTGTGGAACGTGTCTTACGACGGGCTACTGAGACTTGAGATGCCAGATGAGTCGCGCTTGGTCGGCTATGCGGATGATGTTGCGGCTCTGGTCGCTGGACGCACCGTTGAACAAGCACAACTTAGGCTAGGTATGCTAATGCGCCGAGTGAGGGACTGGATGACTGCTCGCGGGCTCAGTTTAGCACTGGAGAAAACCGAAGTGATCATCTTGACAAAAAAGAGAATCCCTAGAGTAAGGATGATCAGTATTCGAGATATACAAATCGAATCGAAGCCAGCGGTGAAGTACCTGGGGCTACTGATCGACTCGAAGATGAGTTTCTCTGAGCAAATCAGGGCAACGGCTGAGAAGGCTGCTTCGGGAATATCGGCCCTGAGTCGACTTATGGCCAACGTAGGGGGACCCAGCCCATCAAGAAGACGCCTCTTGATGAGTGCTGTAGGGTCAGTGCTACTGTACGGAGCAGAGGTATGGGGCGACGCTCTCAGCAAGGAGGTATACCGAAAACGATTGACACAGGTACAGAGAAGAGGAGCACTGAGAATTGCATCTTCGTATCCAACAGTCTCCGACTCGGCGGTGAGAGTGATTGCAGGCGTGATACCTGTCGCCCTCCTTGCTAGAGAGTCCCGCGCTTTTTACCTGCGCCGAAACGAGGATGCGAGGGAGATGGTTGTCCGCGAGGAGAGACAACGCTCGCTCAACGATTGGCAGCAGTCTTGGGGGAATTGCACGAAGGGAAGGTGGACTGCGCGCCTTATCCCGGATGTGAGACCGTGGCTAAATCGAAGGCATGATGAGATTGACTTCTATCTGACCCGGCTTTTGAGCGGGCACGGGTGTTTTCAGTCTTACCTGCACAAGATCGGTAAGTCACGGTCTCCCGACTGTCGGTTTTGCCCAGGAGAGGAGGACAATGCCTGTCACACATTTTTTGCGTGTACAAAATGGGTCAGGCTGCGAAGGGAACTCTACAGGGAGACGGGAAAGCTCACCCCGGATAATATAGTTGCGGTGATGCTCGACTCGGTTGACAAATGGAACCAGGTGGCACATTATGCTCGGGCAGTCCTAAAATATAAAAGGGACTCACAGCAGCCGGAAGCGCTGGGGCTGGCGGATCACTCTTCTGGCATTTCCTCTTCCCCTCTCCGCTCCCGCTAGGAAAGGAACTCCCCAGCTTGAAGGCACCCCACGGCGTAACAAAACGAGACCTGGCCCGAAGTAATGTGTCAAACGGTTCCAGGCTAGGTTCTCAGATTGACAGGGGAGGTGTTTAGTGGGTAGTCCAAGGATATACTCCATGGGAGTCCCACACTGCCAGACTCGGCGGGCGTAAATGCCTTCACCTCCCTACCACAAAAAAAAAAACACTCGTCTATGATCAAGAACAATGTACTTTGCGTTCTAACGTATATTGTACTCAATTATCTAAAGGACATGTATCCGAATATCTATGTCGCTTTAAGAATAATTGCCACAATTCTGGTCACAGTAGCATCAGCAGAAAGAAGTTTTTCGAAATTAAAACTCATCAAGACCTATTTTAGAAACACAATGTCCCAGAACCGCTTATCATCTCTAGCTCTGCTCTACATAGAAAATGATTTGGTATCCAAAATAGAATTTAAAGATGTCATTGAAATCTTCAGCCGAAGGAAAAGTAATAGAGTAAAGTTTTAACACATTTCAAAATGTATAAAACAAAGAGTAAAATGTTCTGTTTTTGTCAAAAGATTAAATTAAATTTAGTTTAGATGTGGAATTAAGTTGGTAATTTGAAATTTGCAAACTTTTTGTGCATATTGCCTGCTTTGTTAATCTCAAATCGAATCTTACCTTAAATTGACATGGACTTGTGTAATTTTGATTGAGTGCCTCTATATGTGTGGGCATATGTTTTTCCTTTTCGTAATTTAATAAATAATAAATCCAGACTTACCTGCATTTTCAGCACATTAAACATGAAAATATACATAAACAAGTTGGGTAGACAGACCTATGCTCATGTCAGAAGGGTTTTGTGCTCAACTTACAAAATGCAGTAACCAGCAACGAATAAAATCAAGAAACATGTCAAAGACGATTTTATTGGAGAAAATGTGAAATTCGAGGATCATACTATTATTAACAAAGTTGAAAGAGTTTTGACTTCTGAGGTATTTGTTAGAGTTATACCCATTAATATCTCCTTTGAAAATTTTTTCAGATTTTTTAGATCACGGGTGTCCATTCGCGAGGGAGGAAACACAATTTTCATTTATTTCCCCCGCCTGGGCCCCACTGAAGCAAAGACTGTCAGTTTAAGAACTGTTTTGAAAAGCTCTCATAGAGAACTTTCAGTTGATACTCATATCGGCTACCTTTCATGAAATTTTTTTCCAGGGGTCACTTCTCTGTACTGTAATCATCGATTCATGGCTTATTTTTTCGAATCCTAGAATGGTTACAAAGCCCTTTTGCTAGGAGCTCTCTCCTGCCTCTTCGACTTGTTTCAATTATATGTACTCATCTTCATGATACCTATCATTCCTGAAATTTTCATGCAAATCCTAGCAAAGCAGTAGTGTCTAAGTCGGTAAAAAGCGCATATGGCTCCATAGCCATATGTTTCCATAGTAATACAGGGCATATTGTTCCATAGTAATACAGGAAAATTCAAATCGCTATAACTTCGTCAAATATTATTCGATCTTTATGAAACTTTCAGAAAAGATCAATCTTATAAAAAGTCAGTCGCTAAATTTTATTGAATTTAAGAGTACCGTTTAGATTTTATTCAAGAAAACATAAAATCGATAAATCATACTATTACTAACAAAGTTGAGTGAATTTTGACTTCTCAAGTATTTGTTGTTGTTGTACTCATTAAGGCCTACATTTATGATTTTTTTCAGATTTTTCGGATGGAAGGTGTCCAATCGCGAGGGGGGGTACGCGAAAAGTTCGTACATTTCCCCTTCCCCTGCCCCCCTCGGTACTTATAAGGCAATTTTAAGACTTGTTTTGAAAAGATCTTATTAAGACCTTTCCAATGACAACCTACTCGACTACCAATGGTGAAAATTTTTTTTTGAGGGGTCACCTCCCTATATGGGGAGACCCCCCTTAAACCCCTTTAAAAAAATTTTTCACCCTTGAACTTTGAAGAGGTCACCACTTCTGACCTTTCCACAAAGTTTCATGGCTGTAGCCTCTATAGTTTCGGAGAAAAAGTGCTGTGACATACAGACGGACGGACGGACGGACAGACGGACACAGGTCGTGATTGCAATAGGGTTTTGTATTTTAGTACAAAACCCAAAAAACGCATTACTTTGTATAAAAAATTCAGTCGATGCGTACTACCTATAGTGCCAACTGATCAAATTTTCAGGTTGTTAATTTAGTACATTAGAAACTACTATAATAGTAAAATAAGGTCAGTTTTATAAGTTGATCAAGCATAGCAAACTCGTTAAAAAAACGCCTCAAAAACTTTTAGGGCCAATTTTTTACCAAAAATCTAAACCCCCGGTAAGTAGGGCCCCACTCAAGTCAATTGCCTAGAGCCCGCAAAGTCTGGATCCGCCACTGTTTGCAACCAAACTTATATTCAGACATGAGAAAGGGCAACGACCCTAGCCCAAGTAAGTGGAGTGGAATAAGTGGAATAATCTAGAAATCAAATAGCGCAAAGTAAAGGGCGAAAAAAGAATCTTGTGTTAATACAATAAAACAGAGCCTGAACAAACTACCAATGCAGTGCAGTCAAGTAACGGCTCTTTACAAGTTAACGATCTCAGTAGTTTGGATTAAATTTCTAATAGAATGGAAGTTAACAGCGATACAGTTAATGCTTAGCCTGCGTCTCAAACTAAAACGAAGCGGTGCAGTATTAACTAAAAAGTTAAGTCTTTTCCCGTGGTATTTGAAAGGAAATTCGACGGGAAATCCATCAGACTTACCCCTATCCGATTTTTTCGTACAAACAAAGAGGTTGACTATCATGTGTCGGATATGCAGCAAAATGGCCTACAACTAAGAGTCTTCTTTGGATCGCATAAGGACGTTAATGATGCAATTGAGAACAAAATCTATAAGAAGCGCAAGCTAAAACCGTTCATACCGGTAATTGTATATATAGATGCAAGGTAGATACAGACATAAATCTCAACTGATTGGGAATGAGCTCACAGGCGCCAAAATCGTCAGCGCAATAAGAATAAATTGAAGGGATCCAGATAATCTTACGAATCATATCCTAACGCAGTCAGTTAAGATCACAGTTGAGGGAAATACTTTTCCCAACGACTTAAAGATCGTCCTCTACAATGCAAATGTGGAATATTTCAAATTTAGTCTGAGACAGTTTAGGAGCTGTAGCAGACTGGGACATTTAACCATCTTTTGTGAGAAGAAAGCCCGCAAGTGTTGAAAAAGTGGATTGATAGAGTGTGGAGAAGTTGCATGTCAAATGAAATGCACATATACTCTGCAAAAGTAGCGATAGTTTGGCCACGGACTAAAACTACCCAAAGTGATTGAAATACAAGCACCAGGTTAAAATTAGTTTGATATTAAACTTTACCAACAAAGAAGTAAGAATTATTCTAAATAGAAGTAGATACGAGAGCCTAGAATTAGAAGAGATCACGCAGACGGATTTTCCACACTGAAGAAGACATAAACTCACAAATATATGAAACGCTGTCGGGGACATAAGAAAAGTTATCTTGAAACATATAGATGTTAACGGTGTGGCTGCACATCTCACTGATACGCATCCCGTAGAAACACCCAAAAATATTTTTTTTTTAAATACCTCCATTCTGTGTCACTCTTTCATCATTAGTTAGTATCCTGGATTTAATATTAAGGTTTGGCTTTGACGATTGACTCCAAATGACCAAATGCATTTATTCTAAGTTTCTTTATATGCATTAAAAAATCTCCATATCTTCTCAACATTCCAATCATTAGTGCTAGTTGTCTCCTCAAATTATTTACGTATGTGCGGCGGCCAGCGCTAACGATGATCTATGGTAAGACCGAGGTATTTAATTATAAAAAACTCTACAATTTTTCGCCGCTAATGTCTTCCTTAGTCTTCTGTTTAAAAATAATGTATTTTGTCTTCTTAGTGTTAAAAGCTAGCCATGAACAATATCTAGATCCTCATTGACGATATTCTCCATGGCAACTTTATCATGCCCTGAATGAAGAAGTACAGTATCATCTGCATGAATGTGAGGTGAGCTTTCAGTTCACATAGTATATAGCAAAAACAAGATTGGTCCAAGTATGGATCTTTGAGGAACCCCCGATTTCATTTGTGCTAGATAGCTCAAGACATTATTAAGCGATGTTCCTTGGAATCTTCCGCCCAAATAACTTCTACAAAGCTGTTTCGGTTTTGCTTGTAACATATACCACACGATTCAAGTTTTTGAAGTAACAGGTCATGATCAACCGTATCAAAAGCTTTCTTCAGGTCCACAAAAACTGCAATAACATAATCTCCTTTATCAAAACTTTCGTTGATGTAACGTGAGACAGAAAGTAACGCATCGAAAGTACTCTTGTTCTTTTGAAAGCCAAACTGCTTCGGATTTATGAAGGAATTGTCCATTAAGAAAGATTTTAAACGATTATTTATAAGTTTTTCGAATATTTTACTAAAGGCTGTCAAAAGTGCAACAGGGCGGTGATTATTCGGGTCCAGATGATCTCCTCCTTTGAATATTGGAATTATTTTTGCCAGTTTCTCTTCCTCCGGAAATGTTCCATTTCTAATATGCTCGTTTGTAAAATTTGCCAGTGGTTCAGCTATGTCCTCTTTGGCTAGAACAATTTCATATGTGGCGATGTTGTCAATACCTGGTCCTGCAATTTTTTATTTCAAATTTTCGATTGTATTTAATCGTTCTCTTTTAGTTGTTTGATGAATGTCACAGATGGACTTAGGTGGGCTATTTATCATATTGAAATAGCTAGTTGACGTTTCACCAAGCACCCTCGTAATTTTTTCACTAATTGTTGAAAAAAGGTGATTTAACGAGTTTGCTGTTCCCTAGTATGCCCTGGAAAGCAAATAAAAATTGGCACATTTTACGACCCCACCCGACTATTGCGCAAGACCTGTGCTTGACATTAGATGAACTATATTCTATGGAAAATAATTTGATCACAGTTGCCGATACGAATAAAGATCTAATGGTTGAATCTAATGAGTCAAGGATGTACAACGACGTACTGGAAACGGATGGTGCCACTATTGTGAACCCACTTCAACCGACCCAACTAGCATCTAATACCTGCCTGGATCACATAGTCACAAATGATAATCAAATTGCTGGGAAAATTGCTTATACTCTAGACGACTGGCCAGAACTTGATCATCGTGTTTTGAAAGTTGTTATTCAAGGCATTAAAAAAAATAGAAAGCAACAGACTGCTTACGAAGTTTTCAAATACTTAAATTAGGACCTCTATAGATCAATTCTTAAGGGTTTATTAACTAACCAAAAACCTTCAAACTTAGTGGAGCTCACAAACATCATAATGGAAGCTAAGGACACCTCGACTACGGAGAAAAAAATAAAATGTCGTCAACATTCATGGATAACCAAAAAAGTAATCGAGGCAGGTAAGAACAAGCGGAAGGCTTATATGAACTACAAACGGAAACCGAATGACCAATCGCTCAGGTTTATATACATCGAAGCCAATAAAACATCTAAACGTGTTGTGAAAGAAGCAAAACTTTTGTATTACTCCAAAAGACTAGATGCAGCGGCCGACAATGCGCATGAAATATGGGACATAATAAATGAAGTTAAAAGAAACTCACCGCGTAACTCTTCGACCCAGGATTTCACCATAGAGAACTCATCTTCAGCAAATGCATTTGAAGCTGCAAGTAATCTCAATATCTTTTTTTCAACTATAGGTGAAAAAATTGCCAATGGAATCCAGCCAGCGCCAACAAGCAATTTTACTTCTACAATTACGTCGCCCAAATCTTCCTTTCACATGCATCTAACTAACAAAGTTGAAGTAATAAAAATTATTGATGAATTGAAGCAAAATACAGCACCAGGTATAGACAATATCACCATGGATGAAATAAAACTTATAAAGCAAGAGATAGCAGAATGTGTTGCAAATTGTCTAAACAAACATATTAGGAAGGGAACGTTTCCTGAGGAAGGAAAACTAGCAAAAATAGCCGCAATCTTCAAGGGAGGAGACTGTATGGATCCAAATAATTACCACCCGATCGCGCTTTTAACAGGATTTAGTAAAATATTCGAAAAATTAATAAACATCCGTCTATCATCATTCATTAAGGAAAATTCATTTTTAAATTTACAACAGTTTGGTTTCCAAAAAAATAAAGGAACTTTTGATGCTCTTTTCTCAGTCACGAGTTTCATAAATACAGGACTTGACAAGGGTGACTATGTTGCTGCCATTTTTGTGGATCTGAAAAAGGCGTTTGATACGGTGGATCATGAGCATTTACTTCGTAAACTCGTATTATATGGCATTCACGGGAAACCAAATCAACTTTTTAGGAATTACTTAAAAGGAATATCGCAGAAACCAGTAGTCAATAATGTATTGAGCGACTTGGCACCTATGAAGTCAGGCGCTCCCCAAGACTCCATACTTGGCCCTACCTTATTCTTGTTATACACTAACAATTTAAATACATGTGGACTAAAGGGACACTATGCAATATATGCTGATAACACAGTTCTACTTTACTCGGGATGCAAAAAAGATTACTTAGAGAATACCATTAATGAGGATTTAACTACATATGTATTTGGTCTTAGAAGTATTTAGCGCTAGCTTATTATTACTTAATAAGCTAGCGCTAAATACTTCTAAGACCAAATACATTATTTTCAAACAGAAGAACAAGGAAGACATTAACATTGATATAAGAATTAATAGCGAAAAACTGGAGAGAGTAGCGGAATTCAAATATATTGGACTCATCATCGACCAACGATTAACATGGCTGTCGCATATAAACAACATAAGAAGACAATTAGCTCCTGTTATTGGATTACTGAGAAGATATGAAGGATTTCTCAGCAATATCAAGCAGATGGTGCTAAATGCATTCGTTTTGTCGAAACTACATTACGGAGTAGTAATCTGAAGCCAGTTATCAAAGCAACACCTTAATATCATCTCCAGGTTGCTTACCAAGGCGGCCAATAATTTTAACGTTCCGGGAAAGTGAAAACGCAATGTCTTTTAATTTAAGTTAAAAGAGTTTATTTAATTACAAAAATGCACAATAATCAGTTTAACACTTTCACTGATTTTAATTTTCACTATTAAAAAATCTAACACTTGTCCATAAATTTCTTATCGCAATTGTCTTCTAAATCACTTCACTATTACGAAACACACTATCGCAGTTCTTATCGCGGTCGAATGAATGATCATCCCCCCATTTATCCAGCTCGCCTTTATATAGGGTCTGTAGTCATTCAACCCAGTTCTCGTACATTGGCGAGTTCGCGGGAACATTCGAGCGACTGCAAATGAATGGAGCAGTGACTCACTTTCAGATGTTGTTCATGCTTGTTGGGTTCTCGTGGTTTCGAGTAAATTCGTGTTTTTCATTGTTGTGAAAACAATTGCGACAGTAGCTCGCAGAATTATTTGTACATGTAACACTGCCCCCACCACAGTTCTTTTCGCCCCGAAAAGATGTGTCGCCAGTTGTAGTCAATTCTCCCTGGATGTAACATGGGGCAAGACGGTCTAGATGCACGATTTTCATTTTGGCTCTCGGTTTACGGTGTTCCTGTATGCGATATACGACGTCGTTGATTCGCTTTGTGACTCGGTATGGTCCCTCCCAGCTATGTTGCAACTTTAGAGACCTACCCTTTCGCCGTTGCGGGTCATATAGCCACACCAAGTCATCTTGCTGGAAGCCAGTAGAATTAGCCTTTAGATCATACCTGGTCTTCATGCGGTCAGAAGCCGATTCGAGGTGTTTTCGCACTGTCCGATGTATCTGGTTCAACCGTTGTCTTAGATCACTTGCGTACTCCGAGATCGTTTGGGGTTTCTCAGGGGGTGTTCCGAACTTTATATCGGCTGGCAAACGAATAGTCTTTCCAAAAATTACTTTGGCTGGGGCTTGGCCGGTCGATGCATGTTCGGCAGCTCTGTACGCCATCAAAAATAGTGGGATATGTCGGTCCCAGACCCTTTGGTTCTCGTCAACCATCTTGGCAAGGTGTTTATTGAGAGTGCCGTTGAAACGTTCGACCATTCCATCGGATTGGGGATGCAGCGGTGTTGTCCTCGTTTTCCGTATTCCGAGCAGCTCGCACATTTCGCCAAAAACTTGTGACTCAAAGTTTTGGCCTTGATCCGAATGTAGTTCGCAAGGCACGCCGTACCTACTGACCCAATTTAACACTAGCTGTTCGGCTACAGTAGTTGCTTCCTGGTTGGGAATGGGGTAGACCTCGGGCCACTTAATGAAATAATCGGTTACAACCAGTGTGTATCAATTTCTCCATTCAGATTCAGGAAAGGGTCCTGCGATGTCAACAGCAATCCTTTCAAACGGTACCCCCACGTTATAGGTTTGCATTTGTCCTCTCAGTCGTCGTTTTGGACCTTTGACGGAAGCGCAAATTGTGCGTCTGCGACACCAGTCCTCTACGTCTTCTCGAGCGTGGAGCCAGTAAAACTTTTCCCGCAATTTCGCTAAGGTTTTGTTAACACCAAGGTGGCCTCCCGAGGATCCTTCATGCATTTCCTTAATCACATCGTCGATTCGGCTTTTGGGTAGTATAGTTTGCATCCTATAAGAGCTACCATCCTCCGTTTCCCATTTCCGCTTGAGTACACCACCCTCCACCTGAAGGGAGTTCCATTGTGCCCAATAGCTTTTCAGGGTTGCGCCATGCATTGAAACGTCTTTCCACTCAGGTCGCCCAGTCGTCTCCTTCCATACGAGCAATGGTCCGATGTCTTCATCGGCTAACTGGGCATTTCGAATCTCCTCCGCTCACTAACCTTCATCGAATTCGGCCATTATCACTCGCAGAGCAACCGTCGGCTCCTTTTCCTCAATCCACCGACAATGCTTGCAGTTAGCTGGACATGGATGACGAGATAGGGCATCAGCATTTCCATGAACTCTGACCTTGTGAAGTAGTTGGAGCCTCACTAGGTCGGGCCGGATCGTCGATCGGGTTGAACTAGTGTCGTTTGTTATGGTGCAATGTTCTTCATCAACATGACCAGGAAGGCATCTGTCTGCTTCTCCTTGATGTTGCCTTGGCACGGTGATGGGGGTGTTGGGGATGTCGATCTTCCTAGCCAACGTACGCCCCACGAAGTTGGCCCTTGCAGTTTGATGGTCCTCCATTCTAGGCTCCTGACACGGTCTGGATCTCCACCATCCTGGACAATAGCTCCATTTTCTTCGCTTCTTGCAGTCTCTTTGCAGGTGCCCTTTTTCTCCGCAATCCCAGCATCTAGGCGCACCATTACCCTGCGGCTCTCGCTCATTTTCCACGCGCTTACACCTGCACTCGTCTGCCACTACTTCACGGACCCGGGCAGTGGTACGAGTCGCATTTTTCGCTGCCTCATAGTTCAGACTATAAACCAATGCGTCCTTAACCGTTTGCTTTTGAGCTAATCGCACGGCTTGTTGCGATTCCTGGTCCTTTAACGCACTGATGAATGCTTCTGTTGCTGCGTCATCTCGATGTTCTGGGTCGTAAGCTGGATAAGCCAAAAGTGCCAGGCGCTTAATGTCTTGGGCTAGCTGCTGCAAGGTTTCGCCAGACTTTTGCATCCGATGCTGTAGCTGTGCCCGGTAAATCTGCTTCAGATGATCGTCTCCATAACGCATGTCCAGCGCATTCATTATAGCAGCCGGGTTTGAATGCAACTCTACGGGGATAGTCTGCAAAAGCTCGGCAGCTGGGCCTCTTAGAGCAAGAATCAATGCAGTTGCTCGTTCCTGCTCATTCCAGTGATTTATCCTAGCGGCGGCTTCAAACTGGATTTTGTAAATACTCCAGACCGTTTGCCCATCGAATATTAGTGCTTGCACATTTCTAGATGAGCTTTGCGCTGCGGTTATAAGTGGGGCTGGTGAGGCGGTTACTACTGCCTTCGCTGCTTCCAATTCTTTTTTCACTTTTTCCATCTCAAGGTTCATTCTCTCTTCGACCTGGCTGACCTTTTCCTCGACCTGGTAAACCTTTTCCTTGACGCCTTAAATTTGTTTGTTCAGGCTGCCGAGCTCCGCTTTTATTTCGGTGGACTGTTTTTGAAAATCCGCCTTGATTTCGATCGCTTGTTGATCCATTTTTGCTGAATGTTCATTTAGCTTTGCAGTGAAATTAGATGACTGTTCACTTAGCTTCGCAGTTAAATTGGATGACTCTTGTCGCTGCTCTTGCTGCATCAGCATCAGCATTTGCATCAGCGCATTTTCTGATTCCTTTGGTTTCGCTGTTTCTGCTTCACCACCTTCTGCGCCTTTTTCTGCATCTGAGGGCTCACCCACCATGGTAAATTCATTAATTTTTCACTGTTAGCTTGGTGGTATTTTTATTATTTCGACTTATTTTTTTTCAACAGTTTCCACGTTAAATTTCACTATTGTGCACTTTAAAAATGTTTAAATGTTTTCACTTTTCGAAATTTTCTTTCTCACTTCTGACACCACTGTCGCGTGTTTTGGTTCGCGGCCAATAATTTTAACGTTCCGGGAAAATGAAAACGCAATGTCTTTTAATTTAAGTTAAAAGAGTTTATTTAATTACAAAAATGCACAATAATCAGTTTAACACTTTCACTAATTTTAATTTTCACTATTAAAAAATCTAACACTTGTCCATAAATTTCTTATCGCAATTGTCTTCTAAATCACTTCACTATTACGAAACACACTATCGCAGTTCTTATCGCGGTCGAATGAATGATCATCCCCCCATTCATCCAGCTCGCCTTTATATAGGGTCTGTAGTCATTCAACCCAGTTCTCGTACATTGGCGAGTTCGCGGGAACATTCGAGCGACTGCAAATGAATGGAGCAGTGACTCACTTTCAGATGTTGTTCATGCTTGTTGGGTTCTCGTGGTTTCGAATAAATTCGTGTTCTTGATTGTTGTGAAAACAATTGCGACAGTAGCTCGCAGAATTATTTGTACATGTAACAATATGCGAAATCTACCAATACGTACACCAACCAGATTTGTGTACCAATCAGCGAAAGCATTAACATTTACTCAAATCGTTGAAGCAGAGAAAGCCAAGTTTATTTTTAAATGCTTGAATTCAAATTCGTCACATATTCAATTTATGAAAGTATCGCAGAAAAATGACTACAATGCGAGGAACGCAAATCAATTCATAATACCTTTTGCAAGAACGGATTGTCTAAAGAATGATGCTACGAATGATTCCTTGCGTACATACAACAATCTCCCAGATTCAGTTAAGGATGCAAACTCACTTATAGTTTTTTTAAAAAAAGGCTTAAAGAATATTTATTTAACAACGATTTAATCTCAGTGCAATAAATTTCTACATCGCATCTTAGGGCCCTTCTTGACCTTATCGTCGAGATTGTACTCGTATAGCAGAAAGATATTATTATGGAGAATCTCAGTCCAATGAATTTCAACATAGTATCTAAGGGCACTTTAAACCCTACCGTCGAGATGCTTGAAAAGACAGCTAACTTTATAACTCAGAGTTTTTTTTCCCACGGCGTATTACAAAGTTTTTTTTATACCTGAGAGCTGATCACGAAATGGACAAGATGAGATTAATAGGATAAATTCACATAATTTGTGTGCCCCCTTATACCGATGGTCTAATCATTGTCTGGGTGGCACACCTGAAGAAACGACGAAATGTGAAGTGCAGGTCGCTCGAGCGTTGTGCGACGAAGAAAGTGTGATGGAGAGAGTGGAAGGGAATGGAGGTATTTCAAAAAAAAACATGGGCGTGCTTCATTGTTACAGTCCATGCCAAAAAATTCAGCATTTGATGTCATGATCCAGTGTGACGAGTTATCTTTTACTTCATTTATTATTTTCCATATTTCTTGTGAGTTGTCCGCCGCTGTTACCAATCTTCTGGAGTAATATGAAAATTTAGCTTCTTTTATGAGACGTTTTGATTCTTTTAGGGCTTGGTTGGTCTTCAGGGTTCTTTTTGTATTTTTTATAAGCCGCCTACCTTTTGTTAATACTAGCCTCAATAACTTTCTTTGTTATCCATGTATGTTGTCGACATCTGATATTTTTCTCAATGGTAGAATCATGCTTGGACTCTGTGATCATATTTTTGAGCTCCATAAGGTTTTTAGGTTTTCGGTTTGTTAGCAACTGTTGAAATTTCGATTTGAAAAGATCCTTGTGTAAATATCTGAATATTTTGTGAGTAGGTTTTTGCTTATTGAGGCTTTGACCATGGACGACAATTTTTAGGACACGATGATCTAACTCCGGCCAGTCTGCAAGTGTGAATTTAATGTTTTCAGCAATTTTTTAATCTTTGTTACTATGTGATCTAGGCAGGTCGGGCGAGTAATTTTTTCCTTATTGACAATGACCGCTCCGTTTGTTTCCAGAGTATCCTTGAACATTCTCGATTCTGGAGATTCTGCAATCAGGTCTATGTTTGTGTCAGCAACTGTGATTAGATTTTTTTCAGTAGAGTATATTGCATCTATTACTGTGCAGAAGTCCTGCGCATTAAGACGATTGGGATTATAGTAAGTACCGATTTTTAAAATTTTATCTGCGCAAGTTATTTCAATTATTATTCTATTGTATTTGTAAGATGTTACTCTCTTTGTCATGAAATTAATTGTATTTTTTATATAAATTGCTGTACCTCCTCCTCTTCCGGGTCTGCTGGAAAAGACGGAGCTATATCTCGGAATATTGTAGTACTTTGAATTTTCAGGGTGGATCCATGTTTCTTTTAGTATAATCAGATCCATTCCGGGTTTTTGCTGCAGATAAATTTGAATATCACTCAGCTTGTGTCGTAGGCTTCTTATACTGGCATAAAAGACAGTTAATTTCGCGCCTGATTGAGTTTTGTGATTGAAAATCATCATCAAAATTCTATTCAGTACTCCTCCAAGCAATTACAATCCTTCTTTGATACCGTGGGCGAGTCTGCTCTGCGTGAGTGATCAGCATTCTTATTAATACCCATACAATTGTAATAGTTCTCATGTGTGCATTTGCATACCACGAGCTCATGTTTTCCTCCAAATTTCACACCGATTCGTTCTCCTTCGCATTTCGACGTCTTATGGTTATATTTTTGGCACTTAAAGCATATGATAACGTTAAAGTCTTCCTCCTCAAAATATGACCCATAATCAATGTTGACGTATTTGCTAGCTAATCTTTTATACATGCTTCCATTTACCTCAATAATGTGTAACCATTTTCCTTTTTTGTCTGTCTGACATGAATGAGCTCCATTTTTTCTCTGTTCCCAACATCAGGGTTTAGCGCCCGTATTACCGTCGTAGACCCTTATTTGTGAATTGATTATCCAGCCCATTTATAACCAGCCTAGGGTGACGCATCTTCGTCTCGGTAATGTCGTACTCATCCTGCATGGTATGTATGGTTAATCGGTATAGCTCAGATGCATTGACATTGGTCGTCGATTTTATTATCGCCCCACCATTGTGAATTTGACGGTCTTATCCTCGACTGAAAATCGACAAGCGTTTTATCTAATGATGTATGCTTTTTCGGCTTAATTATGATCCCTTTCTGGGAAATGATATCTGAGTGGAGCTCAGTTTGAGGCATCGAATGACACCTGTCCATATGTTGTTTTGTGTGTAGCTGCCGTCTTATCAATTAAAGAACTGACATTCGTAAACTGTATCTACAGGCTCAAACTATGTGTTTAGAATTTTCCAATGAGATTTCCAGAGCCTAACCCAATATAAGATAAACATCAAAATGCACGTGACCAGGCACAATTATGCCTGCGCGTTCCTTTAAGAGATGCTGAGTAACTACAACAGTAAGGCAAAATATAGAAATATAAATATGCCTTACCTGCTCTAAAACCACATTGATACTCCTCAATTATACTGTTGGCGTGTGATCCGATTTTATTTTCTAAGATTTTAGAAAATATTTTGTACGCCGTACAAAGTAGTGATATGCCTCTATAACTTTCGCACTGTAGCTTGTCACCTTTTTTGTGGATAGGTAATATAATTGATTGGCTCTACTCTCTCGGCATATGTTTTTGTTGCAAAATGTGCTGGACGATGCTGGACTTTGTGAATAGCTTGATGAACACTATTGCCACCATATTCGATGAGCTCCACTGGAATCACATCGATGCCCGGCTCTTTATTACTCTTTTTGGCTTTGATGATGGAACAAACTTCATGCAGAGTTGGTGGGGCCAATGGGAGCTCTCCGCATACATTTATTGGCTCCGATGTTCTGGAGCTGTGTGGAGGATGAAGCAGGTCCTTGAAATATGATGCAAATCTTTCTCTAATCTTGGTTTCATCAGCGATTATATGTCATCACAACAGAGCGTCCTGGTATTCCTACCTACGTACTCTTTGTATGCCTGGTTTTTTTTTGTCTAATGCATTCTGGCGCTCATCATCGAACCAATCATTCCTCTTGCGCCGGGCTTGATGTCCGATCGTCTGTTCTGCCAGGGTCCTAATAGCCGCTTTCACTTCCATCCAGAGCTTGTTGCTCGTCTTTAACGTTGCATGCGATAAGATAGGAGCCAGCTGGTTATCGAGGGTCTCCGTGAAATTTTTGGCCACAGACGCCGTTTGGAGGTTTTTGATGTCAAACTTTTGTAGCGGGCTGGTCTTCGCCAAATTCGCCTTTGACATACGACATTGATAGCTTAATTTAATCAAGTAATGATCTGAGTTAGAATTGGCTCCTCGATATGTACGGACGTCAAGTATGCTCGAGGCCCAACGTTGTTGGATCAGAACATGATCGATCTGGTTCTGTGTGTTGCCATCTGGAGATACGCAGGCCGTTTTATGAATGCGTGGATGTGGAAAGCAAGCCGAACGTATGACTAGATTTCTGCTACATGCAAAGTCAATCAGGGGCTGGCCGTTGTCATTTGTTTCATCGTGGAAGCTATATCTTCCAGTCGTTCCCCGATGAAATAGCTCATTGCCAACCTTAGCGTTGAAACCACCCAGAATTATTTTTGTGTCGTAAGTAGGCAATGAACCGATCAGTCCTTCCAGGTGATTGTAGAACGTTTTCTTCGTTTCTTTGTCCTTTTCTACGGTCGGGGCGTGGACATTAATCAACCAAATTTTGAAGAATTTCGCTTTTATACGGATTGTATACAACCGTTCATTGACTGCCTTAAAATCGATAACAAGCGATTTGAACTCCGCTTCTACCTGAATGCACTACTCTTATTAGGGGGTCGTAAGTAAAGTAGATCCTCTCAAATCTCGCTCTCTTTCGCCAGGCTTAGTTAGTCGTTTTGCTTTGGCAATCTATCCCTTTAGTAGGTTACCTCGGCCTCGACACCGTCGGGCCGAGTCTGGTTATCCCCTAATTCGTGAATGTGAATTTCTTTGTATTGGGCGCTTGTACAGGGAAAAAGGATCTGCTCCACGATACCTACCAGCGCATTCACGCGTCCTCAAACAAGTCCAATTCCAGTGAGGACCAAAATCCTCGCTCGCCGAGGCAGCAGACCATCGCTGCAGTCCTATACGGACATTCTATATCTATCAAATTCACTACACATCATCTAACCAATCATTTCGTTTGCGCCGGGCTTGATGTCGGATCATCTGTTCTGCCACGGTCTTAATTGCAGCTTTCACTTCCACCCATAGCTCGTTGCTTGCTTTCATCCATGTGTCTGACAGGATCGGAGCCAGTTGATTGTTGAGGGTCTCCGTGATTTTTTTTTCGCCACAGACGCTGCCAATTATAGTTCACATTATACCGCATGGCATGAAAAACAAATGACCAGCTGTGCTCGTCATTTTATCGGAAGAAGTCAATAAACCCGATTTTAATACAAAACATTTTCAAAAACTGTTCGACAAAGTAAGTTGAATAATACTGGTTCTCCGACAATAAGGTAAAGACACACACTAGTATACCATATAGAGCGCGTAAAGGGGCGGATTACGGATGCCTATCAAATCGTATTTACAGGTATCAATAATCCGCCCCATTACACACTACAATTTTTCGAGAGTTGCACAAAGTAGATGATCTATGTTAATAGTTGTTAAGAGAATAATAATGAATTTGCTTCAAGTGAGTGTTAAATAAAATATGGCTGGTATTATCAAAAAAAGTACTTACATTTATCAATAATCCAAACTTTCCATGGTCAAAAGGCTTAAATGCATGAATGAACTCCACCAAAGGATCTGTGTATCCCCACAACAAGGAATCGGCTGCCACCTTATGAAATAATTTCGGAGAAGCGTGTTCAACTCCAAGTTTGGTGGCCATTCTGACGAAGTATGATTGTTGTCGCATTGTCGCTAACACGGAAATGAAAGGAACATTTGGCACAACTACTTGGTCATACTGTTTCCCCGCTGAATGTTCCGGCAAAAATGTATATGCGCGGTGAACCTGCAAAAAAGCGTTAGCATTTATGTAATGAGTATAATATCCTATACAGTAAACCGTGTGCATTCACATAATTCCAAAAATTGTAATTGTAACCTACTTTGTATGTCACAGTTGAGTTCTTGTTGAATTGCACTTGAGTTTTTGTTGCGTTCTCCGAATATGTGTACGGTCCTAAATCGTCAACCTTCAACTTTTTCGCTCGCCCATTCATGAAATCGGCGATATTTGTGTAGTTGAAGATATGCACTTTGAGATGCGTACTTAGAGGCGGCCTTATCCACCATTCCGCCGCAACCGAGTTATTCGCTAATATTAATTTCTGAAAGTAAAAGTAATTTGAATCGCCGTCGAGATGATTAGATAAATGGACGTGTGAGTTTCTTACCGAAGTGAATTGATTGTTATAAACATCGGTGAACCACATGATAAAAAATCCCGTGGAACTTATGAAAAATGCCACGAATAAAACTGCTAACACTGAAATGCAAGGAGAAATTCATTAGTAAAAACTGTAGGTGAAAAATCGTAGAGAGTAATTTAAACGCAAATGAATCGAAAATAATCTTTAATCAAATGCTTGAATATAATTGTGTTTAGGGCGTCTCGCAACGTTTTCAGTCTAAGTACATAGACCTTCATTGCAATTAGAAAGTATAATTTAGTCTTCAATAACTGCAGTTTAGCGTATCAACGTATTAAGATAATAAAGCAAAAAATAATCGTTTATAATTTATCTTAAAACCATTATTAGCAGACAACAACAACGCATATTTTTATCTGAGTTCTACTCAAAGTACAACGAATTAGAAAATAAATAAGTTTGAACTGCACTCATTGAATAAAACGATCTTATTTTAGTAGTATTGGTATCAAGTACGACTATTTTCAAACTCAATGCAGAATTTTACGATTTAATCATTTCGAATGATTGCATGAGTTGTTGTTTGTTAGTGCTGTTGATCGAATGGAGCTCTAGACAAAAAGGCGCAAAGTATTCTGATAATTCTCAAACAAAGTTCAAACTTGTTTATTGCTTCGGATGCATTTACGTACGCTTCTGAAGATAACCCAGAACAAAAGCTTCTACAACAGCATCTGCAAAATATGATCGCAAATAAGGTTAACTCCCTACTTCGATTTCATTCAAAACCTAAAAGATAAGCATCGCTATTTATATTTCGATGGAAGACCATCTCCAGATTTCGTATTTGCAAAACAGGAGCTAGTAATTTAATCAGCTATAGAATCTTTGAATTTAAGCCTTTTTTAGGGTTACGTTACGCAATACAATATGTGGATAAATAGAATGATTTAATTGAAGCAAAACCTTTGTGACATGCACAACAAGTATATTCTTGCTTTAAAAGAGCTCCATTTTAACCAGCCAACATTTAGTTCCAATATTACTAAAATCATTGACTGATGTGAAGCTTAAATGTACTCGTATTACTCGTATGACACTAGCATTTGCAAGAATCGTAACAAAACTAAACACAATCGCTGCACGATACACACAAAGTAGCGCACAAATACTCCGCATTAAAAATGAAATAAGAACACTGTACATGAAAAAGGACGAAATCAACCGACAACTATTACATTCACACTTACAATTAACTAACATTATACAGCTCAAAACTAAATATGAGATCATGACGAAGAAACTTGACAAACTGATGAAAAAACAAAACAAAATGACCATACCAGTAACAAAACATTCTATCCACGGACTGTAAGCCTGTCAGATACGCCTTTTACGACACAAGAAATGGAGCTGTTAAATAAGGGATTGAAACACAACTCATATAATACAGACCGCAACAAAGACCTAGAACAACTAGAAATCGACACTGAACTAAGCATTAACAAACTGCCGCAGGAACAACAGATACATGCAAGACATACTGCAGTAGACATACTACAAAAAAATACGCACTAGCATAAACAAAACGGATTTCCACGAAGACCATAAGATATTAAGACACATTCAGACAAAGCTTACGGATAACCTACTGACAGCAACAAAGGCTGACAAAGGACATACAACGGTGATCTTAAAAATAAGGTTTACATACAAAAAACAATAGACTTCATTAACGCCAACGGATACAAACTGGTAACAAAGACCCCACCAATAAGTTCCGAGTGGACTTACGTACTGCCATTATACAACCCCCACTAATTATTCCTACAAATACTAAGCAACGCTACATAAACTCAAATCCATGCACACCACCTCTGAAAGCACAACCTAAGCTCCACAAACCCGTCGTCAACTACCACCCAGCTCCTGCATTCCAATTAGCACGGTATTTGGTAACGATAATGGCTGATGTCATGCACCTTGACGACAAATACGCATTAAAAAACAGCCGCGAGCTAGCAAATTCTCCCACCTCTTTAACAAACCCTGAAACTTGTCGACTATTATCATTAGACATCACCAACCTCTATACGTCTATCCCTGTCGATGAAACACTGGCCATACTAAAAGAAAAACTTTCATTCAACAACAGCCGACGATTCACAGATCAAATACTCAATCTCATAAAGACCACAATCAAACAGAAATATTTTAAGCTCAATAGCAACACATACATTGCCAAGGACGGTCTGGGTATGGGACATCTAATGTTCTCAATAATGTCAGAAATATTCTTACAATCCTTGGAAGAAGCCTTTATACCCAAAGTTGTCAAAAGGTTCAATGTAATATTTCACAGACGATATGTGGATGACACAAGAAAATAAACAAGACGAACTACTTACCTATATGAATGAAATTCGCCCGAATATAAAGTTCACTATGGAAAAAGATACAAACGAACAACTCAACTATATGGACCTAACTGTGACACGTGAACAAACATGATTGGACTACAAAATATACAGAAAACCACAACTGATCATAACATACATGAAACATCTAACCACCCCCGACAACATAAGCTAGCAGCGTACAGATCAATGGTGCAGAGGCTTCACTCCATCCCCATGACTCCTACTAACTACTCCAACGAACTAAACAACATTTACAGAATAGCTAATAATAACGAATACAAACAATGCGACATTGACAAACTTGTCCCTCAGTACAAACAAAGACAGGAACGCCAACCGACTGAAACTCATAAGAACGACCAACAGTGGGTTTCGTTAACATACGTAGGCTAAGAAACATACAAACTATCAAACTTCCTTAGGAAATACAAATTGCAAACTGCATTCAAAACGAACAACAACATTGGAAACAAACTGAAACCTAAACTGAATGACACATCAATATACGAAAACAGCGGCATATACAAACTGACATGCAAGGACTGCGACATGGTATATACGAGGTCTGTTCAAAAAGTACCCGGAATTTTTAAATTTCGCGAGTCTGGAGAGACCGTTTGTCGACATTCTTTTTATTGTGTTGGTATACATGCCTCTAAAGTATGATAAAATTTTCAGCCATATTCACTGTTTACTTTGTCTGTGGTAGTCGCTAAGGTTCGACGTGTTTTCATGAGCTCGGCAATTTTTGCTGAAGCTGGTGAATTTTGACCAAAAAAATAATCGCATGAACATCGCGCAGGAGCTGTTAAATGACGTCAACGACGATCAAAGTCTGCTTGAAAGGGTCATAACTGGTGATAAAACATGGGTGTACGGTTATGATGTCAAAACCAAAGCACAGTCGTCCACCTGGAAGCATTCAACGCTTTTGCACCACGATAACGCACCTGCTCACTCGTCGCTCCTTTTTCGTAATTTTTTGGCCAAAAACAATACCGTAGTCATGCCCCAACCTCCATATTCACCAGATATGACTCCGTGTGACTTTTTCCTATTCCCAAAGTTGAAGAGAACCATGAAAGGTCGGCGTTTTTCCTCGATTGAAGAAATAAAGGCCGAATCGCTGAGAGTGCTCAAAAACATACCAAAAAGTGAATATCAAAAGTGCTTCGAAGATTGGAAAAAACGCTGGCATAAATGTATTATATCTGCGGGGACTTTTTTGAAGGGGACCACATTGATGTAGACGAATAAATAAATATTTTTTTGAAAAACGAAAATTCCGGGTACTTTTTGAACAGACCTCGTATAGGAAGGACAACACAAAAACTAACGACAAGATACAAAGAGCTACAGAACAAGGTAGACTCCAATTATGCGACACACCTACAAAACCACGCACATCAGCCTGACGCTATGACAAACTCTATGAAATTGCTACACAAACAAAGCAAAGGACTGAGACTTGACATCCTAAAAAGGCTTGAAATTTATAAACATAGAAAGACAGACGGTGACATTATCAACGAACAACTTGTGACCAATTCCGACGCAATTTGATCAGTCCTAGACCACACTCTTAGACAAAAACGGAAACGAGATGAAACAGAACAAACGGACATCCAACAAGCAAAAAACAAAAACCGAATATCACTCTACCTGGTATAATTTAGCACTTGAGCAATTTACTTCCTGACCGCATGCCCCATCCGCTAATGACCCATCCGCTAATTACCCATTCGCTAATCACCCATCCGCTTAACCCATCCTCCGACTATATAAAGTCGTTCCCTTCAACAGATCCTTTAGACACTGAAGATGACTCAAAGTAGTCGAAACGCGTCTGCTCACACAACTAAGCAAGGCCCGACGGCTTTTAAAGAAAAAAAAATATCATGAATATCTTTTGAAAATTGGTTCAGCTAGTAATCGTAAAACAAAATAGTGGCTGTTGTAAATGCGAAGTTTGAATAATTTTGAGTTATTTTTCCCCAACTTCAACGTTTAAGGAACATGCTTTCAATACTTGATTCAATTTTATGAATGACTGTGAGTACCTACAATTAATACTCATAGGTGAAACAAGTCGAGGAGGTAGGGGAGAGCTGCTAACAGAAGGCCTTTGTAACCATTCTAGGGTTCGCAAAAAATTTCCTGATGCCATGAATCGACGATTTGAATTATTCGCCCAATAAGTTTAAGAAATCCTTCAAATTCATCCAAAAGATGCAAAGTTTCGTTCATAAGCAAATCACTGCCACGGTTTTGTTCCATGTTAAATATTTTTTCTAAATTTAATATTTAAGTAGTCCTACAAAAGGTCCTTAAACTTTGTGAGTTTAATCAAAATCGAATCATATACACCGAAGTTATAACCATTTCAAATTTCTCCAATTACAACAACAATAACACATGATTTTGGTATTTCATAGACTTTACATTGAATCTGTTACTGCAGTTTTGATTTGATCTTCTTGAAATTTTCAAATAATATCAATGACATTAATATTATTGGGAATTCATGAATTTAGTGGTTTTTGTTGAAAAACATTGGATTTTCTTTTAAACGTGCACATTTCTTTGACATATTTCTTGACTTTATACGTTGCCGGTGACTGCATTTCTGTTTACCCAATGTTTTTACTTTTATTGCGCACTACAAGTTCAGAAAATCGAAATAATTCATTTAATTATATTTAATTTCCATGAAATTTTCTAGGCCTAAGGGTCTTATATCAACCTACATAAATGTAAAACTTCAAGGAGTTTAGGAGCACGGTTTGATTTTTACAGGAAAACGTAGAGTCGAGTCGAGTGAATTTTGATTTCTGGAGTATTTGTTGCCTTTGGAGTCATTTAGACCTACCTATGTGATTTTTTCGGATTTTTGGCTCAAAGGTTTCAAATTGTGTAGGGAGGAGACACAAATATTATTCGCGCATTTCCCTCCGGGGCCTCTAAAGCAAAAAATGACTTATTTTTTAGATTCTGAAAGTACTAAGAGCTTTCGTTTGATACCCTACTCGAATAAATTGAATGACAAAAATTGGTTAAGGGCCACTTTGTTCTGAAGGGGGCAGCCCCCTTAAAAAAATTTAATATATTTGATAAGACCTACACTTTTGAGAGGCTGTGACTCCTGACCTTTTCACAAAGCCATATTTTCTGAAGAAATTTGTTATGACGCACGGATAGACGAACACATAGACAGATGGACGGACGAATAGACAGACGGACAGATTGGATAAGAAACCAGTATGTTTTTGCCAAATTTCTTTCTGACTGCCCTAAAAATCATAAAGGTAGATCCAATAAATTTGTTAAAATTCCTAATAAAGGGTGGTCCAACCAAAACGCATGATGTTAATTGTAAATAAAATAAAAAGTTTTCAGAGAATTATGTTAATATTTTTTATTATAATAGAAGAATCTACGGCAGTTATGTGTAAGACCAAATATCGCCCAAATACTCGCCACGGCTACAAAGGCATACTTCTATCCGATGGTCCATATTTTCAATAACTCTGAGATATAATTGAGGTTCAATGTCGATAATGTGCTGAATTATCTCATCTTTTAGCTCTTGAATTGTTTTTGGTTTATTGACGTACACTTTTTCTTTTAAATATCCCCAAAGAAAGAAGCCCAACGGTGTCGAATCACATGATCGTGGTGGCCAATTAACATCGCCACAACGTGAGATAACAAGGCCATTGAATTTCTCGCGGAAAAGAGCTATTGTTTCGTTGGCTGTGTGGCAAGTGACACCATCCTGTTTGAACCATATATCGTCCAGGCCCATAACCCCACTTTCTGACCACAGTGAGTTCGTTATCATCTTGCAATAGCGAACACCATTTACGGTAACTGCTTGGCCATCCTCATTTTTGAAGAAGTACGGCCCGATGACGCCACCAGCCCATAAAGCGCATCAAACAGTCACTCTTTATGGATACATCGGCTTTTCAACAATCACTCGTAGATTCTCGTTTGCCCAAATGTGGCAATTCTGCTTGTTAACGAATCCACTGAGGTGAAAGTGTGCCTCGTCGCTGAAGATGATTTTCTTTGCAAAGTCACTATTCCCTTCTGTCTGTTCAACCAACCATTTGGCGTATTGCCGACGCTTGAAATGGTAAGTTGGCTCCAGCTCTTGAGTCAATTGAACCTTGTAAGCGTGTAAATTCAAATCTTCATTTAAAATTCGCATCAGTGATGTTCGTGAGATATTCTATTGTTGGGCGCGACAACGAGTCGAGGTTGACGGCTCTTCTGCCACACTGTTGCGAACAACAGCAATGTTTTCCGCAGTATGAATTGGGCGAGCATGCACAGGTGATTTAACCTATCCTATAAATCCGGTTTGCGTATAATTCTCCCGATTGTGGACACATTTGGTCGGTTATGCTGACCAAAAAATCACGAAGTGCATGAAATACACTTTCATTTAAACGCCCATTGTCGTAAAAGGCTTAACAACCTTAACGTGCTGCCCAGTTGTGTACCTCTCCATGGTTGAGTTTGTCAAACACTGAAACAAAGAAATGTCAAATTAGGTTGGGCGAAAAACTTGACGTTAAGGTTGACTCACAATTAACATCGTGCATTATGGTTGGACCACCCTTTAGTAGTACGATTGAATATTTTCGTCAGTAAAACTGTATCAGTATCATTAAGTTAAATGAAATCAGACATTTAAGTAGTTCTTCAAAACATAAGTTTCAATAAAATTTGAATTTCCTCTGATTACAACAATCATTCACGATTTTTCTACTACATGGGCCTTCCATCGAAGCAGACCCTACACTTTTGATTGAATCTTCTGCAAATTTTCAGATCAAATCAAATAAACCAAGTTGGGCAGATAGAACCAAGTTCATGTCAAAAGGGTTTTGTACTTAACCTACAATATGTGGATAAATAGAATAATTTAATTAAAAAAAAACTTTTATGACAAGCACAACAAATATATTCTTGCTTTAAAAGAACTCCACTCTAGCCAGCTAACATTTTTTTCCAATATTGTTACGAACGAGCGAGTGGAACTCCCGCCTACCGTTTAGCGTTAAAAGCGTCAGCCAATGACGCCAATGTACATTACGGCAGATAAACAACATCATGATAACCATGTGCGTTACGGCCGCTGTGAAGCTTCAACATATGGATGACGCGTACATGGCAGCGAGTAACCACAAGCGACAAGCTCTATGTATGAGCAAGCTGATGGAATAGCGATCATGTGAAAGCTTTTGCGTGCCGACTCACAGCTGCGGCGAATATGGGGGCGAAAAGCTTTCCTCGCTCATATGCAACGTATTTCCCCCAAGCTGGCTACGATAATATCGTAATATTGCAGAATGGCTCTCATTATATCAAAATTGATAAGGTGAAGCGGGGAGAGAAGTTTACAGTTAATGAAAAATCACGTTCTCATCGTCTCAGCGATTTTAGTGGCAAATTGGATCAAAAGCTCGTACTGCATTGATATTTATAGTCTTGGAGTCTTATACCAGTCAGTCTTGTTCAAATCCAAAAGGGAGCGTGCTGCAACCCATTCTTCATCTACATCGTTCAAAGTATTTGCGATTAAAATTTAGCCGAAGATCTTGTCCTGTGTACGAGAAAGTGGTAAGGGGTAAGGTGTTGGCTTGAGCCGCGATCTCTTTCGGCCCTTTGGCGTTTCATGCCGCGCGGCCACCCTGATCCACAAGCCCGTCATTTTAGTTCCCTCTACAGGCTGGCGCTCACCTATGTGAAAAGCGATTTACCTAATATTGTTAGTTAGTTGATTAATCAATTTGGTGATAATAAAGTTTTAAAAAATGAACAATAAAATGAAAAGTAATTCTTTGAAGTGGGCTCTTGCTTTTGTTGGTTTGGTTTAAGTGGACAGAGTAGTAGGTAGGTGGTGTTACAGCGAGTTCTCTCTCTCCCGGGAGCCTTGATGTTGTATTTAGGATACACATCAAGTTAGCTCCCAGTTCATAACAGCATACATAGGGTATACTGGTTTGTTACAAAATTGGCGCAGCCGGTAGGATATCGGTTTTGCAGAGACCACAATGTAGCGCATTGTGTATTAATATTACTAAAATCATTGACTGATCTGAATCTTGAATATGTTTGCGTTATTCATCTTTTCTGAAAATTTGGAGAGGATTCAATTAAAAGTGTAGTGTCTGTAATCGGAGGAAATTCAAATGGCTATAATGTCGGTAAATTTTATTGAAACTTATAGAATAAAACGATATTTTGAGGAACTACTTATGGTGAATGGCTGATTTTATATAATTTAATAATACTGATACAGTTTTACTGCCAAAAATGTTCAGTTCTACTACAATTAGCAAAGTTCAATGAATTTCAGCCTCTAAGTTGTTTGTTATTGGATCTAGCTCCATGATTTTTGAGCTTTCTGACAGAAATTTTGCAAAAACATACTAGTTTCTCATCCTATCGACCCGTCTGTCCATTCTTTCGTTCATCTGTACATCTGTCCGTCCATCCGTGTGTCATAAGAAATTTCTTCCGAAATCTGCAAAGCTCAAACATTTTGAAAAGGTTAGAAGTGGTGGTGTCTCAAAAGTGTAGGTCTTATCAAATATATCAAAATTTTTTAAGGGGCCCCCCACTATAACGAAATGGCCCTTAACAAATTTTCTCCTTAAATGCAGTCGAATAGGGTATCAAATGAAAGTACTTTCAGAATCTGAAAAAAAGTCATTGTATACATAAGGGGTCCAGAGGGGAGGGGAGGGCGAAATGCACGAACAATATTTGTATCCCCTCTCTACACGATTGGACACCTTTCAGCCGAAAATCCGAGAAAATCACGAAATTAGATTTTTATGAGTCCAAGGGCAACAAATATCTCAGAAATCGAAATTCTCTCGACTATGTTAATAATGGTATACTTTGTAAATTCTACACTTTCCCGGGAAAATAGAAACAGTGCCTTTAAACTTCTTAAGGTTTTACTTTTATGTAAGTTGATATAAGATCCTTATGCCTACGAAATTTCATGGAAATCAAATCATAACTAAGTGAGGTATCGCCATTTCAATTGTATGGAATTACAAAAACAATAACACATATTGATAGTTAATATATATTTCAAATCGACCAAGGCACTCTTATTTTTTTCGGATTTTCATGAAAATTTAAGGAAGAAGAAGGCTTACTTAAATATGTACAATGAGCCGAACATTCAGAAAAATTATTTAACATGGAACAAATTCGCGGCTGTTCTGTGCTTATGAATGAAATTTTGCCTCTTTTGGTTGGATTTGAACGATTTCTTAAACAATAATTGGGTCTCCGCAGGGGGAATACTGGCCGACAGGAATACTCTTGGAGGTTAACATTCTTTGGGGATATCCGCCCCCATGTACCCAAGGAAATGCCAGCAGGAGAAATGCCGGTCGACAAGAGTACTCTTGGAGCCTAGTATTCTTTGGGGACCGTCACCCCCCGCGGACCAGAGGATATGAGGGGTGCCGTGAAGTGCCCTCCCGGGATTACAAGTAACGACTCTGATTGGATCTGGACTATGCTGTGGACAACGAACTGGAATTTATGCTTTGGGCTTGCGGATATGATGGTTTGGACCTAGTTGCTTTGCACGGTAGTGCCAAGGTGACACTCGTACGTGAATGGCTTCAATTCAACTCTCATACCGTCTCCGTCCCGATAAAACCTTGGCAGACCTCGGAGTTCGTTCGAAGTTCGCACCATTGGGTCGGTGGTGTAGGTTCGGTTGAGACGGGCACCCTATTAGCGCTGGTTTGGCTCTGAGTACTCGTCCCCATAAGGGCTTATGCCAACACTCACTTGGCCTCCCTGCTCTGCAAAGATAACCATGGAATCAAAACATGACTACACACACGAACGGAGATAGCGGCTCAAAGGGGGGACCCAACAAAACTGGAGTAACCAAAAACCTTAAAAAACGATCAGAAAAGAAAGCAAAAATAACAACAACGATGAAGCAACCACGATGTTAACAGCACATCGGGAGCGGTTAGAGTCCGCAATTATCTCCCTTAGTTCTTCTCCTTCCTTACGTAGTTAAGGCTGCCAGAAGAGCTAAGAGAGATAATTGCGGACTATAACTCGCACTGGACAAGTGTAAGTGGCACTCACAGCAAATTTGCAGTCAAAAACTCATTCGACCTTATAAGCAGGTTACAGTCCATCGGAAAAATCAATGACAACAAGATTTTGATATCATTCGATGTGCAATCCTTGTTCCCGGATACTCCAGTTAAGCATGCGATTCACCAGCTGGAAATATGGTTGCACCAATTTGGGAATGCAACAGATTGCAAGAAGAAAGTCAAAATTTATAAAAACTTCGCATTAGCTTGCATGAGTAGAAACTATTTTACGTTCCGTGGTAAATTCTATAAGACCACAGCAGGCATTTCTCCATTGAAAGTCGAAATCTTCATAGATTACATCGAATTAGTAATCGAAGAACGAGGAATTATGCCAAAAGTATGCTTCAGATATATTGACGACGTATTCGCTATAGTTTAAAAGGATAAAGATCAACACATTCTCGACGAAATCAACACGATGCACCCAAAAATCCAATTCACGATAGGTAAAGAAAATAATGGGGTGCTACCATTCCTGGACCTACTCGACCTACTACTGAACAATGGCAGAAACCTTGAATTCGAAGACTACTGAAAAGCAACCTCAACACAAAGGACGTTATTGGCAACATCAGCACATCCAACCCCGCGGAAAATGGATGCCTACAACTTTATGGTACATCGCCTTGTCACCTATCTCTTAACAGTTCAAGGTTTCGAGAAAGCAAAAACATATATTTTGGATACAGCACAGAAAAACGGATATAGGGTGAACATGATAAATAAACTCTTATTTAAATAACAATATAACTCCTTCAAAAATCGTCATACAACATTGTTCACCCAAAATAACAATGATACCACAAGATGGTTAAGCATCCCGATGACAAATTCGGTTTACAAAATCAAATCGCTCTTTAAAAAATTCAATATCCACATCGTTGCATCCAGTAGAGGCACCATTCTGAGAAATCAAATAGGAAGCGAGAAAGACGCATTACAAACGTCGAAAGAAAGCGGAACTTATAAAATCAATTGTAAAGATTGCGGAAAATGTTATATCGATTAGACGAAGCGATTGATCGCAACAGATTTTCAAAAACACATGAAGGAAGCTATCAGTGGCAAATGACGAGGCATCAACATTCGATTAGCGGTGGCATTGGATATGGTGGAAGAGGGATACAATATAGGATGCAACAATCTGCACCTTCTGTAATATAAAGATCGACTCCACACCCTCGACGTTTGGGAAAACCTATACATACTGCGACAAGATCCACCAACACGCATCAATACGAACGAAGGTAATTGTCCATCAAAAGCAATTAAGGTACTTGCTGTGATGAAGAAAAATACTACATATAGCCCTAATTGATTTAAATAACTAATGACATGCTGATTTCTTTGTTAAATATATTTTTTCTATTTAATTGAAGCTTAATAACCTATAGTATTTAAGTCTAGTTGTGGTTTGTCAATGATCTAGTAGCTAAGTACTGAAGAAGAGAGTTAGTTGCTCTTGAAACGCGTATGAGGCTATTGTAGTCGGAGAAGCTGTTTTTTTACTTCTATCGCTCACTACAAGTTCCAAAAATCGAAATAATTCACACATACTTATCACTGAAACCCACCTCAATTCATAGCACTCCATGACACTCAAGGATTTTGAATTCGTAAGAAACAATGGGGTAAACGGTGATAAGGGAGGTGGCACCGCGGGATATTGGTAAGAAGACCCTATTGCTTCCAAAATATTTAAAAAGTCAAATTCAAAAACTTTGAATCTCTTGAAGTGTCCGTTATCAAAATTTTACTGCCAGTTGGGGATACCCTCTTCGTTATCTCTACCTATTCAACTGATCTCAAGTTCAAGGAGGAGATCAATTCTTTTTTGAAATACTCGAATTGAACAGGCTACATAATTATTATATTTTCGCGGAGGACCTGAGTGCCAAGCATACATCATGGCTGAACGCCACCAATAATCCAAGAGGTGTATACCTGAAATCGTGGGTAATATATAGCTAAACTGAATACAGGTGCAATCTATATGGGTTTGAGTTCCTAACATATCCTAGGACAAATTTATATTTGGATCTCTGCATTGCTGACGCAAGACTTGAATTCAGCTTTAATAGTCTTCAACGAAAACTACAGGTGCTTCCTAACAATACCGACCATAGCACAATCGTAATGGAAATCAATTATCAAATGATGTCTTTCTCATTCCAGTTCAACATGAAAATCATCGGTTGAATTACAAAAAAAAAACCGATTGGGGAAAGTTGCAAAAGAAGTTTCATCGAGAGTACGAGAAGCAATGTCCTCTTTCTGATGATGGCAATACTTGCTCAATGGTTTCCAACGACAGGGATCTAACCAACGGTGAAATAGATCTATATTTGAATGGGTGGCTGGAAAAGCGTTGCATGTCTTTTTTTTCACAAAGTCGGTTTTGATGGATAAACGATCTTTGTCACTTGCTTGATGGAATTCAACCTTGAAGTAGCTAGTTTTCAAACCGCTAGATAGCCTATAATGTGCTAGAAGGGGGGCTAATCATGCTTGGGATTGATGGAAAAACGTTTCATGTTGGCAGTGTTGATACCCACTTGTTGCTGTGAGGTTTCATAGTGTGTTTGCATTGTTTGTCATGAATATATCGGCTAGTGATTTAGAAATAGTGAATAACCGTAAACGTGCCGTTCAGTTCGCGAAATGTAGTGACAAGAAGCGTAAAATTATGAAAGACAGCGGAAAATCATACAAAGCCAAGCGCGGAAAGGGTGATGTCGTTCCTGAAAAGGTTCCACCTTCGAATCCTCGAGGTTGTACAGCGGCTTGTGAGAAAAAAGGATGCATTTCTCTTAGTATTGCGTACGTACATATTTATTTAATCAATTTTACGGTTTGACGTACAATGAACAGTCTCTTTTACTCCTTAAATTCATCGCCCTACGGGAGCCACGGAAAAGGTGTACCGGTAAATCAGATTCCACATCAATACGACAAGCTTCTTTTGATTATTCCTTGAACCTGTGTGTCCTAAAACACTGTGTAACACGTTTGCCATTAAGCCAAGGCGTATTCAAATTTTACAACAAAAAATGAAAGAAGGTCAGCTTGCACCAAAAGATAAGAGGGGCACTCACTTGAACCGTCGCGGTCGTCATGCGCTCGATGCTACAGTGAGAGGGAACATTAGAGAGCACATTGAATCTTTCCCTATAGAAATTAATCATTATAGTAGGAATGTCTCATCGAAAAAATGTTTGATTCAGTGTCTCCAAAATGTACCGTTTATTCAAGCAGAAATACCCTGATAATCCAACAAACTCTACTTTGTATAGTAAGATTTTCAAAAGAAAGTTTAATTTGAGGTTTGGGACACCTCGCTCTGACACATGCAAACAGTGCGATCAATTTTACGCCAAGTTAGTACTAGCTCGGAATGATGAAGAGAGGAAATCGATCGAAGTTGACAGTCGTCTACATCATTGCAAAGCTGACGAAGCATATAAGACTCTCTCAGAAGATTCAGCAAACAGAAATGCTATAAAAATATGTGTAGACCTACAGCAAGTCTTATTTAAACCTATGTTAACTCATGGCGACGTGTATTACCAACGGCAGTATTCTACATACAACTTGGCAATCCACAATATGACGGACAACGTTGCAAACATGTTTGTATGGCATGAGTCGCTAGCGAAGCGGGGTTCAAAGGAAATCGGGTCTTGCATTTTGAGATACATAACATCTACATTTCGACCACTACCCCCTGGCCAGGAAAGGAGATTGATCGTTTGGTCAGACCGATGTACAGGCCAAAACAATAATTGGAATACGTTCATCCTGTATAGTTATTTAGTGAAAATGCGTTATTTCACTGAGATTCACCAAAAATTTTTGATTACCGGCCATTCATTTCTTCCATGTGACAGAGATTTCGCCCTTATCGAGCGTGCCAAGAAAAGAGCGAAAGCTCTTGTTCCAGGTGATTGGAAACACGTAATAGCTGGTGCAAAACTAAACAAACCTTTCTTTGTCTTTGAAATGGATCAAAGTGATTTTAAAGACATCGAAGCGCTTTCTCCAGAAAAACCTAGGAAAAAAATGAAGATAACAAAATACGTCTGGATGAAGATAACTGCCGATGACTCAGTTTCACTGTATGTGAGAGAGACACACAACATATTGCGCCCTTGGATTTCAGAGCAGGTGTTTCCGACCCGGTTTAATCCATGTGACGTCAAGGATCTTCCCAACCTCTACTCAGCACTCCTGCCTATACCAAAAGAGAAGAAGAAAGACCTTATGAAAAGGCTCGGTATCTCACAGATCCTGACCATAGGGCATTTTATGAAACTCTCCCATCAGTTGAGTAGTATTTTGGACAAAGCTGAGTGTAGCACCCGCTTATGTTTTCTTCAGTAACACTGACTTGTGTTCATTGTAAATGTTTGTGTAATTGTCATTGTTCATGTAAGTGTTTGTTTATTTTCTGTCAATAAAATTGGTTTAACCACTTCAATTTTGTTATTCTTATCCCTCCTCCAATATCCCATGTCTTTCATTTTTCTGTTGTTGATCACCAAAATGTGAATGAACATACCAATGAATAGGTAGATTTTGTAAACCCAATAAGTATGATTTTGCAACTGAGTGAGTTTTATTTAGTGGAAAAACGTTGTATGTTGCTCTTTAGTTTGCCAGTTGCCGTTTTGGACCATATTCACTCTCCTGTAAAATTGAACTTCAGCTACATGTATCGTTTTTCGAGCCAGGTATTCATTTGTCGAAGTTAGAGAAGCTGACGTTGGAAACGATTGAGAAAGTAGTTCCTGAGATTTAAAATCGAAACAATATGGAAGGATATGACCAACCATCGCAAGATTGAAAAGATTGAAAAGCGTTCTGCTCGCATGCGGCAAGAATATTTATTGGTGATTTTTTGACATTGTTGAAATTACACCTGAAGCATGTTCGGAACTTAATCCGTGCATACTTCAGGAGTGAGTTCAGCAACCAATGGGCATAAAAACTGAAAGGTATTAACCGACAGGACCCATAAGGCGTTTTCATGAAAGCGAATAGCTTATTCTGTAAGAAGTCTTGCATGCAGATATTGAATCTTGAAGTGTGATAAACCTTCTCAATAGGGCTGGTATCGAAATTCATAGTATGGCTCCGAATACATATGGAAACAGGATTATATGTGATCGATTGCTGAAACTAGCCCTGATCGGAACTCATTTTCAATTGGTTCATCTACCAAACCCTAAGAGATGGAATCAAATATTTTCAGAGGTTATTGAAGCAAAAGTTTCCGAATTCAAAGCAAGCATTTCAATGAAATATCAACATCTGATCTCATTCCGAGCTTGAATTTTATTGATTACTTTGTCAGCTATGAAGAGGTGTATTTCATATTTGGCAGGATAAATTACAAGAAATGATGTTGTACTGATGGTATTCCAAACATAGTTTCCAAACATTTGCCTGAGGTTGCTATTAGGAATTATTGCATATTGTTCAATAACATGTTGAGCTATTCATATTTTCCAAATAAGTGGAAAAAAGCTAAGGTATTTCCGATCTTTAAGAAAGGAAAGGAATATTCATGCCTGAAAAGCTATCGCCCAATCAGCTAGGTATTTGAAGTGATACTCAATAAAGCATTAAATGACCATATTGATAAATACGAGTTGATGCCGAATTGCCAATTTGTTTTTCGTGCCAGGTATTCGACCATACATGCTATGACGAAAGTAACCTCAGATATCTGTTGGAAACTAAATATCATAGAAAGCCTTCGATACGGTGCGGTTAGATGAACTAATTTTCAAACTCCTTCAGGACAGGTTGTCCAGACATCTTGTCGCCATGATGTGTCATATTTTATACGGGAAATCATTTGTTGTTACTGATGGAAATCTGATGATAATGCGCGACTTCAAGGTCTTGAATGGTCTACAGCAGGGAACAGTTACCGCGCCTCTGCTCCTCTTAATATTCATTCGCAAGCTATGGAAGGGCTTTGATTTTAACGTCTCGCCAACGAGATCATTGGTAGCATTTGCTGATGATCTGATCATATATACGGCATACCAAAAGCTACAATAGTTCAGAGCAATCTTCAAAAAAATGTTCAATGATGTGTAGCTCTACACCGAGAATTGGCGAATGAAAATCAATGCGCAGAAGTGCGAAACAATTTTCTTTTGGACAACGCTGCAGGGGGTCAGTCAAGAGCTGAAACGCAATTGGAAGGATTTATACATCATGGCTGGTGAGTGTAGTTCAGAACGGGTTCCACATAAATCCTGTGTTCAAAACCTCTGTACTATACTGAACATGTTAAAATCAGGCTCAATAAGGCACAAAAAGCAGTCATGACCCTTCGACGACTCTTCCATTCCAGATAAATTAATCAAATGGTGAAAGCTATCTCTTACAAGTACCTGATTAGACCAGTTTTGATATATGGATGTCAGTTCTGATACAACCAGAGTGCTAGTACTATGGAAAGGTTGAGAGTTTTATAAAGGAAATGTCTTCGTGCATGTACTGGTTTATACAGAAAGCCTGAGATGGATTGGAAGCACTATATATCGAATAGAAGAATTTATCAAACTGCCTAAGTGACAAGAGTTAATATCTTCATAATCAGACTACTTCGGAATCATATCGCAAGATCTGTAATTTTGAGCGGAAACCCCTTGGATTTCACAGCCATTCCACCCTACAGATGGACAAATTGAGATTTGTCTCACTACTAGCTTCATCCCTCCAGAAGCATTCGTGTATTTCGACATGAATCGATATGTTTTTGATTCTGACAGTGTTCCAATCATATATCCTAATCATATATCCCAATCATTTATCCCAATTATATATCCCATCGATAAGAAAATAAACCATCCTCCAAATTTGAGTTCACGAGGCCAACTGTTCCAATGGAGATACTCACTTGGTAGATTTGTGGAGGCAAGTCCAGTTGGGACGGGGCGATCTAGGTGTGGGTGGCTGAATGACAACATCTAAATTATTTGTGTTTATTTTTTTTTTGTGTTTTCCATTGGATTGTTTTGAGTTTCAGCTCATTATTGCTACATATATTGATGTTGTTTGTTTGTGTTAACAATTTGGGAATAGATTTCAATATTAAGTATATGTAGGTGTATATTATGTTTATCATATATAGATTTAGAGATAAGGTTTAACGTTTAGGTTAGGAAAATTATGATCGCATTTTTTTGGGATAACATAAAGTTTTTGATTGAATTTTATTAGAATTAAGTTATAACATATAAGGTATAGGATAAAAGTTCACTGTTGTGTTAATATCACAAATAATTTTTGAATAGTTTTGGTTCTCCATTTTCCGATTGGATCATAAAATATGCAATAATTTTAAGTAGTTAAGTTTGATGTTGTATTTTTTTCATTTGATGTTTTTAATTGATAACGTAAAATTTTAAAGAGAGCCAATGGGCCATTACGTTTTCGTATTTTGATTATTTGGGCTTTGCTTTATATTCTTTGAAAACTTACACATTAAAGCGCTTTTGACTTGGACTAGACTTTGAACAATGGAAACCGAGCTTTCAAGTATGTATTGTATATATACAGGGCTTTCCAATAAAGGGTGTAATTTAGATATTAAAAGAAAAATGCCATTTTTAAATATAAATGATCGAATGTTTATTTCATTATTTAAAAAAAGGTATGCGGTTAGTAGTGAAAAATAAGATCATTCAAATGACTACCACGACACACTTATAGGACCATATCTTTTTCATGAAATTTTCCATAACCAAATCGCAAAGTGGCTGCCCTATGTCCTCGATAGCCTCACTAATTCCATCTTTGAGGTCTTGAATCGACGCTGGGCTGTTGGCATAGACCTTTTCTTTCACGAGCCTTCAAAGGAAGGAGTGGCAAGCTGTTCAATGACAAGATCTCGGTGGCCAATTATGATCACCTCTTCGAGAGATAACACGGTCCGGAAACTTTTCCCGTAAAAGATCAATGGTTTCGTTGCTTGTGTGGCTTGTAGCACCGTTTTGTTGAAATTAAACGTTGTCCTGATGAATACGATCCCGTTCCGGCTCGCCATAGCGCAATCCATTCACCGTAACTGTTGCTCCAGCCTCATTTTCGAAAAAGTAAGTTCCAATGACTCCGCCGGACCATAAACCGCACCCAACAGCATACATTGAGTAACGAGAGGCTTTTCAATAAACACTCTTGTTTTTTTCGAGCCCAGATGCGACAATTTTGCTTGTTGACGAAGCCACCGAGGTGGAAATGGGCCTCATCACTCAATATGATTTCCGGATCATTTTCATGCATTTCAAGGACCCAATCAGCAAAGACACGACGTTGTTGGTGATCGACCGGCTTGAGTCTTATGTTAACTGAACTTTATAAGCCTTAAGACCCAAAACTTTATGCAAAATACGGTGTAATGACGTTTGTGGAATGTCTAATTCCAAAGAACGACGAGGAATGGATAAACCTGGGTTTTCTACAACACTTTCGTCTACAACAGCAATATTCTCGGCTGTTCTTGAGTGACGTGCACGGGTTTTATTCTTCACATCACTTAATTGTCGCAACAGCTCGAATTTTTCCACCAATATCTGTATTGCAGTCCGACAAGTGCTTCATGACGACCCAAAAATGTTCGAGTTTTACGAACCGTCTCTGGCAAATTTTCACCATTTTTATAGTGAATTTTAATAATTTTAATGCGTTACTGAAGCGTGTATCGGTCCATTTTTATTAATACCGTAGTTTGTAATTGACAGCTTCAATAGTGATATCTATCGAAATATCAGGCTATTCAAAATAATACCTCTAATTGGAAAACCCTTTATATGCAAGCAAAAAAATCGAAACGACTTGTGAAAGAGACAAAATCATCATATTCCGCAAGAAGAATGAGAGCATCGGCTGTCAACTCCCATGAAATTTGGAAAATAATAAATGAGGTAAAGGATAACTTTTCGCCCTGGACTATATCACCAAATTTTCAACTGAATCTTCATAAATTAAATATTTTTTTCAACAATTGGAGGAAGAAACAACAAAATAATTTAAAAACCACAAATACCTCAATAAAATCGATGTCTCACATTTATCACAGAAATAAAATGGAAGTCTTAAACGTAATCCCAGACTTGAAAAAAATCAAGTGCCAATCGTTGATAGCATCACGATGAATGACGTTAATATAATCAAGGAGAACATAGCCGAGCTTATGAAAAATATAAACGTACATATTGGGAATGGGCCATTTCTGGAAGAGCAAAAACTTTCAAAAATAGTTTCAATATTTAAGGATTGTGATTACTTTGACCAAAATAACTGTCGCCCGGTAGCGCTTCTAAGGGATTTAGTAAGATATTTGAAAAAATATTAAGTACTCATCTAAAATCATTCGTACTTAAAAACTCTATCTTAAAGCAACAGCTGGGATACCTTAAGGTAACAGCCGGGATACCAAAGCAAAGCATTATTTGGTACAGTACGTAGCATTGAATACTAAAACGTCAAAATATACTGTACTTAAGCAAAAGAACAAAGAAGACATAGATATCGGCTTAAATATTAGCAGTGAAAAATTCCAAAGAGTGTTAGAAATGAAATATAATATCTCGCTCTTATCATCGATCATTGTTTAACCTGGTTGCCACTCATAAATAGCTTAAGGAGACAATCAGCTTCAATGATAGGCTTCTTAAGAAGATATGAGGCTTTTTCCAATGCACTGGGTGAAGCGTGGATCCGAAAATTTTTTCCAGCTAGGTATCTTAGGGCATTTTTGGCGCTTTCGGCGAGATACTTGAAGAGACAGTTCATCCGAGTTTTTCTTTTAATGCGTCGTATTATATGAATTTTTTTAACTCTAAAACTGACTATGAATTGGACTAAATATTCATCAAAGGATAAATTAACATTATTTTCTGTACCCTCTTATAACGATTTATTGATCATTGTCGGACAGGTATACGTTACGTGACGGAGAAAGAGTGATGGAGAGTGTGGTAAGGAATGGAGGTATTTACAAAAAAGTGGTCAAATTTATCCATTTCAGCATCATAATAATGGGAACTGGTAATGAAAGAAACAAAGTGCACCTTAAAATACAGCTCGCAAATAAAATATTTCATTTATTTTTGGCGAATCCAAGGACCAGCAGCATACATAGGGAAACAAAGCTCCAAGTATATGAATCTATAGTAAGACCTGTGCAATGCTAACATGGACCCTAACCCAAGCATCCGCGAACATATTGAACGCCTTCGAAAGATGGATCATAAGGGGAATAATCGGAGCGAAGCTAGACGGCGACCAATGGCGAATTCTATGCAACCATGAGCTGACGAGCTGGAGCACTCAACGATTGTATGACTGCAGAAGAAATAAACTGGTCACGTGAATCAAATGGGCGAGCAACGGTTATCCAAAAAGGTATTCGCTAGGAGAACTAAATGGTGTAAACTAGTGGGGAAACCGAGGAAACGCTAGTCGAACTCGGTTGATGAAGACAGTCCATCGCTGTTCGGATTTTAAAATTGTAAGATGCGGTAAATGGACGAAGAAGCGCCCAAAGGGTCAGTAGTACCACGAAGAAGAAGATAATAAAAAAGTAAAATCCCCGTTGGCAGCACCAGCCGGAAAGGTAAATTTCTCGTATGTAGCGTAAGGCTTCGAAAAAGAAATTGGCTTATCTACTACTGGACTTCTTATTGCAATTTTTGTAGCACTACATGGGTATTTATTAACAGAAAGGATCTGTCGCCGTTCGTATTAGAGGCGCAAATATTTTGCTAATTAAATTGAGTTGCACACTTATGGATCACATATTGAAAATCGGCGGGTAATAAATTGTTATAAACATATTTATACTCGTTCCGCCCTTCTCACATTTGCTGTTTATACATTTGACAGTGGTTATCAAACAAAAGTGATAACTTTTTGGCTTAAATAGCTCGAATAGTTAATTGAAAAAGATTTCCATAAAAGTTTAATCAGCACTTGCATTGCCATTAATATATACATTTTCGATTCTTTTCTGAACCATCAGGGGCCGTTATTTTGAATTTCTATTGAAAGCGGCTGCTAAAATTATTAAGCTATAAATTTTCGAATTTTTTGTTTGTCATCCGATTTGCATAATTAAATTAAATTAACTTGCCTTAATAACTTATAATTTCAAGTTTTATCGTAATCTGTTGAGAAACTTGGCTGCTAGAGGGCTACAGGAATAAAAAAAATGTTTATGTCACCCCCCTGTATGGGGAAACCCCCTTAAACACTTTAAAATATGTTCTTACACTGCAGATTTGAAGAGGCACCACTTTTGACCTACTTAGAAAATTTCCTCATTCTAGCTCATGTGGTTTGCGAGAAAACTTGTGACACACGAACAAACAGACGGACGGACAGACAGACAAGTCGCGATTTTATAATTTTTTAAGGGTGTTGTTAAAAATATTTTATAATATTAAAAAAAATTCTGATTTATAAATACGTTCAAGATAAGTCATTTAAAACATTTTCATTATTTCATTTGCTACTAAAATAGCGAATTGCGCTTGTTCCTGACCTTTGGGGGTCGCCATTTTGAATGCATGCATCAGATTTTGGACAATTTTAAATCTTTGTGGGCTAGGACCTCATCAATCAATGTGCCAAATCTCGTTCAAATCGGAGTCTCACTCTAGACAGGGCAAAATAATTCAATTTTTAGTGAAAATGGCAGCTAAAAATACTGGGTTTTAAATTTTCGCCTTTTTTATTTTTCATTCAATTTTAATAATTTTCTGCGTAATACAAGAACATAGTACAGAGATCCGTTGGAAAATGTGACCGCTAGAGGGCCACAAAAACCTGAAAAAAACGCATATTGAAGACGCCGCCATTTTGAAATTTGCACATACATGATCACCAAAATATCAAAAGTTGTAGATCTAAATAATGGCTATCTCGAAATCAAGTTTCATATAGGTCGTATCAAAATTGCGACTTTTAGAAGCCTTTGAAGTTTTGAGTTTCAACTGGCCGCCATTTTGTTTTTTGTGACCTGACATCCAGTTTGCTCATGTAATTCTTTAGATACTCACAATTTCTATCTAAATGCCGAATTTCATGAAAATCTGTTGAAAGCTTTGACCACTATTACAACAACAAAATTTTGCACGTTTTCCGAAATTTGAGCGGCCGCCATTTTGTTTCTGCCCTACAGACTTTGGATTTTTTATTGTAAGATTCATCACATACATGTAAGATTCATCACATACATCAGTGAACCAAAGTAAAAGTCATTTTAAATCGGAGCTATTTATTTATTTATTCAAATCAATTTAACAGACAGAAATCCAATTACAAAATAGACTTAGACAATTAAATATAGTTGAATATAATTTAGAGTAAGACAAATCAATACAACAAATCAAGCAGAAAAAAGTTAATCTAAAACATGTAAGAAATGAAGATAGAGTCAAGATCAAAGTTTATAAAATTTAGTGCTAAGGAACATTAATCACTATTCGCAAAAAGTAACATCTTTAATTTAATTTTAAAAACAAAGTAGGACGTGGAAAGAGAGCCAAGCTCGAGGCTGTTATGCATTCTGATGATTCGTGGCATAATTGAGTGAAAATATAAATCTGTTTGGGCGTACGAAACCTCGAAAATGTGATTAGACCGACTAGGTCGTGCATACAGTCTGTACTGCAAGTCTGCGCTTAGGGTGGAGGCAATTTGTTGGTGGTACAACTTAAAAAGGAAACATTGATCTAACAAGGTTCTACGGCACGACAGAGAAGGGACACGAAGTATGGATAGACGACGCTCATAAGACTCATAAGCTAAGTTGAATTTGAAAAACACAATACGGGTAAACTTACGTTGAACAGCTTCTAGTGAGTTCATAAGATATAAATGTCTAGGAGACCACACTACTGAGCAGTACTCAAGAAGCGGGTGGACAAGACACGTGAACAAGCGAACAGCGGTAGCAATATTTACAAACTTATGCAAATGTCGCATAAGAAAACCCGAAACTTTTGATGCCTTCGTAATTATGCTATAAATGTGGACATCAAATTTAAGCTTGGGGTCAAATATTACACCAAGATCTTTACATGAGTCTGCAGAGGAGAGAACAACATCACATAGGGTGTAATTAAAAATTAACGGGACAATTTTCAAAGTAAAAGTCATTTTAAAGCATTTGGAAACATTAATACGAAGGGAGTTTACAATACACCAGTTATACAGGTTAAAAAGATCAATTTGGAGTTGCTGACAATCTTCAAGGGATCTAATTGTCCGGAATACCTTGAAATCATCAGTACACAGGAGACAAGAAGAGGAAATTACAGAAGGAAGATCATTGATAAACAGTACGAAAAGAAGAGGTCCAAGGATTGACCCTTGAGGGACACCAGATGTAGGATTGAATGGAAAGGAAATTGTGCCATAGAGATTGACACGACATGAACGGGAGGATAAATACGATGAAATCCAATAATGAAGGGAACCGGATATGCCAAGCAAAGCTAACTTTTGACAGAGCAGAACATGGTTCACGGAGTCAAAAGCTTTAGAGAAGTCCGCGAATATTGCATCTACTTGAAGCTGTTTATCTAAAGCTCTTGCAATATAATCTTCAAACTCAGCCAAGTTCGTAGAAGTTGAACGACCCTTTAAGAATCCATGTTGCTGTGGTGTGACAGATGAACTCAGGGACTCAAGAAGCCTGTTGTGCACAAGTCGTTTCAGCAGCTTAGAGAAACAGGAGAGGAGTGATATGGGACGATAGTTTGAGGCAGATGATGGGTCGCCGTTTTTAAAGATAGGAACAACATTTGCATCTTTCCAGTACGTTGGAAAGGTGCCAGTACTACGACTGAGATTGAATATAAGGGAGAGAGGAAAACACAAAGAGGAACAAAGTGACTTTACAAATATATTAGGTAATCCATCAGGACCAGGGCTAACATTCGGATCGAGCAAGTCAACTTCAGAAGGATCAGTGGAATAGGATGCACTTGATGCTGGATAAGTTTGAATTGAATTTATGGGGGAGTGTAGTATGTCAGAAGAGGAAAAAGTAGAGGAAAAATAATCGGCAAATAGGTTAGAAATATCCTGAGGGGAGGAGGCTTCAGTGCTATTCCATTTGACAGTATGTGGGATGGAAGAGGAAGATTTAAAGGATCGGATGTATGACCAAAAGGGTTTAGGGTTATTTGTCAGGAGGGAACTCTCTAAGCTGCTAAAGTAGTTTTTCATGGCCGTTTTGATCTCTGTTTTAGCCAAAGAGCGCAATCTGCAGAAATTGTTCCTAGCATAATCACTTCCGGTCAATTGATAGTGCCTATGCCCCTTATCTTTGGCTCTTAAGGCACGAAGAACACTTCAGGTAAGCCAAGGCTTCATTTTCGAGCTTAGCGGAGTGTAAAGAGCAATCAGATTATTCAGGTAATCGTAGAATTTGTTCAAGGAACTATCGCAGTCAAGACGAGTGAGGAAGGTACACCAGTTGACCGAGTCCAGATTGATTTTAATTGCCTCATAATTTGCTTTAAAGAAATTGAAGCTATACTTTGGTCAGAACAGAAATCACGATTTTTCGCCTAAAATGGCCGACATTTTGTTTTTGCCCAGGCGATATAGCTAGATCACAAACTAAACCGAGATATTAGCCCAATACACCTTTCCTGAAAATTTGGTAAAAATCGGAGCAAAATTGCGACCTCTAGCGTGGTCACAAATTTCGTTATATCCCTATATATATATATATATATATATATATATATATATATATATATATATATATATATATATATATATGTATATGTATATATATGTATATATATGTATATATATGTATACATACACATATATATATATATATATATATATATATATATATATATATATATATATATATATATTATATATGATGCTCTCCGCAATAGGTAAATTTCTCTCGAGAAATTTACCTAAAAGTAAAAAAAGTAAATCTAAGACGTGTTTTGGGGTACTTTTTGTATTTTCTTGTTTGATGAGATTGATCATAACTTTATCTTACTATGACGAAAGCGAACAAATTTATGAGTTTTCAAAACGAGCGCGGGCAGCGCCATGTGAAAACGTTGACATACTATGATCAACACAAAATATAAACAAAATGTTCAAAAAATATACAAAATGCTATAAATTTACAAAATTTCATTAAAGCTGGTGGTAGTGAGGTCAAATAACTGTTTGTTTTTGAGTGGTTTTTTTAAGGTTTTGTAAAATAATTTTACAAAACCCTAATAGTTTTGCGACCTGTCTGTCCGTCTGTCCGTCCGTTCGTCCGTCCGTCCGTCCGTCCGTCCGTGTGTCACAGCACTTTTTCTCGCAAACTACTTAAGGTAGAAACATCAAATTTTGTATGCAGGTGTAAAGTGGTGCTCTCTTCAAAGTTCAGCTACAAAAAATTTTAAAATGTCTCCCCATATAGGGGAGTGACCCCTGAAAAAAAAAATTTCATCAAAGGTAGCCGATATAGGTATCAAATAAAAGGCCTTAATGAGAACTTTTCAAAACAGTTCTTAATTTGATACTTTATGCTTCGAGGGACGCGCAGGGAGAGGAAATACGCGAAAAATTTGTGTCCCCGTCCCCTCGCGATTGGACACCTGTGATCTGAAAAATGTGAAAAAAATCATGAAGGTAGGTGTTGATGAATACAACAACAACAAATACCTAAGAAGTTGAAATTCACTCAACTTTGTTAATAATAGTATAATATTCGAATTTCACATTTTCCCTAATAAAATCGCATCGATACCCTTAAACTGAACGAAATTCGACATTTACGTAGTCCTACTAAGGGTTCTTAAACTTTGTAAGTTTGATGTAAATCGAATGATATACACGGAAGTTATAGCCGTTCGAAATTTCTCCAATTACAACAACAATAGCACATGATTTTGGTATTTTATGGACTTTCCATCGAATCAGGCACTGCAGTTTTGACTTGATCTTCTTGAAATTTTCCACTAAGGTCAATAACATTAATATTTTTGAGAATTCATGGTTTGAGTGATTTTTGTCGGTTTGCAACAAAATGGTGACCGTTGAAAGTAGAAAAACAATGGATTTTCTTTTGAACGTGCACATCTCTTTGCCATATTTCTTGATGTTATTCATTGCTGGTAACTGAATTTATGAGAAATTGAGTACAAAACCCTTCTGACATGAGCGTAGGTCTGTTTACCCAACTTGTTTGATACTTCCATTCGATTCCTACGTATGCCTCCAGGCAATACTAAAACATCGGTATAAGGTAGCTCACAAAATGCTATCAAGTGCTCCTTCCTTGCTAGTCTAGTTCAATTCGTGAACAGTTCTCAGAGATGAAAAAAAAAAAAATATTATAAAACGACGCAGTTAAAAAAAATTCTGAGTTTATAAAAACTAGCTGTCTTTAAGTATCTCGACGGTAGGGTCTAAATGCCCTAAGATACTGCATTTCCAATCCTCCGGACTCACCATTAATTTGCATTTACTAGATGTTTCTTAAGCCTTTTCTTAAAAACCAATAATGAGTTTGCGTTTTTCACTGTTTCTGGAAGATTGTTGTATACACGCAGAGCATCATTCGTTGCATCATTCTTTAGTCGATCAGTTCTGGCGTGAGGTATTACAAAAATTATTTTTGCTCTAATTCACTGGAATTTAGACATTTGAAGATAAACTTAGCTTTCTCCATATTAATGATTTGACTGAAGATGAGTGCATAGGTCCGTTGATACATTGTCTTGTTGGAGTTAGAGTTGGAAGGTTTAGAATATTTTTATAGGCTTTAGCTAGGATCTTGGATATAATTTTAAGGTTTTGCTTTCACGATTGACTCCAAATGACCACCGCATAATGTAACTTTGGCAGTACAAATGTATTTAATACATGCTAATTTATATGCATTGGAAAATCTCTATATTTTCAACATTCCTATCATTGGTGGTAGTTGTCTCCTCAAATTATTTATGTGTGGCAACCATGTCAAACGATGATCTATTGTAAGGCCGAGATATTTAATTTCAAACACTCTTTGCAATTTGTCGCCACTAATTTTTAGGTCAACTTCTATGCCTTCCTTATTCTTCTGTTTAAAAATAATGTATTTTGTCTTTGTATTGTACAATCCTAACTTGTTACCGATAAACCATAAACGATATTTCTCTAGATTCTCCTTGACGATATTCTCCATGACAACTTTATCATGTCCTGAATAAAGAAGTACAGTATCATCAGCATATAATGTGTGGTGACCTTTCAGCTTACATATGTTCAAATTATTAGTTTATAGCAAAAACAAGGTTGTACCAAGTATGGATCCCTAAGGAGCCCCCGATTTCATTGGTGCTACTCGTAAATTGCTCAAAACATTATTAACTGATGTTCTTTGGAATCTTCTTTCCAAATAACTTTTAAAAAATTGTTTCAGTTTGCATTAAAATACCATATGATTCAAGTTTTTGAAAGAACAAGTCATGATCAACCGTTTCAAAAACCTTCTTCAGGTCCACAAAAATTGCAATAACATAATCTCCTTCATCAAGACTTTCATTGATGTAACGTGAGACAGAAAGTAACGCATCGAATATATAATGACCCTTATAAGAAATAGCAAAACATTTTTAACCCTTGAAGAAGTAACGTTTAGCACGACAATAAATGTGCCGATACAAATCTTCGTTGTGATTTCATGTAAGAATTTCGTTAATGACTAGTTAATATCTTCTAGAACGCAATATATAGATGCCATTAGAAAAATATTTTCACATCTTAAGTTGGTTATATAAGTCTTCAAGCAGGAGCACTCTCCGGCATCTTGAAATTTTTGACTTTTCTACATACTATCATTTTTCGCTTAGTGGTTGGCGAATATTGCATTCAACTGTCACTGCACCATTCATAACTCGCATGTGTAGAACATTGGCAGTCTGCCAATCTCGGAACGCAAACCATTATTTTATCATTTATGTTTACATACCCCGATAAGGAGTTCAATGGTCGTTGAAAGATGATGGCATGAAGATGTTTTGTTATTATTTGAAATTCGCCAAGCTGATAAGATATCACTGAAATATATCTGAACTCCCCTTTGAAGACTTCTCTTAAAAAACCAGTTCACTATTTAATAGTCTATAAATCGAATAAATACAATATGGAATTCATTTTTAATTCAATTGACACACTTTTGTATGGACAGATTCCTACTTTATTAACCGGAAGTGAAAAAGGTAGTCAATTATATGAAAAGATACTCAAGACGCAAGAAATTATATGCAAGCATATGGTATTTGTTTGCACTGAACTTAACGCTACATTTACATGAAAACAAATATGTTAATCAAGAAAATCTTCTCTTATGTTAGTTCATTTCCCTTCCCTAGCAGCAGTAATTTGTTCAACACAAAAGTCGACCTACAGTAATAAATAATTCGTTTACAAAGTACACACGACACTCAGTTGCTCTATGTTTGCCTTTTGCAGACACTTATCAGGAAATGATTACGATTTATGTCGAGCGCTTCAATTGTTATAAACAAATAAAATTGGAGTAATGGAATAAAGAGGAAGTAAAGCAGGGCTAAGTATGTATGTATAAGTACGTCGATTTTGATGAACATTAAAAGCGTACTTAGCGATAAAGATACATACGTCTCATTTGTCTAAGACACTTGTTATCTCGTCTTATCAACGCCTTGAGATGAAAAGGTCATAATCTCTGATAACCTTTTTTTACATCAGTAAAATGAAATTAAATATACAAGTGCTCATGTTTTGATTGAATTAATGAATATAGAACTTTCGCGGAAAATTATGTCTGCAGCCTAGATATTTGCAACTGTAACTTAGGAAGAATACCTTTATTTTCCAATGAAATTTTCTAACCATCTAGTTAAGAACAGAAAACCGGTATCAAAAACTTTCCCAGGAATGATACATAAATCAATATCAAACAACTTCTGTGCGGAAATATTGATTATGAATGTTTTTGTTTCGTTTGAGTTTTAGAGCCAACAAGTGCAACCTATGGCAGCCGTCACAGAGACAAAAGCAAAAATAGAAGTGCCGCATCTACACATAAACATCATGATCAACAGGAAGAATGGTTATACCAACGGTAAAAACATTCTCTAGAGGCACTACATTTTACGTACTCACCAAAAGAGGAAAACGGCAATTTAGCTCTCCTAAACGGCTTGACTTCAATTTGGCTCAGGAATACGTCATAAGAAAGGTAAGTTATTAAGCAAGTTAAGCCAAATGGTAGCCTACATATGCAGATGACACCAACATTTTGTCACGATTGTTAGCAACCGCCAAAGAAATTTTCCTGAAACTCGACAGCGAAGCAAAACTAGTAGGGCTACAAATCAATGAGGATAGAACAAAGCTCATGACGCAGTTGAGGAAAAACACCTAAATGACACAAAATATCACACTTGGCATCTTTGTACATCTAGGTGCCAAAATAACAAGAACCACTAATGAAATAGACAAAATATGCCGTAGAATACAGCTCGTAAATAAAATATTTCATCCATTAAACTTTCCTTAATTTCTTTCTTTTCTTAGCCCCTGAAAAATTACGATAAAATTAAAAATAAAAAATGTTCCAGTCCAACGCTAATGTTGTATGTTACTCAAATTCGCATACACCGGCGTTTTGGAGGCAATCTGCAGTAATCGAGCAGCCTACCTAGGCAAACAGCTCGAGGGGCCTTCATGGGAAAAGCGCTTACATAATAAGAATAATGCAATAAGCGCGGGACAATTTGATACGCAACTTATTAAAATTATTATCACTAACCCAAAATGAACATAAAAATAAAAGAAAAAATAACAAATAAAATCGATAATGCAACGCAATTCAGGGAAGCAATTGCGAAATTCGTTGAAACGAGAATCTGCCGTTACCGCCATCAAGAGGCTCGTGGAGGGAGGCGGTACACGGAATTGATACAAAGCGGGACTCAATTTGATATAACGAGTGAGATAGCGTCGAGTTAGTGCGTGGAGTAGAATCATCAACGCCAAAAATCAGATGATTAAGTTCTTGACTTGTGCGGAAAACTTATCGCGAACGAAAATGCTAACAGGATAGTTCAAGTTTTTGTTTATTGAGCGGAGAGTCTCGATAGTGATTCAATTAAAAGTGGTGCAAGCAAACGGCGAATCCAAGAATCAACAAGTGCACTCGAAGCGAAGATACGTTGGGAGAACCCTTTAGATATCAATTTGATCAGCAGTGCTGAATGTAGTGTGGTTTAATGGTACAATAACGCTATGTTTAGCGCGTGTATAACTAATGCACGAATATACGAGTATTAATATTGAATTGAGTGAAATATATTTAAATTTGTGCTGTGAACTTTCAAATGAGGGAGTTTGCTGGTGATATGTAAAGTGCTTGCTAAATATTGGATGGTAGTTTTTGCATAGTAGAGTGCATTGCAACTAGGAAGTGCATATCGGCTTGCAGCTGTTTTTGTTTGGGATTTTGTGGCATGACAACAAAGCCACCGGCTATTTATCTATAGAGTAACCGATATTTTTGAGTTCAGTTGGAACCGAACAACAAAATAAACGAAAGAAGAGGAAGACTAGGTAAGCACCCCTTTTTGATAAATTACAATTTTTGAACGAGTCGAGCTCATTGTCTTTTTTGAATTTAATATGTATTTCCATAAGAATAAATGGGAAGTCCGATTTTAAATCTCATCTGTTTAGGTTAGTATAAATATCGAACTATTTCCTAATAATTTGTTCCCATTCCGAATTCTTGATTTTATTAAAAATAGAAATTGAATTTCTAAAAGGTTGAATTTTCGATGCTAGATTTTATTTGAAATTATAAAAAGATATGGCAAAATAGTGATGATATAATTGATGGTATCCTATGTTTATATGAAAAAAGTAAAAGTTGTTGTTGTTTCGTTTTCGTTATTGACTTGTAATCTAGAGATTTAATTGATAAATATGAAAAGATAAACGGAAAAATTTGGTCTTTTCATTATGGAACCCTGACTGGGTACAGGATCCACCACGTTGGGTGGCCCCTCTACTCATGAGCTAGCCATCGGGTAAGCTCACCCCTTTTCTTTGTTTCTACAGTGGAGTGGAGTTCCACAAAGGTTTCTTATTTATGGTAAAGTTTTATATGATTTATATAAATCTGAAAAATTTTAAGTTTTCATTTAAAGGAAAAGTTCATGGAAATTACGTTTGTATGAATTTTTCATTTAAATAGTAGATAAAGACAACGTCTACAATCCATCTTGATTCGGACGGGAGGTGGAGGGGGTGCGAAGGGGCACTGCATCCACCCGAATGCCCCACTCTTATTTTGGGGTCTTAAATATCAATTGTAACGACAAAATCCTCTCCAGTCGCGCGCGCGTTAATCAGGCTCGGTTATGTGCTTTTCATTAGTCCATCCCTTCGATAGGTTACAGTCTATTAAGTAAGAGCATAATTTTGAAATCGTTTATTTAACAACAGTTTTTGACTTATACATACATTAAATATATTCTGACGTAACGCGCTTTCAGTTCAGTCCAATGACCACCACTATCAATTATTGCTCGGCATCTCCAAGGCATACTTTCCACTAAACTTTCAGCGTATTCGACGGGAAGCGCCTTCCAAATGTGTCAAATTTGCCGGGAGAGCTGCTTTAAAGTGTAAGCACGTTTTCCACGGAGCTTCTCTTTGATGTAGGCCCAGAATTTTCGGTAGGATTTGCATCAGGCGATGGTGAAGCCCAATCAAGTGTCACAATGCATTTTTCCCGTTTCCATTCAGTACACAGCCGGGTCCGGTGATTGGTATCATTATCGGTACTCCGCCATTTTACATTGTTTGCGCACAGATGCTCTCAAATGGTAACGTGTGACAGCTCGAGACCTTTTGCTTCAATTTTACCTGTCCTTGACGCAAGGACCAGCGAGGATTGCGCAAAAACAAAGCCACGACTCGCTTTTTGTCCTTTTTGGTCACTTTTCCTACCGAACCACGATTTGGAAGGTCCTCGACGGTTTTTGACTCTTTAAATCGTTGAACCCACTTCTTGACAAACAATGCAGACTTTTTAATGTATTTAGCCACCACTACATAGTTAATTTTTGGTTCTTTAGGGTGTTTGCAAAGGAATACGGCCTCGAAGTGCTTTGCGTAAATGGCACTCGTCGCGATTTTAGTGTTTTCCTGACAGGAGATTGACTTCGACTGAAATTTTTCTCCAAAACGCCAAAGACAGAGGTTTTCTCTACCGGTCAAAAAAATTGGAAGTCGATATCACTTACCGGTCGCAAGCTATGCTGGACACACTCTTACTTAACAGACTGTACCTCGGTCTCGACACCGTCGAACCGCGACGTTTAATCTTCTAATTCATTGATGCCAATTTTTTTTTTGTAGTGGGTCTTTGCGCTGGGGAAAAGAGCCCACCCCGCAATTCTAGCCTGCCAACGCATTCACGCGTCCACAGACAAGGCCAATTTCTGCGAGCACTAATATCTTCGCTCGCCGAGGCAGCAGACCATCACCGCAGTTCTGAATGAACAATGAACATCCATCAATCACTACAAATCAGCTTCCTTCTTCAGTGCTTACTTAAAAATTTGCTTTACAATAAGGGCCTTGAATACCTATCCTACATAACAGTCCAATTTATCATTACCTTAGAGCTACTCAACTACTTTTTCCCCATAAATTGTTCCCCTTTACATGTTATAACCTTTTTCTACTGCCTCCGTTGTGCTTCCTAAATTCTACCTGCCAATCGTACTAGCCGGCCCATTTGCTGCTCCGGTTACCCTGGTATATAAAAAAGAAGATAATAAAAAAACAAGGCTTTGTATAGATTTCAGAAAGTTGAACAAGGGTGTCGTCCTTCAATCACATCCATTCCCCTTGATCGAGGATTTAATGGTGAAAACTGTGAACTGCAAACATTTTTCTACTTTTGATATAAATTCAGCATTTTGGGCGATTCCTTTGAAAATTCAAGATAGATACAAAACTGCGTTTATCACACAAGAGAGGCATTTCCAATGGACATGCCTTCCATTTGGTTTGAAGACATCTCCAGCCATACTTAAAGAATATTGAGTAACATTATAAGAAAGTGGAAACTCTCGAATTTCGCAGTAAACTTCATAGACGACATCTTAAATTTTTCAAAAACTTTCAAAAAACACATGCTACATATATCAAGACTACTAGCGGCAATACTAGCAGAAGAGTTTAGACTGAAATTTTCGAAATGTACTTTTGCAAATCATTATGCCAAATAATTGGGTCACATAAAAGAAAATAATTCAGTTAGAGCTCTCAATGATTATTTAACAGCTGTCAAAAACTTCCCAGTTCCAGAAACAAGAAAAAATAAGTTGGGTAAACAGACCTACGCTCATGTCAGAAGGGTTTTGTACCCAACTTCTCAGAAATGCAGTCACCAGCAATGAATAACGTCAAGAAATATGTCAAAGAGATGTGCACGTTCAAAGGAAAATCCATTATTTTTCTACTTTCAACGGTCGCCATTTTGTTGCAAACTGACAAAAATCACTCAAATCATGAATTCTCAAAAATATTAATGTTGTTGACCTTATTGGAAAATTTCAACAAGATCAAGTCAAAACTGCAGGGACTGATTGGATGGAAAGTCCATAGAATACCAAAATCATGTGTTATTGTTGGAGAAATTTCAAACGGCTATAACTTCCGTGTATATCATTCGATTTACATCAAACTTACAAAGTTTAAGGACTGTATATTTCAAATTTCGTGTAGTTTAAGGGTACCGATGCGATTTTATTGGGGAAAATGTGAAATTCGAATAACATACTATTATTAACAAAGTTGAGTGAAATTCGACTTCTATGGTATTTGTTGTTATTGCACTCATAAACACTTATCAAGATATTTTTTTCAGATTTTTTGGGTCACAGGTGTCGCGAGGGGGGAGGGGACACAAATTTTTCGCATATTTCCCCTTCCTGCGCATCCCAAATTAAGATCTGTTTTGAAAAGATCTCATCAAGACCTTTCATTTGATGCCAATATCGGGGGGTCCTCCCCTATATGGAGAGACCCCCCCCCCCCTTAAATACAAAATAAAATTTTTTGCAGTTGAACTTTGAAGAGAGCACCACTTTACACCAGCATACAAAATTTGATGCTTCTTGCTTAAGTAGTTTGCGAGAAAAAGTGCTGTGACACACGGACGAACAGACAGGTCGCGATTTTAGTAGGGTTTTGTAAAATTATTTTACAAAACTCTAGCATACGCCAGTTCCTTCGGAAAGTAAATTTTCATCATGAATTTGTACCACATAGTGAGATTATCCTGAACCCGCAACACAATTTATTACGGAAAGATGTAAAATTCATTTGGACTACAGAATGCCAGAATCATTTGATAAAATAAAAGAATTACTATGTTCCAAACCAGTTCTTAAGATATTTGACCCTGAGAAACCAAATAAAAATTTAAACAGATGCTGGTATTAAAGGAGTGGGAGCAGTGTTAAAACAAGAAGATGGAGACGGAGTAAATAAACCTGTAGCCTACTTCTCGAAAAAGTTGACAGAAACTCAAAAGAAAAAGAAGGCAATATATCTAGAGTGTCTGGCTGTCAAAGAAGCTGTAAAATACTGGCAGCACTGGCTTATGGGAAAAGAATTTGTGGTATATTCTGATCACAAAGCATTAGAAAATCTGAACATCAAAGCTAGAATGGACAAGGAACTAGGTGATTTGACGTATTATTGTTCGAAGTATAATTTTAAAATAAAATATAACCCGGACCAGTCAAATCAAGAAGCAGACTGCTTAAGCAGAAACCCAGTCCTAGAACCTTGTGAAACTACTGATGATTTTTTAAAAATTGTAAATTTAATTAACCTGATATAAAGAATGACCAACACACAAATCAATATCTACAAAATGAAAAATCCAAGTTTATACTGACCAATCATATTTACGACAAAAAAAATAAAAAACGAAATAAAATTATACAGTCAGAAGCATTAAGCAAGAAATTAATAAAAGATGTCCACGACACTTACTGCCAAATTGGAAGAACGCAGATGATAAATAAAATAACACCATTCTACACGGCAAAGAATATCATCACAAATATTAAGCAAATTTGTGATGAATGTGACATTTGTATTAAGAACAAATCAAGAAGAAAATCAAAGTTTTGTTTGATGTCACATTTGGGTCCAGCAACATACCTGTTTGAAATTGTATCAATTGATAGCGTTGGAGGCTTAGGAGGATCACGGTCTACAAAAAATACTTGCATCTTCTGGTTGACCATTTTACCAGATATGCTTATATATTGACATCAAAAAATCAAGGCTCCAGTGATTTCATTAAGCTAATAAAATATGAGACACATAGCTATAATATTGATATGGTATTAATAGACCAATACCCTCGCATAAATTCCAAGGAATTTAAAGACTTCTTGAAAGAGAGAAACATAACAATAGTGTTCACAGCTGTGGACGCACCATTTTCAAATGGGCTCAATGAGAGACTGAATCAAACTTTAGTAAATACAATAAGGTGTAAAATAAATGAAGGTAACAAGACAATAGCCTGGAGAATGCGGATATTCTGCCACTTGAATCGAAATCAAGATGCACAAAAAAAGATCTGAAAAGAGATAGAAAGCTAACCTTCGAAAATTCAATAAAATCCGACAATTAAAATAAGAAAATGTATGATCTACGTAGAGAAGAATATAAATTCGAAGTGGGAGACAGAGTCTATGTAGAAAATGGGAATCGACTAAATAGAAAGAAAATGGATGAACTAAGGATAGAAGTAGATGCTGGACATAAGAAGGCAGAATCCAATCTTTACCATGTTTCAAAGCTAACTCCAGCGTTGGTTGGCACCTTATCGAACAATCGCTTGTGTTCTCTCCGAGGGGGGAGATGTAAAGAAAATAACTACACTAGCGTTGTCGCTTTTCTTTAATTGTAATTTTATTAATTATTTTGAATTTGCCGCCTTACCCACAGACTTTGATCGATATCACGGTTGACAGCGACTCCTTCACAAGGTACTATCAGTCGAATGTAAATGTGATGTTAAGTTAATGATTGGGAGTCATGATAGTGTTCAAAGATTATTTCAAGTAAAAGAAATATCAAGGCCTGGAATAAAGGCTTTAAATGTTTTTTTGTCTTTACAGGTGAGTTAGTAATTTGTTTATAAGTGATAAAAGTGGAAATACATGTAAATAACTTTGTCAATAAAAAAAATTTTGTCTTTACAGAAAAACGTAATTTCGTATTTATTTCACCCATCAGAGTGTGATAATATTATATATATATATATATATATATATATATATATATATATATATATATATATATATATATATATATATATATATATATATATATATATATATATATATATATATATATATATATATATATATATATATATATATATATATATATATATATATATATATATAGAGGCAGCCACAAGAGCATATTTTAAAACTCTTGGGTGATTTGAGTAACACACCTGGTATTTCAATTTTTATTTATAGAGTAATTCTCTCTGCACAACCGATGGCGGATGCAAACGAAGAAAAATGGCCCAATCTCTTCACTATTTCAAGAGTTAGCTCAAACACAAAACCCTTACCATAAAAACACCCCAGAACTACCATATCTCACATTTTGGGGTTCCAAATATTAAATAAATAATTTTCTCTCTTCAAGAACTCAGGTTTTAACGAATATTACTAAGAAAAGCGTATTTCTGTGTGGTCTAGTGGTTAGAGCATGAACCAACAAGCCGAAGGTCCCAGGTTCAAATCTCGTTGGGAGCAACGTGATTTAGTTCAGGGGATTTTTCGGACAGACTATGAGTGTTCGCTCAGTGGTGATATGTACTCATTTAATCAGATCATATCATAGCTGAGCAGGCACACGGGAGCATGGTACTGACCAAACCAACTTCCGAAAAAATCAATAAGGTCATGAAAATGAGATACTCTAACTATCTCTAAGCGAAGGCCCGTGAGGGGCTGTAGTGCTACAAGGAAGGAAGGAAGCATATTTCATTTGCATATAACAATATTTTGATAACATCTAGCTCGACTGCACCATTTAAAGGTGAGCTTTTATGCGTATGTGAGAAAATTCTGAGCTGTCGTTACGTAAAGACTGTCATAGTCACTCTGAAGCTTTTAGTATGATGGTACCAATCTCCTAGTGTAAAGAACTACTTGTTTTTCACCCACGTTATCTTTTTTTTTTTGTGGTAGGGAGGTGACTGCCATTTATGCACAGAGTGTGGGACTCCCATGCGCGACCGGACTACCCACTAAATACCTCCCCTGTCAACCTGAGAACCCAGCCTGGAACCGTTTGACACATCACTTCGGGCCAGGTCTCGTTTTGTTACACCGTGAGATGCCTTCAAGCTGGGGAATCCCTTTGCCAGAAAAGCGATCCCCCAGCCCCAACGCTCCCATCTGCTGTGAGTCCCTTTTATATTTTAGAGCTGCCCGAGCATAATGTGCCACCTGGTTCCCTTTGTCAATCGATTCGAGCATCACCGAGACTATATTATCCGGGGTGACCTCTCCCGTCTCCCTGTAGAGTTCCCTTCGCAGCCTGACCCATTTTTTACACGCAAAAAATGTGTGGCAGGCATTGTCTCCCTCTCCTGAGCAAACCCGACAATGGGGGGACCATGACTTACCAATCTTGTGCAGGAAAGACAGAAAACACCCATGCCCGCTCAAAAGCTGGGTCAAATAGAAGTCAGTCTCACCATGTGTTCGATTTAGCCACAGTCTCACATCCGGGATGAGGCGTGCAGTCCACTTTCCCATCGTGCAATTCACCCAAGACTGCTGCCAATCGTTGAGCGAGCGCAGTCTCGCCTCGCTGACAACCATCTCCCTCACATTCTCGTTTCGGCGCAGGTAAATAGCGCGGCGCTCTTTAGCAAAGAGGGCGACAGGTATCACGCCTGCAATAACTCTCACCGCCGAGTCAGAGACTGTTGGTTATGAAGATGCAATTCTCAGTGCTCCTCTTCTCTGTACCTGTGAAGCAGCAAGAAGTCGGCTTTCATGTCCCTCGCAAATCGCTCAAGCAGATTTTGGGCGGTTGAACTGCCGTGTAGGTTTAGCTGCAGGATACAGGTCATCGTAGTTCTGATTTTGCCTTGGCTAGGGCTTCCTGGAACACCCGGCATTTTCCTGATCCCAAGACGTGGCCAAAATCAGGTTTTGGATCAGCATCCTTGCAAAGAATACAGTGTGCCCAGGTTATCTTAACTTTCAACGTGGTAGCACGTTCATTGGTTCATGGAGACTGGCTTTTCCGGCAAAAGGCTGACATTTAGAAAAAACTGCGGTTTTGGTCGGTGTTTCAGACAACATATTGTTAGCTGTGTCTACGTTTTCACGATTCAATTTTCGAATTATTTAATATAAGATAAACTTATATTAGACTATTTGAATACTACCCATGATTTGAAGGTAAAATTACTCAATTTGAATAGTAGAAGGATGCTGCTGCCAAGATAATTTGTTGAATAAATTGGCAAACCAACAATTTTCTCCAAATATCAGCAACTTGACTCCCACAAAGAATTCATCAATTGACTTAGAAAAAATTAAATTTAAGTTAGCCACCACTTCGTCTACATTTTATTGGCCTCGTTATTTGAGCAGTTACGATGAAAAATTAATGATAGAATCCATTTCGGAAATTTTCTTGAAATTTTAAACATATCTGGAATGCCCAGGCCACTTGGATTCGATTATCTTTCCAGTATCACACACTGTTATTGTAATTCCAAAAATTTCAACCGGTTGTACGATTGTTGTTTAAAATTCGATGATGATAAAGTTTCTTGAATTATTGAAGCAAATTTAAGGATTCCCTTTAGATTTTATATAGATCACAAAAATATAAAATTTACAAATCATACTATTACTAACAGTTTCAACTTCGGAGGTATTTATTGTACTCATAAAGACCAATACCCATGCTTTTTTTCTGAATTTTTGGGTCAAAGATGTCCAATCGTCTGGGGCGGGACACAAATTTTTCATATATTTTGAATCCCCCCCGCTCCGCTTACTGCTGTTGCCATTTCTCGATACATGGTCTGAAAGTGTTATCAAGATATCTCATTAAAATCTTTTTTTTTATACTAAAACTTTTGAGAGGTGACCACCTTCCTCCACCATTTTATAACTGTACACCCGTGGTCAAAAAAACCGTACCTCGAAAATTCGCAAATTTTCCATTTTGCAGGTAAAAAATGTTAGGAAACGGTTTCGACTATAATAAATTTTCATTTTACCTGTTTATACTCGTACATACGTTTTTCTGCTATAAAAAGACACAATCTGCCAAAAGTTGTCCATTAACATTTCAAAAATCAGAGAACGTCCATCGGAAGTAGTTTTTTAGAAGTTTTAAATATGGTGTTAAACCAAGAACAAAAACACCGTATTATAGCACTGAGTGGAGAGAACTATTCGAAAAGAAGAATTTTTAAAGTAATTGGGAGCAACGTTTTTTATTTAAAAAAAAATCAAGAAACCGGAAGCATACAGAGGAAAACCGAAAGTGGGAGACCAAAAATCACTATACCGCGGGAAGATCGATCGTTGGAACGAATGTGCCTTCGAAACTAATTCCAGACTGCTAGGAAACTAAGGAAAGGCCTTCAGGAAAAGCTGGGAATGCAAATCAGCAGAAGAACTGTCCCCAGATGCCTAACAAATATTGATCTTCGAGCCCGCCGACCTGCCAAAAAGCCGCTCTTAATAGCGGCTATGAAGAAAAATGTGGTTAGAATGGGCCAAGGAGCATAAGAAATGGACGGTTTCTGATTGGCAAAGTGTGGTATTTTCTGATGAATTGAAGTTCAATTTGATTGGGCCCGATAGAAAAGCCGCTATTCGAAGGAGATCGAAGGAACGATATTCCGATGAGTGCATTCTTCGAACAGTCAAGCATTCACCTTATGTTATGCTATGGGGATGCATAACATATTATGCATTCTAATGGTCATTGTGTATTCACAGGTAACCAAATTAAATGAAAATCTGGGAATAGTACCGGTGTCCTGGTCAGAAAACAGCCCAGATCTTAATATCATTGAAAATTTGTGGGGAATTATGCAGCGAAAAATCCATGAGAAGTCTCCGAAAGCCATCGAGGAGGTAAAAATTATTATAAATGAAGTGTGGTACAACGTAGAAATCAAAAACTAGATCCAAAATCTCTACGATTCAATGCCCAAAAGAGTGGAAGCTGTTTTGAAGGTCAAAGGAGTATAAACGAAATGCTTAAAAAAATTAAAAGAAAAGAAGGGGAGTATACAGAACATTTTTGAATTCTAAGAATATCTAAACATAATAAAAATAACAGAAAAAAAACCAACCTTTCTTATTTTATCACCCTTTTTTTATCCAAGGTCAAAAAAATATATACTGGGGTTTTCCACCTTTTTAACGGAAATCTACCTGCCCGCCAACCCTAACACTTCCACTTAAAAATTTTTTTACAGGTAGAGGCTATAGGGATCAAATAATATAAAAAATATATAAAACCGTACAGGTAGCTTTCCTATTTTTTATTAGGGTTTTGCACTAAAATACAAAACCCTATTGCAATCACGACCTGTGTCCATCTGTCCGTCCGTCTGTCCGCCCGTCCGTCAGTACGTCACAGCACTTTTTCTCCGAAACCTTAGAAGCTACCGCAATGAAACTTTGTGGAAAGGTCAGAAGTGGTGACTTCTTGAAAGTTCAAGGGTGGAAAAATTTTTTGAAGGGGTTTAAGGGGGGTCTCCCTATATAGGGAGGTGACCCTTTAAAAAAATTATCACCATTGGTAGTCAAGTAGGGTGTCGTTGGAAAGGTCTTAGTGAGATATTTTCAAAACATGTCTTCAAATTGCCTTATCAGTGCCGAGGGGGCAGGGGAAGGGGAAATGTATGAACTTTTTGCGTACGTTTACAAAACTCAAAAAACGACGTTTTGTCAGTTATAAGGAATTTGTTGCCCTTAATCGTAAGGAGTTCGCTGCAAATTATCTCTCAAAATATTTAAAATTTCTAGGGTCCAATCGCGTGATGGGGAATACAAATTGTTAAACATTTCATCAAATCAAAAACCATATAGAGGCGAAAGAAGGAAAGATATACCGACAGTTTGTAAATTTTTCCTTCTTGCGTTGCTATATGGCTTTCGATTTGATACACCTCATGGCCAGTTTCAGCAAATGTTAAAAGGCATGTTATCTAACAACATCTACTTTGAAAAGTTTAGAAAATATTTTCGAGAAAAAAATCTACATAGTCTAGACCAAATGAAGTAAAATTAGTGACGAAGTTATCTACATATGTATAACCCCGATTCAACATACATTGTGCGATTTTTACGGGAATAGAGCTTCAATGAACCGCAAAGGGATTTCATATTTTGTTCAACTTACTTATTATTGTTCCTATTTCCCGCGCTGTGCATTCATACTCATCTTCTGAGTTCTTATTGTTAAATCCTAATAGTCTATAAATGGGATCCATAAAACTGGAATCTTTGACAACAACTCTGGCTGGATACTGCGGGCGACTGGAAATTTGAGTAGCCACCACTGATGCTTCTCCTTCATCATTGGAATTTGGCGTATCTTGCAAAGGAGCCGTTTCTTCCCCCTGTTGCTCTGTGTTTGGATTTTGAATTTGTGATCTACTAGGATTTCGCTGATGGTACTCAGCACGTTGTCCGTTTAACTTGATTTCGGTCATCTTGTTAATCAGTATATAGCACAAACTAGCCGACAAATGAAAATAATCTCAAGGATAATGGCAATGAATTCACAACGTCACAAGAAACACATTCTAATAAATCTTTGATTTCTTTATTTTGGGTTTTTATCACTCGAGCCGTTATTTCGCGCAAATTCTAACGAATGGCACTAACTGCGATCGATTTCCAAAACTCCAACCATCCGAATAGAGCCGCGAAGACAACTGCGAGAAGTGGCACCAATAAATTGTAGAATGGCCACTAAAGTCTAGTCTTATCAATATTTCAATTCCATAATTAAATTGTGCATTATCTCTACAATATTTCAATTCGCTTTTTGTACTAAGCGAATTTACACATGTAACTGTGTGCGAGCATTCATTGTACCAGAAGTCACACACGCTATCAGCAGAAGATTTCAACTTGTTCGACCATCATTAGAAGTCCCTTTGAATAGTTTTTCATATTTTTCGTTCTCTTGAGAATGAGATTTTGTGGTTAATGATAAGAAAGTGGCAAAGCTGGAATATTGCAAAACACGCGCTATCAACTGCCGGGATTATCAAAAGATCGTTGAGGCGTTTAATGAAGATTTAATGAGAACATTTTCCATATCTCTACTTTGCTTAATCTTTGAAAGCACATGCATTTGTAACATAAATTCCCTTGAATTCTCCCATATCTGATTGAATACGTGCTTTTATGTTTGAAATTGACCTAAATTTCTTTTTTGCACCACTAAAAAGAACAAACGTTTTGGTAAACAGTGGAATAATATAAAGTAGACTGGAATAAAGATTTCAACGCTTTGAAGCCAGAGAATTATACTCTAAATAGGTACCTTATCACGACCCAGAAAGTTTTCGTATATTATACTTACCAAAAATAACTTTAAAGGACATTTACGGCTCTTGAGTAACGTGCTGAGTTTGAAAATTGAATTTCGAGTGTATATACATATATATATATATATATATATATATATATATATATATATATATATATATATATATTTATATTTATATATATATATATATATATATATATATATATATATATATATATATATAATATATATACATATATATATATATATATATGTTTATATATATATATATATATATATATATATATATATATATATATATATATATATATATATGTATATATATATATATATATATATATATATATATATGTATATATATATATATATATATATATATATATATATATATATATATATATATATATATATATGGAGAGGTACACAATTGAGCAACGCGTTAAGGTTGTTGAAGCCTTCTACGAACATGGGCGTTCAAATCAAAATGGATTTTGTGCACTTCGTGATTTTTTTGGTCAGCATAATCGTCCAAATGTGTATACTATCGGGTGAATTGGGCACAAATTTCAGTAAACCGAGTCTATAGGAAATGTGAAATCACCTGTGCATCCTCGCCCAGTTCGTTCGGTGAAAAACATAACTGTTGTTTGCGATAGTTTAGCAGAAGAGCCGTCAACCTCGATTCGCCGTCGTGCCCAATAATTGAACATCTCACGAACATCACTGATGCGAATTTTGAATGAAGATTTGAATTTACACGCTTACAAGGTTTAATTGACTCAAGAGCTGGAGCCTACTTACTATTTCAAGCGTCGGCAATACTCCGAATGGTTGGTTGAACAGACAGAAGGGAATGGTGACTTTACAAAGAAAATCATCTTCAGCGCCGAAGCACACTTTCACCTCAGTGGATTCCTTAACAAGCAGAATTGCCGCAATTGGGCAAATGCGTTGGTTGGTGAGTAGAGGAGATTCGAAATACCTAGCTAGCTGATGAAGACATGGGACCATTGCTCATATGGAAAGAGACAACTGGGTGACCTGAGTGGAAGGGCGTTTCGATACATGGCGCAACGACGGATGGCAGCTCCTATAGGATGCAAACTATATTTCACAAAAGCCGAATCCACGATGTGGTTAAGGAAATGTACGAAGGATCCACGGGAGGCTAACTTTGTGTTAACAAGACCTTAGCAAAATTGCGGGAAAGATTCTACTAGCTCCACGCTCGAGAAAACGTAGATGACTAGTGCCATAGATGCAAAATTTGCGCTTCCGTCAAAGGTCCAAAGCGACGACTGAGAGGACAAATGCAAACATATAACGTGGGGGTTTCGTTTGAAAGGATTGTTGCTGATATTGAAGGACCCTATTCTAGATCCAAACAGTGCGAAAACACCTCGAATCGGCTACTGACCGCATGAACACCAGGTATGATCTAAAGGCAAATTCTACTGGCGTCCAGCAAGATGACTTGGTGTGGCTCTACAACCCACAACGATGGAAGGGTAGGTATCCAAAGTTGCAGCATAATTTAAAGGGACCATACCGGGCTCCAAAACGCATACAGGAACACCGTAAGCCAAGAGCCAAACTGAAAATCGTGCACCTGGACCATCTTACCCCGTATTACATCCAGACAGACTTAAATACAACTGGCGACACATCTTTTCGGGACGAAAAACTGGGGGGGGGGCAGTGTTACATGTCCAAACAATTCTGCGAGCGACTTTCATGGTCAACGAATGTACTCGAAAGCACAAGAATGGACCAAGTAGATCCAATATCAACATCTGAAAGTGACGTCTCTGTGGAAATTCAGAATTGCTCGAATATTCCAGGTAGCTCTCGTCAGAACATTCGCCAATGTACGAGAAATAAATTGAATTACTAGAGACCCTATATAAAGCCAAGCTGAATGAATGGGGGGAATAATAAAACCGCGATGGTAAAAACACAGCGATAAGAGTGGAGCGTGAGTTATAGGCGATATTGATTCATAGTGAAGTGATTTTCGTGATACAGACGATTAGAATATAAATTTATAGATAAGTGAAATTTGATAACATTTTAATGATTTGTAAAATAGTGAAATTAATGATTGTGCATTCTTAGTAAATAAACTGTTTTACTTAATTTAAAAGACAGTGTGTTTTCACTTTCCCGGAACATTAAAATTATATATATATATATATATATATATATATATATATATATATATATATATATATATATATATATATATATATATATATATAGTGTGTGATAAAGCTCACAATAAAAAATCCAAAGTCGTACCATTTGAAACAAAATGGCGGCCACTCGAAGGTCGAAAAACAATACAAAAGCAGTCAGGTCAGAATATCATAATAGCGGCTAGGCAAATTTTGAAATTCGAAAATTTCTCAAAGCTACAATTCATATTGGATTTTTATGAAACCTAAAATCAAGGTAGACGTTGATGAAATCATGCATTAATTGTATCAGAACTAAATTTGTTTCCTATGAGTGCTGCAGATTTTAACCGTAGTGTTTTTTGCATTGCAGTAAAAAATTATATTTTAATATACATGGTACAATGTAATCAATAATTAAAGTTTTGAAAGGTTTTAAATGAAAAAATTTTCCACTAAAAAGGGTGAAATAAAAAACTTTTAGAAAAAAAAACCGACTTCAAAATGCCCTAAAAAGGATGAAATAAATTTTATGGAAACGATGCCAGATCAATTTCAGCATGAATACTTCCAACATCTGCACCATCACAAAAGAGTTGGGGAAAAATAATATGGCACCGCTTCCATAAAATTTATATAATCCTTTTTAGGGCACTTTGAAGTCGGTTTTCTTTTTTTTTAAGATTTTTTATTTTACGAAAGAACAAGTTGATGTTAACTAATTAGAAATAATAATTATGCACCAGACGAGCCACTAGTAGACGACGAACACAGCTACTAATGTGTGAACACTAGTTGCCACGGGAAGAACATTACGGTCTCTTGGCGGGACGTCAAAAACCACCGCTCGTCTAACGCATGCGCCAGCACTTGGATTTGCACGGTAGTCCTAGGTAAATATTGCACTTTCCATTTTCACGTCTTTTCGCATCAAAATCCTCAAAAGACATTCCAATTTGATCAAAAGGATAATTGATTTAATGAACTGTTTCACAATCTTCTAAGGATAGCAATGAGAACTAGCAGAATTTAATAAAACGCCCTGTGATGAATCACCCACAAGACGACGATTAGCGTATGTGACTGCTCGCCGGCAACGGATTCTTTTTATTGTGAAATAACGCAATTCACTTTACTAAGTTGCGTTCCAACGGGGTTGCCGTCATTGAATTTTAATCGTGAATTTAAATATTTTTATTTTTAAATTTACAATTAAAATTGAATGACATATTATGGTGTTTTTCGACCTATTTACCTAGGCGACTGCTCAATTACTACACATTCTCTCACCCTGCACCCCTCTATGCACATATTTCTTTCTATTTTTGGAAGCTCTCATCAAGACCTTTCATTTGATACCCATATTGGCTACCTTTGGTAAACACGATTTTTCAAGGGTCACCCCCCTTCATGGGGAGACCCCCCTTAAACACCTTGAAATGAATTTTTGTATCTCAACTGAAGAAAGGGCACCACTTTTGACCTAAGTACAAAATTTCATTGCTGGTAGATTGCGAGAAAACTTGCTGTGACACACAGGCGGACAGATGGACGAACGGACGGAAAAATGGACAGACAAGTCGCAATTTTAGAAGGGCATTGTAAAAAAAATTTACAATATTAGGGTATTGTTAAAAAACCAGAGATTAAGCCTCAAAAAACAAAAGAGCGGCTTGTTCAAACTTAAAATTTCAAAAGCTTCTACAAGTCACTATTGTGATCCGATTTATATGAAACTTAATTTTAAAGTAGAAAATAGTCATATCTAAAGATTTTGTCACTTTTGTGATCATCCATGGGCATGTCTCAAAAAAGCGGCGTTTCAAATATGAGATTTTTTCAAATTGTTATGGCCCTTTGGCGGCCATTTTTTTCAACTTATTTTCGTGAAACTTGAGATAATGGATGACCAAATCGAAATTTTGTAAACAATTACGAAAATCGATTTTAAAAAAAACGTTGAAAATTTAGAACTTTATACACCATTTTCACTAAAAGTTAAACATTTTTGTCCTGTCTAAAGGATGACTCCGATTTCAACAAGATTTGGTGCAATGATTGATGAGACTCTAAGACACATACATTTTTTAAAAACCCAAATTTAAATTCATACATTCAAAATGATGGCCCCCAAAATGCAGAAAATAAGCACAATTCGCTATTATAGTAGCAACTGATATAATGAATATTTTTGATAGCTTAAATTGTAAGTAATTATACAACACAGCATTTCTCTTAAACAGTGTTTACCTTTCAAAGAAGTGGCCAATAAAATGATTATTTACTTTTAAAAATAAGGATACTTACGAGAAATTCGCTTTTTCGGCTGGTGATGCCAAATAAAGGTCGACTGAAGTCGAAAAAAGGAGGTAATCAACTAAGGGTTAGTAATTGCTGACGAAAAGGACAAACTGGACCTGGAAAGGACAGACGCACTTAAGGGGACTTCGTCGTTACCCGACAAATAAGAGTGGGGCATCCAGATGGAGGTGGTGTCCCCTCGCACCCTCCCAATCGGATCAAGATCCAAACGTAGACGTGGCCATATATTTCCCATTTGAGTGGAAAACTCATACAAATATAATTTGCATGAACTTTCCCATCAAATGAGAAATATAGACGCGACCAATTTATGTTTTCGAATTTTGTGATCGAATGACATAACCCTATACCACAAAAGGGCCCGCGAGTGGAAGGCCACTCTACGTTTCGATCTTTATTCAGTTCGGAGTGTGCGAGGGATACCACCTCCATCTGGATGCCTCACTCTTATTTGTGGGCCATAAGAATCGATATTGGACATCAATATCATTTGGACCTGCTTTTGATTCATACATTGGTGGTTTACCACCATTGTATGACTAGTAAGGCAAAATGATATTAGCGTCCTTCTGTGTATTCGGAAGTTGCGGCGACTTCTGATCTCCACCCCAAACTAAGTGGTGCCTAAGTGTCTTCCAGTACATGGATTTTAACTTCACGTGATTGACTGCTTAGCTAGTCCATGACTATCCATAATAAGACACGTGCTGCTTACGGGTCAGTATTCACCTTGGGCAGACAAGTTATACCTTGCGAAAACTTGCGAACGAGAGGGCACTTCCGAACCCTGATTCTGATGATGCCTCAAGAGAGTGGTCCCTGTAGAGCAAAGAAAGAGCGCTTCATTGGTGACCCTACCTGTGAAGGCAAAAGCGAAATGGAAAAACTGAGTTAGTTTTTTGATATTCATACTGCAAATCGTTTTTTAGGGTTTTGTAAAATAATTTTACAAAACCCTACTAGTTTCGCGACCAGTCTGTCCGTCTGTCCGTCTGTCCGTCCGTCCGTCCGTCCGTCCGTCCGTCCGTCCGTCCGTCCGTGTGTCACAGCAGTTTTTCTCGGAAACTACTTAAGCTAGAAACATCAAATTTTGTATGTAGGTGTAAAGTGGTGATCTCTTCAAAGTTCAACTACAAAAAAATTTCATAAGGTATTTAAGGGGGGTCTCCCCATATAGGAGAGTGACCCCCCGAAAAAAAAATTTCATTGAAGGTAGCCGATATGGGTATCAAATGAAAGGTCTTGATGAGAACTTTTCAAAACTGGTCTTAGTTTGGCAAAATTTGCTTCCGGGGGCGCACAGGGAGGGGAAATACACGAAAAATTTGTGTCCCCCCCCCTCGCGATTGGACACCTGTGATCCAAAAAATCTGAAAAAAATCAGGGATGTAGGCCTTGGTAAGGACAACAACAACAAATACGTGAGAAGTCGCAATTCGCTCAACTTTGTTAGTAATAGTATGATTTATCGATTTTATGTTTTCTTGAATAAAATCTTAACGGTACCCTTAAATTCAATGAAATTCAGTACGTAGATGTTTATTCATAAGATTGATCTATCCTGAAAGTTTCATAAAGATTGAATCATATTTAGCGAAGTTATACCGGTTTGAATTTTCCTGTATTACTATGGAACAATATGCGCTGCATGTATTACTATGGCAACATATGGCTATGGAACAACATGCGCTTTTTACCGACTCAGACACTACAGTTTTGCTAGGATTTGCATGAAAATTTTAGGAATGATAGGTGTCATGTATATCTTTGAGAATCGGTTCAGCTAGTAGTATCAGTAATCGTAAAACAAGATAGTGGCTGTTTTAAATGCGAAGATTGAATAATTTGGAGTTATTTTTTCCCCAACTTCAACGTTTAAGGTGCATGCTTTGAACACTTGATTCAATTCAATGAATGACTGAAGATGAGTACCTACAATTAATGCTCATAAGTGAAATAAGTCAAGGAGGTGGGAGAGAGCTCCTAGCAAAAGGGTTTTGTAACCATTCTAGGATTCGAAAAAATTGGCCATGAATCGATGATTTCAGCACAGGAGAGTGGCCCCTGAAAAAAAAATTCATCAAACGTAGCTGGTATGAGTATGAAATGAAAGTTTTCATGGGAGCTTTTCAAAACAGTTGTTAAACTGTCAGTTTTTGCTTTAGTGGGGGCACAGGGGGGAAATACATGAAAAATGTGTTTCCCCCGTCGCGGATGGACATCTGAAATAATTATCAAGGGAGATATTTATGAGTATAACAATACCAAAAACCTCAAAAGTCGAAATTCATTGAACTTTGTTAAAAATAGTATGATCTTCGCATTTCATATTTTCTCCAATAAAATCGTCTTTGACATGTTTCTTGATTTGATTCGATCTGGTGACTGCATTTTGTAAATTGAATACAAAACCCTTCTGACATGAGCGTAGGTCTGTTTACCCAACTTGTTTAGTTTAATTTTAAAACTAAACCCATCATACATTTTCAATCGATCTATGATTAGGAATTTTAATATTTATTTGTTTATATTTATGTTATCTGTCTATATTTTTGTTTGTGGGGCGCGCTTTATAGTTCGCCACTGACGGCTACTTTTTCAGGTCTTTGTAAAAAATTTTTTTACAAAGTCCTACTAGTTTCGCGACCTGTCTGTCCATCCGTCCGTCCGTCCGTGCGTCACACTTAATTTCCTCAGAAACTATAAAAGCTAGAATGCTCATACTTTGTGAAAAGGCCAGAAATGATGGTCTCTCAAAAGTTAAGTTCTCACCAAAAATTTAAAATTTTTTTAACAAATTAGCCCTTTAAATTTTTTTTTAATCGAAGGTAGTCGAATTGGGTATCAAATGAAAGGTCTTGATTAGAACTTTTGAAATATGAAATAAAAAAATCGTTCTTTGAACTACGGGGCCCAGGGGGAGGCAAAATATGCCAAAAATCTGGGAAGGGATCAGGCCGGAGCTGCAAGAGCGACTGGTGTTCGCCCCGCGCCACAACGTGAATGAACCTCGCGCGTCAGTGAAGGAGCTGGTAGCGGTGCAATATTCACAGCGTTGCGGGCACCAGATTAAATACTTTGGTCAACGAGAGCAGCAAGAACGACACGCAATAGTTGAGCTCAAGCACCGCATGCCAGTTTTATCTGCACCAGCTGGTCTCATTCCACCCACCACCGTCAGCACACCGGAGACTCTCCCTCCATTATCCCTCGATTTAGACCAAGAAAAGAAGTGCATGAACTGGCTCCTAGGACACGAGCTACCACGTGTTGGAACTGCTGGCAGACGGGACACCGTTTCACTGCATGCCAAGCAGAGGCTCACTTTTTTTTCGTTGTGGGAAGCCAGATAATTATGCGCCAAACTGCAGCGGTTGCAGGAAGCCAAAAAACTTGCAAGCGAGTGCTCACGATAGCCCGCAGCACTCGCGACAGACTCAGTAACGGAACAGTACTCCATCCCGTCTACTGACAGTTCCACCACGACAAGTTCCCTGCCAGTAAACCCACTAGAGTCAAAAACCATTACGATACTCTTGCTGGTCCACGATGAAACAGATGCCAAATCTTCTCCGGAGACCTCTCCGACGACTTAGTTGAAGCGACCACCTCAGGTATTGCCTGGAGAACCCCGGCAGCCACAGACTCATGTATTGAAACCATACCGTATTAGGTTGCAGGAGTATATTGCTGCACGAGAGAGGATTTTTGCCGCCGAAGAGGTGACCCCACGCCAGCACAAAACTAAGTAGTCTCTTACCGCTGGAGGAGCTTCCCCCGAAGAGTGCGCACCTGTCACCAAACTTTAAAATTATGTAACATCTCGGAGGTTTCTGAGAATGATACTCTACCTTACGCACCAATAAAAGTGTTGGATGAAATCGCGGGTACAATTATTAGCTGCCTTGCCTCAAGCCTCGGCTCAAAGGTACTCCATCAAAACCCTACGACAGTAAAACCCTGGCGCTCAGCAATCAGTACAGCTGATGGTACCAAACATCCTATCCAGGGTATACTGACAACACCCGTGACATTCAGAGGTCAAACGAAGGATATTACTTTCTACATTATCTCATCACTGACTCAGAACGTGTACCTTGGCGTCGATTTCATCCTTCAATTTGGTTTGGCCCCAGACCTATTCACAGATTCACCTTTAAATACTAGATATGTCAACGAACCCGCTTGTATACCCCACAGGTACGAATTAACGCCTAAACAATGACAACGTCTGGAAGCACCCATCACTGCAGTCCTTCACGGACATCTTCCATACCCATTTCACTACAATATTTAAAAAGTAAAGTGTACGTGTAAGGATAAGATAATTAAGCACATTAACGACATTGAACCTCAATTACGTACATAATTGTCATAGATCTTTCTATTATAATTAAAAATGTTGACGTAATTCTCTGAAGTCTCTTTGTTGTTTTGACAATTAACATCATGCGTTTTGATTGGACCAGCCTTTATATATATACCGCTCACTCCTTTCAATAACGACATTTCTCAAAAATGGGCAATTTTGAGTTATGACTATTGTCGAAATGCCCGTAAAGAGTAGTACATACCTGCAAAATCGTCATATCTGTAACTCAATATTTAGCCGCTTGAGCCCACTAGTGTCGTTTCTCCATTTAAAAAAGTTTAAGAGTGATCTTTTCAAGAGTGTCACAATTCAGTTGCTCTCAAACCATTGAGCAGGAAGTACATAGGTCTATTAGTGCAAGAGAGTATTATTTTTTTATAACGCGTTATTCAACTCAAGGTATGTGTAGTTTTTATACGAAGTTTTGTATCAAGAATGCACTATTTGGTTTTATGTCAGTATTGTAAGGAAAGTATATAGCTTACTCTTGTGTATTATTTTTATATATAACGTTCTTGCACAGTAATTGGGAGAGATCAATTGTACTATTTTGAATTAGGACACTATTGTTAGTAAAAAATTCTTCCTAATACAGAGTAGTTTTGGATCAATTTGTTTTATGACAATCTTCCACTTAAAATTCGACCCCTTATCAGGGATATTTGCAGTCTCATTTCGGAATTTGTCATTATTGTCAGTATAAGATTAGCTGTTTGCAAATAGTCACAAGTTGCAGCATGTTCCTGCCAGTCTTTTCTTCAATAGGAAATGAACCTCTTGCTCTTTCAGGTGGATCATTATGTCTTCTCGAGGAGAAAAGAATGTTAAAACTAGCATTAAGTATTACTAAAAAGAAAACTCAGGAAGAAACTGCTTGTAGAAATTCGCCCGACAGTGGAGGTAAACAAAAATTGATGACGCTTAACACTAAATATGCATGAAACGGTACTCAATTGTTTTGATGACTACTTCCCCAACTCAATTAGTACATTTATTTCGTACATTTTTGTTGTCTAAATCTAATTAAACTAAAAAAGCAGCAACATGAATAGATTTTGAGGACAAACTGTATCAGTATCATGATTCGACTCGATTTGTAAGTCGGGAAGTTAGCAAGCTACCTGCTAACCCCCCGACTTAGAATTATGGTTACTATTTCATTTGCATTTCTGTCTGCTGCAGGAACCCGTCATTCTTCATCGGAGTCTAGCAGTTCCAGAGGTTCAAGTGATGGAAGTGAATCTTAGGTTTTCGATGATACTGATGCGGACAAAAATTGGGATCCTTTATCTCATTATGAAAGCAGTGAAGATGAATACCAGAAACACGTTAACCGTGTTGCTATTATGACCAAAAAAAACTTCAAGTAGTGATGCTCATAAAGCTAGTAAGATAAATGCAACAAACAGCGCTCCAGATTTAATGCATTCAGTGCTACTAGATAGCACTGAATGCATATATATATGGCTAACAGTGCTACTAGATAGCACTGTTAGCCATATTTCCGACCTACCTATAAGTAGAACTCCTACTTCAATAAGTGATACAGAAACCACCGTTGCTACTATCGTTGATGAACTGACGCCGGTCAAAATAGGAAAAAGGAAAAGAAATGAATCCAGCTGGAAACGGAACATCTTGAAAGCAGCTAGAAATAGTGGAAAAGAATATGAAACTTATTTAAAGACAAATCGTGTGAGAGAAGCGAGGAAAATGAAAACTTCATGTACAAATAAATGCCGATTACAGTGCTCTGAAAAACTCAGTGAAGATGAAAGGAAGAGTATTTTTGATGCCTATTGGAACCTAGGAGACGTTGCCAAACAGAGGGAGCTTATTCTTAACTACACATCGGAAATTAAGCCAAAATACCGCTACGTGCGTGAGGGTGGACAAAGGCCTCGACGAAATAATAATTCTGCGTTCTTTTTTAATCTCCGTGACCAACGCATTCGTGTATGTAAGTTATTTTTTAAAAATAGTTTAGATATAAATGACCGCCCTATTCTTACTGCCTTCGAGAAAAAAGACAAGCTAGAAGTGCAGTGATGGCAGAGGATAAATGAGGAAAACATGGAAAGCAACCCAAGATGGACGAAACTATTAGGAAGAGAGTAACAGAACACATCAACAAAATCCCTAAAATTGAAAGTCATTATACCCGCAAAAATACCACTAAACACTACATTGAAGGAGGTAGAACCATAACAGATATATTTATAACAATTATGTGAGCAACTGCAGAAGAGATGATGTTACTTCAATTGTTAATTTCAATTACTTCTACAACATTTTCATCAATGACTTCAATTTAAGTTTTTTCAAACCAAAGAAAGATCAGTGTGAAATTTGTGTTGCTTATGAGAATATGTCAGAAATAGATAAAGTGAGCATAAAAGCAAGCTACGATCAGCATTTGGTTGAGAAAGAGTTATCAAGAAAAGAGAAGGAGAAAGATAAACAGGAACTTGTGAACAAAGCTTTGTTATCAGTTTAAGATTTACAAGCTGTAATCCCGTTGCCAAAAGGCGATTGCTCAGCGTTTTACTATTCATGCAAATTAAATGTAGTTAACTTTACGATAACTGATCTTCTTAATAAAACCACTGATTGTTTTGTTTGGGATGAATCAAACGTCCACCGTGGGGTAAATGAACTCGGTTCATGTGTTTTAAAATATATAGAGAAAAATATTGGAACATACAAGGACGTCACTTTCTATTCCGATGACTGTAGTGGTCAGCAAAAAAATCAATTTATGGTAGCCGCATATATCTTTGCTCTTCGTAAATACAACCTTAATTCTATCACTAACAAATTTTTAATTAAAGGCCACACCCAAAATGAAGCAGATTCTGTTCACTCTTTGATTGAAAGAAAAACGAAACAAGCAGTTAAAAGCGGCCCAATTTATACGCCAGAAGGTCTCATTTCTTTGATCAAAACAGCAAAAAAAAACGGGTGAACCATTTTCTGTAAATAGACATTCGTATTAAGATTTCTTCGAATTGAAACGTTTAGCAACTGATATCGGTCCTCTGCGTTTTATGAAAAATACACAAAATCAACCAATTAAATTTAAAGAAATCAAAGTATTGAAAGTTCAACAAGATTACCCAAATTCATTTTTTTACAAGAACTCTTATGAGGATTCAGACTTCATGGAAGCCACAATTATAAAGAAAGCCAAGGGTAATGTCTGTTTAAAGCCTGCCTTCGAAGAAAAGCCTAAGATTTCTGAGACTAAAAAGAGAGACCTTATGCGACTTATTGAAAAAAACTTAATACCAAAAGTTTACAAAACTTTCTACGAAAACCTATAGTATTCGTCAGAAACAATATCAGTTGTTTTAAAGTTTAACTCTTATGCAACCACTTCAGTATGAAAAATCCATTTATATTCTTTACTTTTCTACTATTGTACTATTGAATTATATTTTAATTTGTTTAAATTATCAAAAAAAAAAAGAAATTTTGAATTCGTTTTAAAAATAAAATGATTTTACTTCAAACTGTGTTTTATCTTCAACAAATTCCTCAACCATTAAGTAATAATCTAAAAAATAAGAAGTCTATTTTGAATGTAATTATTCTTCGAAGAATGTCATAGTTCAAGTTAATTTAATCCTGGAATTCCATATTGAATTATTTTAAGGAAAATAACGTCATATTTTGAAATGCTGCAAGCACAATCCATGAAATTTTGAACAAGAACGTCATTAATCAAATAAAAATATTTAAAATTTAAATTTTTTTTCTGTTTATACTTTTCAAACTGAGAAACTCTCAGTCATTATCTAAAACAGTCTGCTGCATAGTGAAAAATTCAAGCGGTAGCTTAATATTTTTATTTTAAAAGATTTTATGCCACTTTCAAACATTAAAATCATTCTCCTGGAAAATCACATTTTTTGAGATATGACGTTGTTGAAAGAAGTGACCGATATATATATATATATATATATATATATATATATATATATATATATATATATATATATACATATATATATATATATATATATATATATATATATATATATATATATATATATATATATATATATATATTTTATATATATATATATATATATATATATATATATATATATATATATATATATATATATATATATATAACTCGAACTGCATGTCGATTTTTCTCAAAAAATCATCTTTGCTAATCGAGCACATTTTCATCTTGGCGGCTATGTGAACAAAAAAAACTACCGCATCTGGAAATCCTTTACGTTATTGTCGAGAATCTAATGCATCCTCAGCGAGTGACACTGTGGTGTGGATTATCATACCTATCCTATGTTATGCTTATTCAACGGCGCATCCAGCGACCAGTGCTGCAACATTAACCACATAGCCATTCAAGTGAGACTCATTTGGCATCTGCAGTCTCAGTATCCCATCGTAAGATATGTTCCAAGGATGGATGTTTGTGCAACCACCCGATGTAACTTCCATCTTTCGTAGGTCCTGTGTCATATTATAAAGCAGGACTTAGTCCTTCAAGTTTCTAGCGTATTCAGAATATCCACCCATCTAACGCAGTTGAAGGCGTTCCTAACGTCGGGTGTCACCAATAAAACAATCCGTCGCTTGATGCAGTTATGTGCCTTTGCCTTTCGGACCGCGGTCACCTCCTCTGCAATCACATCAATGGTGGAACATCCTGTCCTAAAACCGTACTTCCGAGGAGATTGATTTCCAGCAGAACGAACCGCATCATTGAGTCTGCCCTTGATTAGTATCTCTAGTACTTTACCTGCCGTGTCTAGCATGCATAATGGGCGGTATGCAGATGGCGATACGGGAATTCCCTTCCCCTTGCTGATCAACACGAGTGGTAAGGGAACTCTGGTGACATAGCTTGGAATTTTGCATGCAGCAGTTTTATACCCTAAATCATGCAATTAACCGAAGCATTGCATTGCATTCCAGATGTATTAAGGCGAGAAAAGTACTAATTTGGAGCTCCAGTACTTTTTTGGGGCTTAAAGCAGAAATTGTGCACAGCCTCCCCTTATGCCCCTGGACAGGAGTACTAACATATTATTTTTCAAAAGAAGACTTTATACACTTTCATTTGATGCCAATTTGAGCTGTGCCTATTCCGAAATCTCCAGAAATTTAGTTTTGGACCTGCAACATAACTCGTTTTATCTCTTAGTTGGCAAGGTAGAATGAACTACGGAAAGAGGTAAGGGAGCTTTGCTGACATTGTTGAGATTTTACATGCAGCAGTTTCATACGTTAGGTCATGCAATCTATTGGAGTAGTTTCGAGCCCGAAGATATTGCATTCCAGATGCAGTAAAACGAAAAAAGTATGAACTTGAAGCTCCAGTAATTTCTCGGGGTTTTGAGCAGTAGTCGCGTGGAGCTTCCCCTTATGCCCCTGGGCAGGAGCGGCAGCATATTATTTTTTGAAAGCGAACTTTACCTGCTTTCATTTGATGCCGATTCGGGTGGTACCTGTTTCGCAATCTCCAGTAATTAAGTATTCAGTCCTGCAATTTAACTCATTTCGTCTCCTTGTGAGCAAAGCAAAATGAGTTTCAGAAGGTGTTAAGGTATGTTAGTTGACAAGAATGAGAATTTAGTGCCAAATTTTTTGCTGCAGTTTGACTAGTTATTTTTTGTAGCAATTTGCGGCCGAAAAGATGGCACTGCAGACCCAATATAGGGAAAAAGATGTAAATTTGGGGTTACAAACCTGTTAATGGTTCGCAGCTGAAATCACGTGCAGTCCCCCTTCTCGTGCCTATGTGGAGAAAGCAAAATGTTGAGTTTTGGAAATTTACTAAGCTGATATTTATTTTGTGTGAAATTGGAGGCGTTTATATTTTGCTATCGTATATCATCATGATAAAAATCAGCGTTTTGCCTGCTTGTTAGATACACAATATGATTTTCGGAAAGAGATTGCGGGGCTATTTTGTTGCGGATTGAAATTCTTTTACATTGGTTACACACAAAAGAATGTTGAGTCAATCTGTCAGTGATAAGATTCTACATAATTCCAACCAGGACGTTATAATTGAGGATTTTGTGTTTCAGGATCCTTCCAACCGGAAGTGGAACTGAAGATAGGCCTCTAGTTGCCTTATGCACCACTTTTGGCATGCAGTCACTAGAGTCCTAGCTTTCAGTCACTCTAGAATGTAATTTAAAACTGATTTCTGTCGGTAGTTCGATGGGGTCAACAGTTTACGCTCCGTTCCCGGACTTCATATCATAAACAGTAAACAGCGGGAAACAGACCCTTCCTGGATCTGTGAAAACGAAACTTAAACTATATTGTAAGCAACGAACGGAATGTTCAAATTAACCCAAAACTTCAGAACATTCTGACCTACTTATATGACCGCATGAAGATAAATTAGTAAGAATTTGATAATTTTTTTATGAACATTAATGTTCTTTAACTTTTAATCCACAGGTTTCCTGTTAAATTAAAAGAAAAAACGTTGCGGGGAAAACTGCCTAAGAACATGAAGCGCCACAAAATGTTTTGCAAACTTATTATTTCTATGGCCTCATGGGTAACAGCTAGGTAAATATGCAGATAACAGAACACGACATTCAACAAACTTGTTCTCAAAAAAATTTTCCCTAAGATGTACTCCAGACAATTAACTTAGATTTATATCCATGTCTAAGTTTTTCCACAGTGCTGAATATGGCTTTTGTTAGACTATAATTCATGTAGTCATCAACCTTAAAATTCGACCATATTCTAGTAAATGAGCCGGTGGCCATTCTTGTTAGTGTTTCTGTACAGCATGTGACCTCATCTCATCCTTCTATGCTTCATCAACTTTTGCATTGAAACCTTCAAGTAGTATTTTTATGTCGTTGAAGCGCAGCTCATTGTATACTCTTTTCGAAAGTGATCAATATTCATCCATGACGATGTCATCCTTTTTCTTGGTCCAAGCAAGTTATATGAGCACATGGTGGATATTGCAAAAAAAAATAACAGAAACACAATAAATTATGAAAACGGTGATTACACTTTACAAATTAACTTTATTTATACTGAACTTTTAACAATTTCGCGGCTAAGTCTAGTAGCTAACGTAAGAACGCGAAAAGTATATCGAAGCAACTGGGGAGCCGCGCCGTGTATGCGTCTACTTTTTAAATCATACTGGAAAATAGAAATATGCTGACCCTATGTCTGTATCTGGGCATGTGTCCGCGAATTTAGAAAAGTAATGTGCTGACGCTATGTTTGCACCTGGGCAGGTGTCTTATAATTTTGTACTTGCTGGATATATCAATTTACATCCGCAAGTATGTTTTTATGTTCAAAAGCAGTTGACGCATACATAAATAGCATGGCAGTTATTAGCTATAAATTGAAGAACTTCAGTTGTAATCGAATCGGACATAATGGGTAGCTTACTGTTTATACTTTTAATAGACAAGAAATGCGCCACATAATTCTATCCGATCTTGAGACCTTTGTAAGAATCATTAGTTTCGCGTCCTATCTGTTTGTCTGTCGTGCGTCATTCTTTTTGAGAGCCTTTTAAGAGGAATTTCTCCATATTGAAGCGACCCATAAAATGTTTTTATCAAAGCTTGTCGTTTTTAATCCAAAAGAACAAAATCAATATTTGTACGGTGGAAAACATAAAAATGATGCAATATGGGACCAAAAAACAAAAGCACATAAATGCTGTTTCTAAAAACTCTGAATTCCTTAAATTGAAATGGCGCTATTGGAATCAGACACCAATCAAGGAAATATGCGGTCACATTTACTTGAATTGATAACGCATAACAAGAAACAAAAAATTCTGTTATCGCACTTTGAATAACAACGTTTCATACGTTTAACCTTTCAGAGAACATGAATCAGATAATTAGTCTAAATTAAAATTTCCCTAGAATTATTAACCAAGCTTATATTAATATTTCATCTAAAGCTATAATAATAATTTATTTGAAAAAAGGACTTAACAATATCATCCATGATAAAGCATTTACAAATTATTACTGGCCCAAACTAGTCAGTTAGCAAGTTAACTCGTACTTTTGAAATTACATGTAATTTGTGAAATACGTTTCACGTACGAGAAGACCGCACTTAAGATAATTCTTATCAACAATACTGACCTCTGCATCAATCATTCGTTACGGTAGACTGACGGGGCATACAAAAACTCCACGAGTGTAATGAAATTTTTGCAAAAAATTTAATTTAGGGAATTGATATTACTCAAAAAACCTGAAAATGACAACTTATGATTTTCATTGAATTAAAGAAAATCCCATATTTATGGATGTTTTCAAAAGTAATTATTCATATTATAACTGGAAATTGTTGTCTGTTTTAAGTAATCAAATGCTATAACTATGTGAACTATTACCAGTTACCTAGATTGAGTTCAAATGAGTACGAGCCCATAAATTCATTCCTGATTTTTTCATGAAATTTATTAAAAGTTTTCTCGAAAACCGATCCAGTACATTTGCGGCTCTAATTTTCAGTTTCTGGCACTATCAACTACAGCAAAATCTGTACCAAGTACAATAATCAAACTTGACAGGTGAATTATTAACGCAGGATTTATCAAATTTGAATAAAATTAAATTTCATAGGTCTTTAGGAGAGCCTACTCATACAGGGAGGTGGGCTTTTTTTAACAACATTTAACAAACAAGTCGAAGTAGCAGGAGAGTGCTCCTGCCACAAGAGTATTGTGATATAATTAATTGCTCAAAGAACGTCTTCTGAATATCAAGACTTTACTCATATACTCGTACAAACATATTCTATAAAATAAGCTCGGAAACGAATGTACGGTTATTGTGTATGTCAATTTGCTGCTTTTATAGATGAAAATGTAAAACTCACATAATGTACTATTATCTACAAAGTTGATCGAATTTTGACTTTTGAGGTATTTTTTGGCCTTCTACTCATAAATATATACTTCCTTGATTTTCTTCAGATATTTCGAATCACAGGTGTCCAATCGTGAAGGGGAACACACAGTTTTCGTACATTTCCCCTCCTTCTGCACTTCTTGAAGCAAAAAGTGTCAGTTGATGATCTGTTTTGAAAAGCTTTTATCAAGATCTTTTATTTGATAACTATATTACCTACCTACCTACCTTTGGTGAAATTTTTTTTTCAGGGGTTACTCCCCTATATGCGGAGACTATTTTATACTGAAACTTTTAAGAGATCAACGCTTCACATCTACTCACCAAGTTTCATGTTTCTAGCTTAAGTTGTTTGCGGGAAAACTTGCTATAACACACGGACGGTCAGATGGACAGACAGGATGCGATTTTAGTAGGGTATTGTAAAATCATTTTACAGTACCCTAAAAAGGTAAACAAGCTTCATGAAAATGTTCATTGCGACAGTGAAAATTTCATCAATTTCCGACTGAGGGGAAGACCAACGAGCAATCGATGATGAAATTACATCCATACATTGAAACAATTGACGAATCTGAATCATTAATATGATGAATTCGTACATCAAATAGGCTCATAATATTGATGACAAAGTTCACTGTTTCTACATTCCGCATCCTAGTGTTTTGCAAGTGCTTTAAATCAAAGCATTTGAGTATGTTAGTTCTTGTAGTAACTTTTTAAACGTTTAGAAGTGTTTTCATTATTTCAAAATATTATATGCTTTGTTTCAGTGCAAATAAAGGGTGCTTCATTATGAGGTTTGATTTTCAATAGGCTTTTTTTGACAGATCACTTGAGACTCCTGTCAAACTGTAATGTTATTTTTATTCAGTATTGTTTGACAAATCATCATGAAAATATTTACACTGCAGCAATGTATACAAATTGTTCAGCTGTATTACGAAAATCAGCGTTCTGTGAGAAATGCTTTTCGGACTTAGAAGAACTGATGGTGTGCATCGTCAACATACTGAAACCACTATAGCTAATCCATCCGCAAATTTGAAATTGGCCACCAAGATCTTTCGATATTACACCTTCAGATTATTTGCTTTGGGGTTACACGAAGTCTCTGGTCTTCAGAGATAAACCAGCTTCAATCGACGTTTTGGAAGCTAACGTTACCCGTATCATTCACGATATACCGATCGCTATGCTAGAATGCGTCGTTCAAAATTGGAGCCTCTGGATGGACCATTTACGGCATAGTCATCGTCAACATTTAAACAAGATAATCTTTAAAAAGTAAATATCATAGATTGTTGTTTTGACTCACACTAAAGTTTTTATTATAGAATTCAACTTTATGCGTTTTATTTGAGCTGAAAAACTAAAGCTCATACTGAATCACCCTATATATGTGTTACTTCTATTCAAAAGGCACGAAAGAAGAACTAATATCATTATTAAACTCCTAATTAAGCTCTGGCTTGAACTTGTGCACACCCTTCTAGTCAAGTCCCAAGCTGTTGTTGTCAGATGCGTAAAGGCGTTTTAAATCCTTTAAAGCTTTTATCATACAATATTTACTTGGTGTCATGAAAATTAAAAGATTAAAATGCTTTGCAACCATTGAATACTCAATATAGCAACCATATTTGACCGAAGCTCCGAACAAAGCCAAACGGCGTACACCACGTGCTCAAGGACAGGAAGATACAAGTTGAAGTAGCTAGAGAGTGCTCCTGGGAGAAGGGTGTTGTAAAACAATTAGTAAATTAAACAATATACATATATATTGCCTACATGTGATGAAATTTTTTTTCAGGGGCCACTCCCCTATATGGGGAGAACACCCTTAATCTTATGTTTCTAGCTTCCACATGTTTCTGGCTTCTTATGTTTCTAGCTTCCTATGTTTCTAACTTCAGTAGTTTGCGAGAAAAACTGGTGACACACGGACGGAGGGACAGACAGGACGCGATTTTAGTAGGGTTTTGTAAAATGATTTTACAAAATCCTAATAAAAAACAGTTGAAACCATGGGTGCAATAAAGATTTCTCGTGCTTTGTTAATGTTAACAGTAAACGAAGCCACGGTGGATACACGGAGCTCCTGGAAAAAATTTAAAATTTGTCAGTGTAGAGTAAGTGCAAAGTAAGGATGTTGTATTTTTGTACTATGTTTGCAACAAAGTACTTAAACTTTCAAATTCAACTTAAAGTATTTAAGTGTTTAAAAAGATATCTTGAATATTCTCGGTGACTGGAACACGTTTAAAGTAATTTGAAACAATGCACTTGAATGTTTAAAATCTGAAGTGCATTGAAATAAAACGTGAAGATTTGGAGTACTTGTATCCGTTCATAATATTTATGCTCAAATTCATAGTATTTATGAAAAAGATTCATACAATGTATGAATGAATCGGTGTAGGAACTCATTTCAAATGGTCTTAACAGCAAAAATTAATTACCTGTTAAATTTATAAGAATGATCACAGGTTTTTAAATCTTCATCGTTTAACTATAATTTAAAATATTATCACATAAAATAGATATTATTTTTCAAGGATAAATATACATACATATATCACATTATTGTGACCTAATGGATGCATAGGGGTCCAGCCTAATTAGATCGAATACTGTGATTTTGCTGCAAAGAATCATATAGTTCCAAATCTGTCACTAATACGTAGAGTAAGGTCCTCTAAATAGCGCCTACTAAAACCCTCTCAATTTCATATGCCATGGGAGTTACTGGGTTCCAATAATCCAATTTTAGTCGTATATTTTGAAAATGGTACGTGATATCGAGTAACTTGTATGCTAAAAACTAAAGCTTACTAAATTTTCTTCAAACAAAATCAACTTATTTATGTCTACACATTACTGCATACGAGATATCAGTCGGCAAAAATGTCGTTTCCAGAAAAAATTGATATGTCTCTCATTTTTTGCCATTCTCGCCCTTGTAACTATTGTATTTGGCTTCATTTTTACAGAAAGCTGAGATATTTGGGCTTTTTATGCTTCATATTTGGTAATTTTAATTAACAATGGCCACAATAAGGTCAAGGTCTTCTTTCATTCCACTTCAACAGAAACTGCGCAACAGAGACAACGACAACCACAACAACACAATATGCTGCAGATACCAACAGCACAGGAAGAGCATCTACACATAATCTTTACACCAACGCAAGCGTTGTGCGTAAGAGGTGCCACCACATCTTTCAATAAAAGGTTTCAACCAAAGACATATAAATTAATGGACGCGAAATGAGCTTATTTTCATCCATACGTGAGTGAAGTACTTTAACTACATACCTGCCTTCCTCTCGCATGCGTATTGAAATTCCCCTGCCTTTCACGCCGCTAGAGAATCCATACATTCAAGTCGCTCTCTAATTGCTCTCACCAAAATCCCACTCTTCTTATACCTTAACCCCCGGATTGTCAACGAAATATCAACCATATGATTGAAAACATATGATTCGTGAAAATTCAAGATTGATAGGAAACGTCTAATCAAGTTGAATTTGAAATAGTACACAAACCAATTTTTTTAAAATAAACCGTGTTAGATCTAGTGCAAAAGCGTTGCAAATGTGATAATTAATCAAACTGAAAAGTTTGTTGCGGGTCGCGAGTGTTTTTGTGTCGAAAAATGAAAAATGTAGTGACGTGTGGGGGATTATAAAAACAGCTATAGGAAGCATGTCAGGGACGTATCCTTCGTAGGGTAAGTCATGTGCAATGTTTTATATCGTTCAAGTTAGAAAACCCGCACGGAAAATTGATTTAGTTCAATATGCGAAAATTAGTGGGAGACGTCACGTCAAATTTATATGAAATTCAAACTGACAGCTAATAACGCGCCAACTTCACTCTACATCATAAAGTGCTTCAATTCTCTCGATGCATTTCGTATCCATTCTCTCATACATCTATGGTTTCAACTGAAAAAGGGTATATTGAATTTGTTATTTGTGGGTACCCATATTGGGATAAGAGTGCAAAGGGAAAAAGAGGGAGGCCAAGAGTAGCCCCGAGACGAGACAGATAGAGACCGAATAATCTCTGTCAAAAACAAAGATTTCAGGAGAATCCACCTTTACAATTAGTCGGTGCTAGATCGGGTTTCAATTTGAAAGTATGTCCGTGGTTGCACTTGTTTCTTGTGGTTCTTTTCAATCCATGGGGGGAGAAAGTGTGACCGTCTTTGATGATGCAGCTCCGTTCGCCTGTTCACCATGAATCCCCCCTTACACATCTTTCGGTCTACCGTATTAAAACAGACTATACGAGTATAGCCGCATTAGTGGTTATAGTTTTTGTTGAGCTTTTTAAATCGCAACTTGTGAAGGACTCGTTAAAAAGTTGAATTTTTCGTGATTTTTCTCCAAAATTCTAAAGATCTTGCACCCGCATACCGATGACAGGTGGATGGTTGGCGATTGATTTGCAAAGACAAAGGAAGTTAAAAGGCATTGACCAAGATGACGACGCTGAGTGGAACGAGGGTTGGATTTGAGTAATTTGGTTGAATTGAATAATTTAAGATAAGAAAACGAAAAACGGGAGTGCGAGTCAAGCTATTCGAAAGTAAATACCCGCGAAAGATCAACAGGCTATCGGCTGAGGTTTTACGAAAATAGAGCCAGGATGTGAAACGGAATGGTGTGAATGCTAATACGAAGCCATGTGGTGCAATTTATTGTGAAATGTGAATAGAAAACATTATAAAACAAGTTGGGTAAACAGACCTACGCTCATGTCAGAAGGGTTTTGTATTCAATTTTCAAAATGCAGTCACCAGATTGAATAAAGTCAAGAAGCATGTCAATGACGATTTTATTGGAGAAACTATGAAATTCGAAGATCATATTATTATCAACAAACTTGAACGAATTTCGACTTCTGAGGTTTTTGTTATTGTTATACTCATAAATATATCCCTTGATAATTATTTCAGATGTCCATTCGCGACGGAGAAAACACATTTTTCATGTATTTCCCCCCTGTGCCCCCACTGAAGCAAAAACTGACAGTTTAACAACTGTTTTGAAAAGCTCCCATGAAAACTTTCATTTCATACTCATATCGGCTACGTTTGATGAATTTTTTTTTTCAGGGGCCACTCTGCTGTACTGTTATCATCGATTAATAGCCAACTTTTTCGAAGCCTAGAGTTGTTACAAAGCCATTTTGTTAGAAGCTCCCTCCCGCCTCCTTGACTTGTTTCACTTATGAGTATTAATTGTAGGTACTCAGCTTCAGTCATTCATTAAATTGAATCAAGTGTTCAAAGCATGCACCTTAAACGTTGAAGTTGGGAAAAAATAACCCAAAATTATTCAATCTTCGCATTTAAAACAGCCACTATTTTGTTTTACGATTACTGATACCACAAGCTGAACTGATTCTCAAAGTTATTCATGACACCTATCATTCCTGAAATTTTCATGCAAATCCTAGCAAAACTGTAGTGTCTGAGTCGGTAAAAAGCGCATGTTGTTCCATAGCCATATGCTGCCATAGTAATACATGCAGCGCATATTGTTCCATAGTAATACAGGAAAATTCAAACCGCTATAACTTCGCTAAATATCATGCAATCTTTATGAAACTTGCAGGGTTAACCAATCTTATAAATAGACATTTAATTAATCTTATAATTAATCATCTGTGTACTAAATTTCATTGAATTTAAGGGTACCGTTAAGATTTTATTCAAGAAAACATAAAATCGATAAATCATACTATTACTAACAAAGTTGAGTGAATTGCGACTTCTCACGTATTTGTTATTGTTGTACTCATCAAGGCCTACATTCTTGATTTTTTTCAGATTTTTCGGATGGAAGGTGTCCAATCGCGAGGAGGCGGGGGGGGGCACAAATTTTTCGTGTATTTTCCCTCCCTGTGCGCCCCTCGAAGGAAACTTTGCCAAACTAAGACCTGTTTTGAAAAGTTCTCATCAAGACCTTTCATTTGATACCCATATCGGCTACCTTCAATGAAATTTTTTTTTTAGTAGTTGAACTTTGAAGAGATCACCACTTTACACCTACATACAAAATTTGATGCTTCTAGCTTAAGTAGTTTCCGAGAAAAACTGCTGTGACACACGGACGGACGGACGGACGGACAGACAGACGGACAGACAGGACGCGATTTTAGAAGGGTTTGGTAAAATTATTTTACAAAACCCTAAAAAACGATATATATCTATGAAGTGCTAGCAAAGTGTTGAAAGTTAAAGAAAATTTGAGATGTAACGGGGACTCCCGGAACAGCTTAAGTTAGCCAACTTAAATACCACCAGTGACGATTCATCCGGAAAATGTGGTACGAAGAATGCATCCTCCAGCCAGACTGGGATAAGAAACTTTACAATGTATAATGCGCATTCTTAGTAAAGTTCAAAATAAGTTGAAATCCTAATGTTAACGACTACAGTAGAGTAGACTTTTATTGTCTCAATTTAAGTGAATGCAGCTCAAAGTAGGACGAAGTTTTCGCATTTACAAGGTTGCTCCACAAACAATATTATTTGCAATCAACAACTACAATCATCAATAGCAAGATACAGTGAGCATTGCAAACTCTCCACCGATAAAACGTGATGCATCCATCTCAATAAACGAAAATAAACACAAAAGTCTGGTTACGTACACCCAAACCGAAATCTCTATTGATGGAACATACGAATCAAAACATCTCGAGAAATTGCCGAAAGAAAACAAGCTCGTCGACAACGTTGTCAGGATTTTTCCAAAAGACAAACAGCAGACGCTCCAGAAAGAATGCGAATGATTTCACAATTGGCTCGCAAGAAGAAAAGAACCTGTCAGTGCCGTGTTGGATGGTCTGTATCTGGAAGCCTGCTATTTACCTTAAGAAATCTGATAGTGAGACCACGAAAAAACACGAACCAAAAGGATGGTGCCGAAATTATTGTCACGCTACCCATTCAAATCGGTTATGATATCTTTAATGTCGAGGCGATGCGCTTTCAGCTTAATACACTAACAAAACATACAGTAAGATACTAGCAAAGCCAAGAGCAAATTCTCGACTACATATTAACTCACTTGGGTATCGATAAGGAAGGTCGTGTTTCGCACCCAATTGTATTGACCGAGTGAGACTTTGATGCGAACTATTAACATTAATTTATGTAGGGGCTCCTGTTTGAACGTTACGTTGTCACTTCAATCTGGATCCATCAGTATAAAGAAATTGGGAGTAATTGCCTAATAACATCAGGCAGCTATCATGCTACGCACGTCATTCTGTGTTAAATATCGTCATTTGCCAACATTCCATGGTAGAGGGTAGCCAGCAGAATATCAACATATCTTACCTCCAACAAAGTTTGTAACCGATCGAAGACGCCTAGAAAAGAAGAAAAAAGGCGCACAAAGAATCTTGCCCAAGGATAAAACGTGAAATCACTTCTCATCTAATGATTCCGTCACCGTTTGATATCAAACCACTGAAAATCAGTGAAAACTCCAGCAACCTCCCAAAAATGCGGCGAATTTAAATAATAATATAGTGGCTGTAACATGTCAAATGTCTGTTACAGTGACAATTCCGAAAGTCATCCAAGACTCCAAGTTTTGGAACCACGGGTTGAGGCGTGGTAAAAACTGCGACGGAGTTGCCTGGTCGCACGGATTAGGTTAGAATTTCTGGGAAGAAAAGGCGGAATATAAAGTTCACCCCGGGATTAGCGGTGCATCGTCGGAAACGAGGTGATAAAAGGGCGAAGAACAAAGGAAAAGGGACAAAGGTGATCTCTAAAGTTTTTAAAGTATCAAAGTGTAAAACCGAAGCTTAGAGCTGGGAAATGTCTAAGATTTTCAATTTAAATAAGTTCGGAGTTGGAAATTATTGGGAGAAGGTCGAAAAGCATGTGGATGTAGAAAAAGATCCAATAACTGCCGGAAGAAGGCCAGGTTGCCCACAAAAAATGAGAGATTGATTCATTGGCTGCTGAACGAGTGCATCAAGGGAGGATTGCATCAAATCCGGGTAGATTATTCTGCCATGACGTCGGCGACGGGACTTCAATGAGGAAGCCTCCTAATAGATTATCGTAGGTACCAAAGAGGAGGTTAGTTAGAAGTAAATATATATTTTGTTATAAATTATTTTGATAGCATTTTTTGTTTTTCGTGTAATTTTATATATATATATTTGATTTTGGATATCACGATTGAGAATTAAATTTTGTTGGTGTGAATGGAACTTTTGGTTTTATCTTTTAATTTGCCTTGGACAGAATAACTTTTCATTTTCAGGTCATGTAACGGTTTGACTCCGGGAGATATCGTACGTGGTCCACGTGAATGAAATATCGTACTCGGTGGTGGATTTGAGTGGTGAAGGACGGGTTCAAGAAAGTAGGGTCCATCCCCAAATTATCTCGATTTTTGTGTGTAGTGTGCTCTGTTGGTACAGAAAATTTTGATTGAGAAGTGCCGTGGAACGAGCTTCGGCAGACCGCCTTACTCACTGGGCAGTCAAGTGTGGGGCCTAGGCTAAAGCAGTGAGTTGGCATCCACGCTCGTCAGTAGCAAGGTTGTTTTGCACTTCTCTGCAATCCTCATGAAAGTGTAACACCACCCACAGTAATATACTACACACCCACACAAACGCAAATTCGAGGAACATGTTTTATCCGATTAATAATTACACTAAAAAGTTTAGTCAACTTATTGAGAGCAAGGTAAGATATACAAAATGACGTAAATGGCAATTGTATACTAAAAACATCTTGAGGGGGTTTCGGTTGTTCAATTTGTTGCATACAGATGTATTTTTAAAAGCTGCTGTCATGAGTTCTTTTAAATTTGTAAAACTTATTACATCATATACTCATATGAAAAGCTTTCTCACCAGTGGCATAAAGGAACTGAACAGCATCAATGACCGGTCATCATGCGTTCTGACGCCTCACAATGCATGATGATGGGTTATCATGCATGCTTGGTAAGGGTAAGGCTGGGTAGAAAGTTATCCTGAACATCTGTGAGGCCCTCTACTGCCTTATGCCCGTCAATAAACTCGGTTAATAGGTGTGAAAGAGAAAGCGTCCTTGTGCTCGCCAGGCGATTTGGTTAATATGTGCGATAGAGAAAACATATTGGTGTGAAGTTGATCATTGTTCAACTGCTGAACAGACCACTCATAATCCTAGCAGACGGCTCTACGGATTGGTGATTGTGCATAACCCTCTAGCAGACGGCTCTACGGATTGGTGATTGTGCATAACCCTCTTTGCATGATAAAGAGACCAGTCAATCATAATCAAGAGAAAAACTGATGCACATGAAAAAGAAGGGTGTATTGACTCAATCTTATGAAGAATATATCAGCGTGAAGTAAGATCACTTTATTCGTGAACAACTAACAATGGCTTCCTCCTTATCAAGCTTTGTTTACCAGAATAGAATCCTAGACATGAATATGCTTGTCCGACCCATTGTATGCCTACAAATAACTTAGAAGATGATGAAGATGCAGTGTTGGTAACTAACAGGCTTAAGGTAAAACGTGACGAACATATAACATTTAAAGCAAGGTGTCAAAATGCTGACTGTAACTGTATGGAAAATAATTGGAGCTACATAGACAGCTTACCAGCTAAAGAGACGGCTATATCAGCTAAACGGATAGCTCAAGAGATAGCATATCGGCTAAACAGATAGCATATCATCTAAAAAGACAGCTGCATAGACAGCTTACCAGCTAAGCTGCCGACTTTATCAACTAAACGACTAGTTCAACAGACTGCACATCAGCTTAACAAATATGACATCAGCTAAAAAGACGGCTTTATCAGCTTAAGTGGATAGCCCATCAGATAGCTCAACAGCTGAACAGACCACCGATATGTACGCCAGATAGCTAAACAGGCCACTAGAAACTGAGTAGGACCAAATATTCGAATGATTTCATAGTGGACAATGTATTGAAGACAAAAGATGACAAAATCTTTGTTGAATGGTTATAATTTTCAAAAGACCATAATTTATGTATTAACAAGAATGATTTATTGTAACAAACATATTATAATAAAATGGCTTACATGATAATAAATTGTGTGTTTTCTTATGAACTAAAACTATAAATTTATCATATGATTGCACCAAGCTAAAGTATTATAAGAGTTTGGAATTAAGAAACGCTTATCATTATTTCCCGAAAGGCTTATTTTATTAACTAACCTAGCATGAATAAGGCGCTTATCACATCTAAATGTATCCATTTTATTAAACAATTTTACCTTCGTATCTTCTGAAAATTTCATCAAGTCTGACCGCTCAATATTGACAACAGATTTTTTTATGCCTTTAATTTTTTTTAATACATGATTTATCAGTAACAATACGATGGAACTTTGCTTTTGTTCCAATAAACTCTGCTATAGGATCTACGGGGCTTTCATCTTTAAATTTACCCAATACTTTTTGATTAACAAGAGGAATATTATATACATTATTTTTAGGGTAGTTATCAAATAAATTCATATAAATTTATATTATTCTTAATATCATCATAAATGCCTTCAGTTTCTATATTATAGATAAAAGTGTCTGTATCCATGTATAAAAGTTGTGCCCGACTATTGTATTTATTTATGATAAAACTATAGTGGAAATCAAACATCAGCGTTTTTGATACATCAAGAATTACCATCCCAATATAAATTGGCTTATCATATTTAACATCAATTCGCCCCATTTGAATGAGAACTAAATCTTCGTTAATTACTTTACAACTATGAAAACAAGGTCGACTAATGTGGTAATGAGCTCCTTTCTTTTTCCTGACATTTTCCCCAATGTGTTGAGACCTTAACATTCACATAATTATCTACATTTTCCATGGTTTTTCCAAATACACTTAATTTGTAGAAATCTTTTTCAAAATCATTTGTTGCCTTAGTACGCATTTCAATATTTAAGTCTATATATTTTTTTAACGATGGTGGTTGACTAAACTCTATTGCTCAATGTATTTGAACTAATTTTAGCCCTGCACGTAAACACTGTTTTAAATTTCGATAGTGGATAATGTAATTAGGTTTTTTTGATTCGGTTGCAATTCGTTTCTTACATTTAGAAGTTTCAAGAGGTGGCACCCGACTTTCGGGGCAAAAGGGAAGATTATTGTGTAGCTTATGGAGGTATTTTCAACATTCAGAACATCTAAATATTGGATTTCCTCATTGCTTAGCCTGCGAAAACCATTGATGGTTAAATATTGACTCATTGCTCAACCGTATAGGTTACTTGCATCAATATACAGAATATAGTTGCTTTCAAGATTAGGGTTGTACGAAGTTATATATTTATTGTTTGCCTTTGAATATCGTTTAGTGCATTGACAGAGTCCTCCTCTAATTCCCTGCTTCACGAAATTGTACATATCTACAGAGGTAGCCAAAAGTGATCGGACAATACAAGAAACAAGCAATAAAATACTTTTACGAGCATAAGCTTTGAAATGAAATAAAAATTTTTCCCTTATATAAAAGTTACTTGTATTCTCAATTAATTGCACAAAAAAATAAAACAGAAATAAAAAGATTTTCACAAGAAAATTAACAACTAATTCAAATTCACATTGCATCAAGTGGACAAAAGTAATCGGACGTTCAATTGTAATACTTTTCTTTCTGATGATTCCATTAGAACATAGGCTTTTAATATCTAGTTGCGTATCCTTTTTGTTTTATAACTTCTGTTAACCTATTGGGCATAGACTGTACCAACTTACGGGTAACGTCCGGAGTAATGTTGTCCCATTCTTCTAATAACACCGGCTTCAGTTGACTTTTATTAGTAATGTGATGGTTCCTTATTTTTTATCCAGATGATCCCAAAGATGTTCGATGGGATTTAGGTCTGGGGATTGCGGTGGTGTTTTTAATTGACCAGGAGTGTTGAAAAGGAGCCACATACGAACATCATGAGCTGTATGCTTTGGGTCATTATCTTGCTGGAACAAATAATGACCATCAAGACCCAATTTTTGTGCAATTTTTTTCAAATTTTCTTTCAAAATCGACAAGTAACCTAGTTTGTCCATAGGTTCGTCAATGAAAACAAGTTCCCCTACACCGTTGGCAGCCATGCAACCCCAGACCATTACACAGCCACCTCCGTGTTTTACTGTATGTTGAATGTTTTTGGGATGAAGCTCACTATTTTGAGTTCTCCACACCAACAACCTGCCGTCGGAGTGGTAGATATTAAACTTACTCTCATCAGAGAATATTATACGAGTCCAAAAGTCGAGCGGCTTGCTTTTAAATTCTTTTGCAAAGCATAATCTTTTCTTCTTATTAACTTTGCTAATTAGTGGTTTCTTTCGAGGTACTCTCGCTTGATAACTAGCACGGCTGAGAGCTCTACGAATAGTCCGGGCACTAACATTGGTACCATTTACATCTGCTAATTGATCCCTAATACTTCTGGACGTTGTAGTCGGATTCTTTTTAACAATTCTTAAGATTTTTCGTGCGTCTGTCTCTGTTAGTTTACATGGTCGACCACTCCTAATTTCGTTTTCCACCTGATTATTTTTTCTGAACCGTTTCACGATATCGAAAACTGTCGAACGACTTCTTCCAATTATTTTTGATACTTCAGAAAAGGATTTATTCTCTTTATACAACTTTATTATAACTTTTCTTTCATGTATACAGGTTTCTTTGCGATTCTTAGCCATGTTTAACTTTCTTCACTTAAAACTGACAAGTAAATGACTGATATCAGAAAAACACATATCAACATATAATTAGGGGAATTCCCTTTTAAACTCGGAAATGAAAAGAAAAGAATTGCTCCAAACTTCAATGACTAATTTCACACTTTTCAAAATGTCCGATTACTTTTGTCCACTTGATGCAATGTGAATTTGAATTAGTTGTTAATTTTCTTGTGAAAATCTTTTTATTTCTGTTTTATTTTTTTGTGCAATTAATTGAGAATACAAGTAACTTTTATATAAGGGAAAAATTTTTATTTCATTTCAAAGCTTATGCTCGTAAAAGTATTTTATTGCTTGTTTCTTGTATTGTCCAATCACTTTTGGCCACCTCTGTACATCTGTTAGCAATTCGAGCTCAACTTTAGTGCTTTTGAGCATGCTATCCCAGCTGAGTGAAGGGGCCGTAAAATAATGAGCTGGATCTAATCCATAGATTTGCTTTCTAAATTCCACAAATACATCTGTTAACAGGAGCGCATCTGTTATTAAATAAACATCACCCATCACAGAGGTACGAGACACGGTTATTTTTACTCATTCCATTATTCACAAGTCGACTTAAATTTTTTATCCAACAATAATGTCCTATGGCACCTCTTTCATTTTCCACATAAAGTAGATTCATATGTTTTTTAGAGACTAGTCTGTTTTTGGAAAAATAGAATGGATCCTCAATAGACCCCTTTTTCCAGCCATAAGCATTTACGCTCACATTATTTTTTCCACGAAAATGGGAGTCTCTTTGAAAGAAATAGGGAATGTAATACCTTCCAAGTTCAAAACAGTTGAGTAATGGGGGTAAAAGCTGGCCCTCTCAGTTGTACTTTCAGCAGGATATAAGGCAGAAACAATGGCCCAAGCAAAACATGCATCATCAGAATTTTTACCATTCATGCATGACCTTTTCAATGTCACCTCTTTTGGTAAAGCTAAATAAGATCCTCCATGAAAGGATGTATACTTATTTATATAAACCTGTAAGTAAAGGACCCGTTGAAATGCCCAGCCACCATCTCCCTCTTGAAATTCCTCACTTTTTTTAAGACGACAGCACAAAAACCTTTATAAACATACTCAAGATCACAACCCCTGGTAATTACAACATTCTTTGTATAAATTGATTTTAAATCGCTAATATCATTCTGGCTACTTAAATTAAATTTTATTAAGACAGTAAAAAGTTCTAAATTGGCTTTTATAGCTGTGAGCTCTTGAAGTTGAGGATTAATAAGATCTTTAATACAATGACTTACGCCTTTTAAAAACCCTTCAATGCTTAATTCCTAATTTTGGTACTTAATTTGGTACGTTGCTGTTCGAGTAGCAAAAGCATATAAACATATTCATCACTTTCCCCTGATCACTACTATTGATTTAGGACGCATTTTTTTTATGCTCATTACTCCTCAAATGGCTCCGGAAAATTGTTGACTAATATCAGCATCACAAAAATGACAACGTAGTTTATTAGGAGCTTTATTGTATTTTCTTTTTAGGGATTTAGGCATGGATACAGACATCTTAGTGTCTGACAGCTTAAATACAAATTCAATAAAATGAAACAGTGAAAACTAACTTTATAATCTTAATCAACTCCAAGATTAGCAATGATGGTATCATATATTGCTCACAGATATTCGGTCAGGAGAATCTTCTCTTGAATTTAATTGCTGCTTCTACGTTCATTATCAAAAAATGTTTGGTCTTTGTTATCCTTAACAAAAGGAATGCTGCAAACTGCAGATTTTTTGCGCGAAATACTTTGTTGCTCCTACGTTGAAATCTGTTGAGCTGTACTTTACATTCCTATGAAGCTGACAAAAATATGTAAGTCATTCGCTTCTTCCAAAGATGGTGGCGTAGTATAAAAAGCCTAATAAAATTTTTCAATATTCTTTTCCAGCAAATTGAAAACTGCATAACCAAGCGGATACTCCGCAGATAGATTGGTGATGACAGAAAATTATGCTTGCCCACTACACCGCGATTGTTATATATTTTTCTAAAAATCGCTGTTTTCATCATAAATCCTCACCAAATAAATTATCATACTCGTATACTCTGGATCATATACAAGTTAACAAATCAACGCGGAATTATGTGGAAAAAATATTTTTATTTATTGGGGACAAGGCCTGTCTTTTCTAATTAAAGGTTACAATGGAACTGAACCACAATTTTAATTTCAATTTGAATCTAATGCCAAATTGTTGATGGTGCACATTTGCATTTTCACTAGAATCTGGAATTCTAGCGCATCAGGTGTCATCATACAATCCAGACCTGTCGTCAGCATAAATCGTGAGAACGCGTTAACCCGCCCACCTTTAGATACGCTCGTCTTAGAGTGTTAGAAAAACTTGATGTCATTGAACCTCACGGTTTTCCAAGCTTGTGCGGCGGTTTCTGGTGGTGACCCAGGCATTGGAGAAGGTAATGGATACTGGGGAGCTGGTTGAATCTCTATCTTCGCAACGGTAGGTTTTGTTGAAAATTTCCTGAATAATTTGAAGAAGATGGCTATTAAAATGTTATTATAGTGAAAATTCCATAGGTTGTAAAATGATGCGTATTAGTTTCTTCTTTGAATAACTGGGTTTCGTTTATGTTATTCAGGTGCAAATTTTTCATGCGTTCCAATGAAAGTATCTCCCGGTATTCTTCCATTTTGGGAGAGGGTTTCGAAATGGGAGGTAGGACGTTCAAAAAGGTTGCTTCGCGATTGATAAAGGTCCTTCCGTTAATTGTGACAGTATCGTTGTGAATTTTTAGTAGTTACGTTCCATTCAGTTCGTAAATGGACTGTTCTACTTCAATAATTCCAGAGAATCGATTTAAGAGTATTGTCCCTGGGGCGATCTCTTCGATTGTTGGTAGATGCTCGCTACTGCTGCTGTTGCAAATCGGTGTGACGCTTTTTAACAATTTCGGGATGCAGGAAGTGTTGCTTATGTCCTTAATTTGATTTTGATTACAAATTGACAACGTATTTATTTTTTTACATTTACGAATTACGCCAAATATCTCAGTATTACTTTTTAAAATATTGTTGAACTCTAAGTTGATCAAATTACTTTGTTTCACAGCTTTAATTAAAAATGTATCATATGTAGGGCTAGTGGTTAATGGTATATTGATAAAATACAGTATTGATGAAATGTTGGTTATAATTTTAACCTCGGCAAAATCCAAGGCCTCTTCAATAGTTGCATATGGCAAAAGTTCTTTGTCTAATATTTCGGTAGCTATTTTTATTTCAGATTTCGATAAAATAACAGAATTGATCACTCCTAATTTGGCCCAGTGGAATGCTAAATTTATATTCTTCAATTCATCTTTTAGTAACGACGGTCTAAATTGAATATCGAGAACCACTTCATAATTTGTTTGACTATTCTCTTTTAAGAGTTTTTGAATTTTGTTGGCAATCAAAGTTGTTATTTATTCTTTCGCTTTAAAGCCTGTTAATTATTACTTGGTTGTTGCTGTTCTGAAGGAGATTGTTAATCTTGTCTTTTATTGTTACCAGATCTTCGTGGTCTGGGCTACCTGCAATCCATTTCCAGGAAGTCCCTAGAAAGTCGAGTGATCTTTTAATTTTCCTGGGTTTAAGATTTTGAATTAGTTCGCGAATTTGTTGAAGCTCAAAAGATAAGTGTGATACGTTAAGTACAGGTTCAATTTTAGAGACGAAGCGTTCATACTGGTCCAAATCAATTGTATGGATCAGCTTGAAATTTTCATCTTGAATCTTAGCCCTTCCTATGTGAAACGAAATGATTTGTGAGACTGAGAAGTCCAAGATTTCGATTTTTGCATCGGCGGCTTGGAGCAAAAGTAAGCTGAAAGGGAAGTTTAATTACGGATGTGACTTTTGTGCACAATTCTGCCAGATTCAGTCAAAATGGTTGAGTTGAAATTCTCTTTAACTATTTCTTGCTTGTATCTCGGTGTAAGCTTAGATCCCCTTCTTTTATTGATTTTAACGTAAATTGTTTTGCCTATCTCGTAATTCTTAGTCGGTTGTCTAGTCTGTGATTCGTCATGTCCCTTTGCTGCTTTGATTTTAATTTGTCCAAGTTCGATAATCGAACCCTTTCTAGTTCTTCGGGCTCTATACTTGGAAGTCGTCCAAAATGCAACTCGATAGGTTTTTTCCGATCGTGGAATGTATCGTACAGTTGTATTCGAGGACGGCTCGCTGTAACAGATTCTCGAACTTTCTAGGAGGTCCATCCTTCTTCAGGCATCTCATTATCTCGGTTAGGGTACTATGCCATCTTTCTACCTGACCGTTGGCTTCGCTCGTGTATGTGGTGTTCTGTAAACTCTAATTTTCAGATCGTCTTCCATTAATAATGTTATGGAAGCTGATCTAAGTGAGCTTTCATTGTCGATAACGATAATTTCCGGGACACAAAAATAAAAAAGCAGATCGGTCAGGGGTTGTTTGATGTCTTCAATGCACTTAGAGGCAATAATTTTTGCTTGGCCAAATTTTTAAAATTTATCTACAGCGGTCAGGACTCTGTGCTTCTCGGTGCTAAACAAATAGATGTGGATTGTGTGACCCGGGTATGTTGGAATAGGTGTTGGGTTTAGTAAGGGTTCATTGGGATGCCGATCGTATTTGCTTTCCTTGCACACACTACATTGTTTCACCAAGCTTTTTATCTTTGACGCCATCTTCGGGAAGTAGAAGTTTTCAAGAATTTGCAGGCGGTTTTCTTCAGCGTTTCGATGGGCTCTTTTGTGGGTTTGCAGGATTCTTTCTTCCTTTTCCACCTCACTTGCGATATCCTCAACAAGCTTTTGTGAGTATCGGATTTGATAACTATTGAAATGTTTAGGATAAATTTCTTGAATGTAGCCCATGACTTCTTTAGGTATGAGAAGGCCATTTATTGTGTTTGGATTCAGGTAACGCTTGAAGATGTTCATTATATCGGCTGATGAGTATTGCCGCTTTATGAGGATGTGTCTAGAGTAATTTGGGAAAGGGTGTTGTAATTGGTAACTATCTTTGTCACCAATCCTTAGAATGATTTGATTTCGGAAGACATTCAGAGGTGACTCAGCAGTCGGAATAAGATCTTGGGGCGAACTTTCGTCACTTTGTACGGTAGGGGTCAGAAAATTAACTAAAGTATCTTTTGGAGGCCGTGATAGGGAGTCAGCGACAATATTCGCTCTGCCTGGTTTATATTCTAATTGGTAATTATATTCCTCCAAAGTGGATTTCCATCCTTTCATCTTGTGGTTTGTGTTTTTGTTGCTCAGTGCATACGTCAGAGGTTGATGGTCAGTGTAAACTCTAACCTTACGAGAACCATAGAGATAGCTTCGCAAAGAATTCAGAGCCCAAATGATAACAAGCATCTCCTTCTCATTTGTGGCATAGCTTTCTGCGGCCTTCTTTAGAGTTCTTGACAAGAAAACGATTGACTTACTTCCTGCGAGAGGACTGCACCTAAAGCGTAGTTGGAAGCATCGGTAGTCAAATGAAATTCTTTTTCAAAGTCTGGGTGTGTTAAGACGATTTCCTGGGAGATCAAGCAGTTTTTGAGGTTATTGAACGCTGCTAGGCCTTCCGAATCCCTTTGACATATTTTTGAACACTCGTCCATCTTCCCCTCTTAAAAGAGAAGTCAGGGGCTTAGCAATTTTGGCGTAGTTTTGGATAAATCGACGGTAGTACCCCGACATGCCCAAAAACGATCGTAAGTCGTAATTTAGGAACCGGAAAGTTTGCTATTGCTTCCACTTTCTAGAGGTTGGCCTTGATGCCATCTTCACTGATTATGAATCCCAGGAATTCCACTTCCTTTTTGAGGAATTCACACTTGTCCAACTGTATCTTCATGTTGGAGCTTTCTAGGGTTTTTAATACTTTCACTAAGTTTCGAAAGTGTTCTTCCTCATCACTTCCAAAAATGATGATATCATCGATGTAAACGTAACAGTGAACACCTATGTGTTCACGTAAAATATCATCGAGAGTCCTCTGGAATATGGATGGTGCATTTTTTAATCCAAAGGGGAGGCGTGTGAATTCAAACTTGCCATTGTTGACAGAAAAGGCAGTTTTAGGTATATCACCTTCCTTAAGCGGTATTTGATGGAATCCGCTTTTAAGGTCGACAATAGAAAATAGTCTATTTTTTCCCAGATTGGCCAGAATCTCGTTGATCTCTGGTATCGGGTATTTGTCTGCAATGGTGATTGTATTTAGGTTGTGATAATCAATCACCATGCGATACTTTTTCTCTCCTGATGCGTGCTGTTTTTTGGGGACGATCCAAACAGGAGAGTTATAGGGAGATTTTGATGGTCTTATTATTCCATCTTTAAGGAGCTTATTAATCTCCGTCTCGACTACTGTCTTCAAGGCCATCAGATATGGATATGGTCTTGAATATACGGGATCATCAGATGTTGTCCGTATTTCTCCTTGTACTGAACTCGTGTATGTTAGACTCTCGTCTGGTTCTGTTAACAATTTGGAATAATTTTTCTAACCATTTTTAACTTTTAACTTTTGTACTTGGTTGAGATGGATTGTCCTTATATTTTTTTTTTGTTGACAGTTTCGGAAGCAAGTTGTTTCAAAGGGATAAGGAGATTTGGAAATAGGGTCATATAATTTTCGTTAGTATGAATGACTGCATTCAAGTTTTTGAGGGTATCATTACCAATAATCCCATCGAAGGCTACAAGACTCGGAAGGATGAAAAATTTAATTCTATCTGTTCGAGGGCCGAATAAGTTAATGAACGCATGATGGGTGATTTTTATGCTGCCTCCAACGGAATTAGCGTAGAATGCTTTTTGGTTAAGCAAGGGATATTTTATATGTCGGGGCTGTATATAGTTTTTGTTAGAACCCGTGTCAATCAAAAATCGCAGACGCTCTCCACTTTTTAGGGTATGCTCAAAGTAAGGAAGTGAAGAGCGCTTTAACCTAAAAAATAAATATCTTCGAGTTGTTCGTCAATATCCAAATGTTTTTCGTCCTGTGAGTCTGTATATTCGGAAATAGTCTGGTCATGATGTTTATCCTCTTCCTTGATTTCTTCTTCATACTGTTCTTCTATTGGATCGACTGAATCGACAGAATCGGGTTCCATGTAAAATACCCTTTGAACCTTTTGGGGTGGGTGTTGTCTCTGGCTAGGTTGTTGAGGGTGCTTTTGTACATAGTACTGTCTTTGAGGCCTGTTTGCGTAATTCACCATGTGGGTCCTCAAAGATTGGTCGACCTCCATTGGAACGGGACCTCGTGGTGACCGAGGAGGTGGTCCATCAAACCCAAATTCACGTGGGGGCTGTTGAATACCCTGCTGATAGAATTGTGGTGGCTGAGTTTGTTGAATACCCTGCTGATAAAATCGCGGTTGTTGCGGGGCTCGAGGGTTGTGAACCAATTCAGGATAAAACACGCGTCTGGGTGCTGAAATGGGAGTAGGCTTTATGGCATTGGAATTGATTCTTCGAGGTGGTACTGGAGGAGGGTTATTACAATATTTCCGAGCACCTGAGTTAGAACTGTTCGCATATTGGGCGCGATAATCCATGTTCTGGAGTTTAAAACATAGATGCAGTGCTGGAGGTAAGTCTACGGGTTCTCGAATACTGACCAACCATGGTAAATCACCTCTTAACCCCCTGATAAATGTATCTAAGGCCTTATCACGATATGATTGCGTCATGATGTTCATGGCGTCCTCGCTCATATCGATGGATCCCAGTTTGTAAAGGATCAATGAAAAATGGCTATATACGTCGTGGTAAAATTGAGGAATAGTATTTCCGGCTTGCACCAGAGTCATCATCTGGTATTCCAGGGTACCTAGATCCCGTTTGTCTGCATAATGCAGAGCGAGACACTTTGAAATTCTTAGCCAATTGAGAGGGGTATTGTACAATTCTAATGCTATGTCAGCGTGACCCACTATTTTGTTTCGGATAACCTTTAAAATTCCGTAGTACTTAGGGGTCCCTCTCAAATGGTCGTAGATTTTCAAAATTCTATCGACACATTTGCGCCAAGAGTTAAACTCGCCTGGTTCCCCAGAAAAAGTTCTCAAACTCAACGACGTCGGGAATCCTATCCATATCGGATAGATTTTCGTCGTTATTGACGTTAACAGGCACATCATTATCATCGATCTCGGAAGTCGGATTCATAAAGGACTGGAAAATTTCTTTTCCTTGAGTCCGAAGGGTATGAATCATCACTCGCGAGATCGTTTGGATCAATTCACTGTTAGCAGGAGAATTTCTGTCGTTATTAGGTCCAGTACTAGGGCCTCGGATATCGATGTTCGAAATAGCCTCACTGAGAGAATCAAGATTGAATGTCGGGGGGTGAATAAGGTTACTGGAGTTAGGCATTTTTATCAACCAATCACTCGACTATATTAAAAAGGTATCGGAATGATCCAAAAAGGAGCCTGTTTCGAGGAATTGTACACTAAATTTCAGGCACGCACTATACACCCTTTCGACAAAACGAGAGAGAACACGAATTAACCACAATGATGACCTATACACACGTCATCCAAAAATGTCCCCCTTCTGGATCAGCAAAAAGCAATGAAAGATTCACAATTTGAATGACAAATCTTGATCGGGAATTCTTTACAATATTGGATTTACAGAAAATTCTCTTCGTTATTATTCAAGTATTGTTTAAGCTTGTCCATTCACAAAGGATATTCTTTTACGAAATCCTTTGAACTTTGATTTTCGTCACAAAAATTTCACTTCAAAATTTCACAAATTCACAAATATAACTATTTAATGGAATATACAATTTGATTGAAGCTGGTTTTTTATTATTTAAATTTCACAAATTCACAAATATAACGATTTACTGAATTATACAATTTGATTAAATCTGGTGTTTTATTATTTTATTATCGTTTGGCGTAATTTTACAAATATTTAAAAATTCAAAAAGATTTTTAATACTCACATAGGCAACATTTGTCCTGTCCCGGTCGTTGAATCGTTGACAAATTTGTTTGTTGTTTCCTTGAAGATACTTTAGTGCTGATTTCAGTTTCGATGTCCTTTATTGAAGGCCGAGTGTCCTTTTTGTCCTCTTGTTTTACAGAGACTACTGGGGTTGAATATGCAGCAGCACGCACGCGCGATTTCGGAACGTTTGTTATTTCCAGTTTGAACGCATTGCGATAAATAACTAGTCCTTTTTTATCGCGACCAATGAATTACCGAACCGAATTGCAATTCTTTGGACCATTGGCCAGGCTCAGTGCAATGTACGAAAAAATACTTAATGATCTCGTGTAGAGATCACCCTGTCAATCCTTTGCAATTTAATAAAACACTTTTGAAACTTTAGTTAAGCGTCACGCGTGCGCAAGTGCCCCTTAAGTTGGGCGCCAGTTAACAAATCAATGCGGGCTTATGTGAAAAAAATATTTTTATTTATTGGGGACAAGGCCCGTCTTTTCTAATTAAAGGTTACAATGGAACTGAACCACAATTTTAATTTCAATTTGAATCTAATGCTAAATTGTTGATGATGCATATTTGCATTTTCACGAGAATCTGGAATTCTAGCGCATCAGGTGTCATCATGCAATCCAGACCTGTCGTCAGCATAAATCGTGAGAACGCGTTAACTTACACCATGCTCTTTTCCATACGTCAAAAACATCAACGGCCACAAAAAACCAAAGTGCTTCAAAAATTGTCGCCCATAATGTTCATATTTCTTAACACATCCCATACATACACTATTTCAAACATCAAAAAACCTCTCCTCGAATTTTCACATATATCAAGTAGCATGCATAAACTACCCACTGTTCCCATCATAGGGATCACCATAAGCGACACCTCATAAATCACTAGAAGCAAACTCAAATTATTACCTAATAAAATTTCACCACAAGTACTAATAGCCTTTCCCTAATAGGGCCCATTGACGAGCAACTTGGTTGTCAACCTTGTTGTTGGTTGATGCAAGAGGCGACAAGTGATGTTGACAACTAAGTAGAAAACAAATCCGAGTGTGAATTTTTACAATCAAGAGAAAGCTACTGAGGAGTGTTTATTTAAAGTTGCAGCGGAGCAAAAATGTATTTCAAAAATAATACTGCTGAATGTTTGTTTTATGCGTCGCAATGTTATGGATCCCCTTCACGATCACGATATATTGATTAATATGCATTGATTAATCAATACGTATTGCAGAGATATATTGGCGTAATATTGACGCTGAGGAGAGCTTCAAATATATTAATGTAAATTTATATTGAAGCTTTGTGGATATTGTTTCTCATATTGACATTTATTATGTATATTGATGATGTATATTGATCAATATTTCAATATTGATGTATATTGATCAATATTTCATCAGAACATATCTCTGTATTGAGCATTTGTACTGTAGCGCTCAAAAAATACAAATGATGTTGACAACCTTGTCGTCAACTTCAACATAGTCACCATCATCAGGCTCAACCCATCAAATATCAAATCGATTTGATCTACATCAACATCAACTACAATTTGGTTGTCGACATCGAAATCAGTCATCCACATGCCCACACACATTCAACATTGTCGTCAACATAGTATTGATGATGCAAGTTAACGACTAAGTTGCTCAATGGGCTCATAATATGGAAAAGATCAACTCACTCCATATCACGTGTGAAAAACATCCTCAAGAATATATGCCACATATGGATGCATAAGAAAAAATGCTGCGGAAGGTACTTGAGATTGTAGAGGATCGTCTGTAAAATTTAGGCAGCTATGCAAATGAGACAAGTATCTTGACCTTTTTACCACATGGACTTGGGAAATTGATAAAAAAATATCATGGGAATATTTAGGAATAGATATTCGTATTCTCTTTGCAACTAGAAAAATTCAAATACTTAAATAAATGGATGAATGAATAAAATTTATATGTAAGCTCTAATGATTCCAAAATTAACTGATGATATAACTGAGACAAGACTAGAAGCAACGAATATATGAAAAGCCCTTCCACTATAGAGAAATAACAACCATGAAAACGAGGTGTGACAATTACGAATGAGACTGATTTTATAACCACGCTCGCGATAAACCTGCGACCTTGAAATTCCCTTCCTCTTCCTCGGCATCCTTCCCCTCTCCGTTGATATATTTATCATTGCTCTAGCTTGTTTAGTTCGCCTGCTGTGTCGTGTTGAGTAGATGTGTGTTGGTGGTGATCGTCACGACGCCGTGACGAGGGTACTCGCGGACATTCCAATTGAAGCGTTCCAGAAATGTTAAAAAGCATGGAAAACGCGCTGGAATCGTTGTATAGCTGTCTAAGGGGACTACTTTGAAGGGGATGGCAGAGGTGTAGAATAATTTTTAAATATACGGTTTTCGTGGAATCAGTCTCATTACTAAATTGTCACATCTCGCAGTATAATTATCGACCACTAAAAGTGTCAAAGGGTAGTCTGTGTGGTCTATTGGTTAGAGCATGGACCCATAAGCCGAAGGCCCCAGGTTCAAATCTCGTTAGGAGCAACATGATTTTTCGGACAGACTATGAGTGCTCACTCAGTGGTGATATGTACTGATTTAATCAGATCATATCATAGCTGAGCAGGCACACGGAAGCATGGTACTGACCAAACCAACTTCCGAAAAAATCAATACGGTCATGAAAATGAGATACTCTAACTATCTCTAAGCGAAGGCTACAAAGAAGAAGAAAAGTGTCAAAGGCTAGCTTCTATTAATTTTAAACTTATACAAGTATATTTACCCTATATAAACACACGCTGTGAAATCTAGAGCTCTAATGTATTAATTAAAAATATGGGACAATTCTAGACTATGATCAACGTTTTACTTAGTATGGGAGACTGGAAACCAATCACCTGTATCCTAATCCTAGAATCTCACCTACATAGCCAAGACGCCTTATCAGGATACGGATCTATACATATCTAAGGCGCACACATAATCATCCCAGGCACCCACCTATACGAATCTGATATACATACCCACATACATCTACACTTAGGCCGAACTCACACCTATAGCACTCTAATACAAGCATCCACACACCCAAGACACATACCCTCGATAACGTTTGAAGTTTGTATGAAAAAAGTGGGTTAGAACGTACATTCTATAACTACTTAGAACGATTCCTTGGTTTCTTCGTCCTTTTCTTCAGTCGGGGCGAGTAAGTTTATCAGCCAAATTTTGGAGAATTTTGTTTGATACGGATTACACACAACCATTCATGGACTGCCTTAAAGTCAATAATGTGTGATTTGAACTCCTTATCCTTTCCTCACTTTCCAGCAAACTTCCTAATTTAGAATATTGTGTGCGATCTCATATCTTGAATATCACTTCCAGTCCAGCTCGTTTCCTGGATTGCCAGTATGCTTGATTTATATTGACTAGCCTGTTGTGAAATATCCTTAACAGCGCCAGGGTTATTCAGTGATCTAGCATTCCAAGATCCAATGCCATCTTCTAGTTAATTATTTTTGCAAGTATATATTTCGGCTACTGCTTGCAGCCTCCATTAGCACATACACAACTAAAGAATTTTTTTTAATTCCTTTTTTTTACAAAAATTGTGATAAGTATAATTGCTTTCTTGAGTTGTAACATGTAATTATCGTTATTTATTCCTAAATCAAACTAAACCATATTTATGGCTTCCCTGTATGTGTCACAGGTACTTAAACAGTCAGGTTTAGCCGTTCCCTTGATCTGCATTGAGTAGGTCTCCTCTTCCGTTTTAGTAGATCGCGAGGCTCTCTTTAACGTCCAATTTCTCAAAGCCCCGTATGCTCCATTTGAATCCTGCATCTTCGATGTCAAACCTGTGTCTTTCCACTAAAATGTGTTGAGCTGCTTTCAACCTGATTTCCGCAGTTTTGTTAGATCGCATAGTGGCGCCGTGAACATCCTCAGGGCCGGATTTAGGCGAAGGCGAAGCAGGCGGTTGCCTGCTCGTAAAATTTTTGAGGGGCGCCAAATGGCCAAGTAGATGAACCTAGGGCGCCAAATGCTTGTGCCTAGGGCACCAAATGAGGTCGCGAAAGATTGTAAGACCTAGACCTGCAGTTTTTTTAAAGGAAAAATTCGATCTTCGCGCCGTTTGAATAATCAGGAGCGATAGTACCGTCCAAGTCCGAGTCGTGGTAGGTGGTTTCGCGCGTTTGGGAAATGTGGGGAAATGCGCAGGACGAACGTATACTTGTCGGGACAGGATGCATTCTTTCACTGGCCAGAGAATATTGGATAAAAGCAACTCATCTTTTATTTTTATTCGACTTGAGTAACCTCAAAAAACGATGCTTCTTCCCAGCAAACCATCGTTCATCAGTTTGCACACCATCAAAACATATTTTGCACTTTGCTTTGTGCATTATTATACCCCAGCATTGAAGCTTTCAAAAAGACCTTATTTAATTCTCATTCCCTTAACCCCACTCAAAAAGCGAGCGAAACGATCTTATTTGCTTTGAATCCCTTTTCGTTTGCTTTCCTTGCATGGGGGAACTTGATCTATTTCAGTCGGCGACCGACAATGCAGGTAACCAGATGTATGCTCGAATGTGCGCGATTTCATTTTCGTAGCTTCGGTTGAACTATTACATTAATATTGGTTAGTTTTGTAATTGTAGTTGTTCACAAAATATGCAAATATGTCGGGAAATCCTCAGAAAAAAAAACCATCCGGATCTTTTTATCGAAAAAGAAAGATTGAAAACGAAAAACAGAACAGGAATCAAGTGCATGCCTTAAAAACGTTTCTCATCTTTCCTCCAGTGAATCCTAGTGATGCGAAAGAAATTGAAAAACATTCTGAAGAAAATGTGACCAGGAAAACATTAAAAGAAGTAAGTATATACTTAAGACATATTTTCACGAAAACATAAAAAATTATGTAATGTTCTTGTACGAATCACCATTTTTAAGTGATACTAGTAATTCGAATTGTAATAAAATTGTTCTCATTACCGTCGTAAAATTGATAAATTTTTTATTAAATTTCGCTTTTTTGAAATGCCCTTTTGACAAATCTTTTTGACGCAGTATGTGTTTTTGGAAATATTTCAACATATTAATAAAAGTTCTCTAAAAAGCTGAAATCTTAATAAAATCTGATTAAGTTTTATAAATAATCTTGTAAAAAGTGGCTTGAATAGTTCAATTTTGAAAAGTATTTTTATTAAAACCAAAATATTTCTTAAAATCTAATTTTTATATAACCACGAAATCCTTCAATAGTACATAAGCCAGTGAGCTGATTCATTTTCGTTTTCAAATTAAATATCACAAAATTCACGTCAGAGTATTAGATTTCGAAGTTACAAGCGAATGAATACTTTTTAATAAGAAATATAATGTGTAATCAACATAATTAAATGCATTTGGAAAATTGAAAATTTTTTTTCAGTTACGCAGTACGATGGAAGATGATCTTTCTTCAATAGATGGAAACGAAGCGAAAAAACTTGAAGTGGACACAGAAGCAACTATTAGCGGGAAAGCAAAAGAATCGGTAAGTATCGATATAAATTGTTTCAAAAAGTCTTGTGAAGTCTTGTGAAATTTGTTAAACCTATGTTAATTATTTAAAAATTCACTTTGAAATTTATAGAATCCGTTCAGTTGTTCACAAACGAAATGTTTATCATGTTGTATTAGCTGTAACATTGTATTTAAATTCTTGATGACTGTTTCAAACAAATTTTTCTTCACTTGTGAAACGTATTGGAATTTCGTTTCTAAAAAAATCACGTTTCAGTTTCTAAAATGTCCAAATTTTTAGTTGGTTCCCTGCAAAAATTCAACTCGAAAAGTAGTTCAATGATATTCAAAAAAACTCAAAGCATGTAATTCCAAATATTTTAATTTGAACTATGCTCAATCGATACAATGTATCGGTAGTGTTTTTAGCTCTACACATTTTTGTGTAAAAATGTGAAACAGTTATGATCACAAATTCTATTGTGAAACTTGAATTTCAAAAATGAATTTTATTTTGCTACAGAAAGAGATGAAAAATCAACCGGATGCAGTTGAGAAAGATTTGGAGATTCAAGCAGAAAACGACGATTCTTTGAAGACCAGCGATCAGGAAGTCGTTAACGATATTCAACACATAGAAGTGCCTCAGACAGTTTTATCGAGTGACTGTGGAGAATGGCCTGTAACCATCACCGATTCTACTCGTCAAATTCTTGTGATTCGTGGTCCACCTCAAATTAAAGAAATGAATTTTCCAGTCGATGCTTCAGGTAGAAAATTTACATTGAAAAATGTTTTCCGAAAATTATGTAACGGAGAACAAATCAAAAGAGAATGGTTAATTTACTCCGTTGCAAAGGACAAAATATACTGCTTTTGTTGTCGCCTTTTTGGTACGGAAACTATATCGGTATCCTCATCGTCTGGTTACTCAGACTGGAAAAACATGTCAGTATATTTATCTCTCCATGAAAAATGCCTAAGCCATATTAAAGCTACGCAGTCTTGGCAAGAATTATCGCATCGTATGCATTTGAACAAAACCATCCATGAAGAAAACCAAAGGCTTATCAGGGCTGAAACTAAACACTGGAATGAAATTTTGAAAAGACTGCTTTGTATTGTTCAATTTCTCGCTTCTCAGGGATTGGCTTTTCGAGGAAAATCAGATGTTCTTTTTGAAGACAACAATGGCAACTTCTTAAAGCTCGTGGAATACATAGCAAAGCTCGATGTCATGTTAGCCGAACATTTACGTAGAAAATCGTCTGGAGAAACTCGTACTCTTTATTTAAGCAAGACGATTCAGAACGAATTTATCTCTCTGATTTCGAAAGAAATTAAGGAAAAAATTCTATCTGCTTTGAAAGAAGCAGTGTAGTTTTTAATCATTTTGGACTGTACTCCAGATGCCAGTCACATAGAGCAAATGACAATGATAGTTCGATTCGTGAAAGCTATTTCAGGGGAAGAAGTGTCAATTCAAGAACATTTTTTGGGTTTCGTTTCAATCAACGATTCATCAGGAGAAAGGATGAAAGATTATCTCTTAGAAGAGCTGGCTAAGAATGGTTTGCAGTTGAAAAATATGCGAGGCCAAGGCTACGACAACGGTTCAAATATGAAAGGAAAAAACGCAAGCGTACAAAAACGAATTCTTGAACTCAATCCACGAGCGTTTTTCGTTCCATGCAGCAACCATTCTCTCAATCTGGTCGTCAACGATGGAGCCAAGTCATGTTTTGATGCTTTGGATTTCTTCAGTATCGTGCAAGAAATTTTCAACTTTTTTTCTGCCTCGCCCTACCACATGACTGCTTTGACAGTAAAACCTCTAAGTACAACGCGCTGGGAAAGTCGAATCGATGCAGTCACTCCCCTGAGATTTAATGTTGGAGAGGTCTATGATGCTTTGTTTGAGGCAAGCGAGGATCAGAAGCAGGATGCGTTTGCAAGGAACACTGCTAAATGGATTGCAAAAAAACTCAAAAATTCCAAATTCTTGTGCCAGACCATTCAATTTTGTCCAAAATAAACCTCGTGAGTAAACATCTCCAAGAAATATCTAACAGTTTAGAAACTGCTATGTAATTGATTGACAGTGCAAAAACTTTCCTGAAAAGCATGAGAACTGAAGAAAGCCTAAATTCTGCAATAATTGATGCCAAAGAACTTGCGGAAATTCTTGATGCAAGTCCCGATTTTGAAAGAGAAACGCGCATTCGCCCAAGAAAGATGAAAAGACAATTTACTTACGAGCAGCAAGATGAACCAGTTCCATCGGGAATAGAATCTTTTAAAGTGAATTTCTACCATGCAGTACTGGATGTAGCTATTGCGTGGTTTGATGAGAGATTCCAGCAAATGAAGAGTCATAGTGACAATTTCAGCTTTTTATATGACTTTCACGGGATAGCACACCTTTTTAAAACCAAATTCGAGAAAAACTGCTCGAACTTACAGAAGATTCTCACACATGGGGAAGAATGTGACATCGATGGACAAGAAATATATCAAGAACTTGTTATCCTTCCGCGAATGATTCCGTCTGAAACCACTCCACCCAATCCGTTGAATTACATCACAAAAAACAAATTAATCAATACTTTTCCAAACGTTTTTGTATCTTTGCGAATTCTGTTAACTTTACCAATTAGCGTAGCAAGTGGAGAAAGAAGTTTTTCCAGACTAAAATTGATCAAAAACTATTTAAGATCGTCTATTTCTCAAGAACGATTATGTGATTCGGCTACCATTTCAAAAGAAAAAAAAAATTTTTGAAACACTGGACATTGCGACGACATTGAAAAATTTCGCCCTTATGAAGGCAAGAAAAGTAAGTTTGTACAATAGGTTTCTGCTGATGTAAAAATTTTTTTAGTTGAAAATACGAAACTTTTCGAAATATTGATGATTATAACAAAAAACATTGTTCATTATGAAGAAATTATTTATCACTCATTCCCAAGGGCAAAAAAAGTTTCACAATTGAAAAGTTACTGTTAATGCAAGAATGTTTTAATCAGAACCGCGAAAGTTTAGTTTTGACTTTAGAGTTGTTCTGGATTGAATAAAAGTTTTTTTTACTGAACACTCGAAAACTAGATCACTTTTAAAAATTAGGGGGGCGGGGGGGCGCCAAACAAGTTTTTGCCAGCACCTAAAATCATCGTTTGTCCGGCCCTGGACATCGTATGAGCTAAATGGCTGAATGCTGCTACTTTATATTGATCACTATGACCTTGAAATGATTTGCATTAAGTCCGTTAGGATGCCAGTGTATCTCCACTTTTCTGGTGTCTTTCCTTCTGACCAACATATCCAGAAATGGTTGTTTTTCTACCTCAACCGAAAATTCAATATTCTTGTGCGCTGCATTTAGATACTGCAATGGCCGGTGTATTTCGTGTTTTTTGACAACTGCAATAAAATTGCCTACATATCGAACCCAGTACTTCGGTAGTATCCCTTCTTCCTTTAGTTTGGATTCAATGGTGATCGCTTATGAAAGACGACAATGGAAGGCCTATCGACACACCTCCTATTTGTTTATAAACATCTCCCCTAGCCACAAAATAATTCTCTTCCATATATAATCTTACTAGTCGAATATAAGCTAACTCCAATTTCATAGAAAATGAAATGCTGACCAATCCAAGCAATTTTCCAGAATATCGAATAGAACTTAGTACTTTTGAAATGTAAATTAGATCAGTTTATAACTCACCTTGTTAGATGATTTTTTAAATTAAAATACTGGATATTTTGTAAACTGGCGACCAAAACATCGTAATCAATCATAAACCTCAAGATCCTGCAACCAGCCAACAAAGCCAGTACTTGCCAAACCGAACATCAGTATCTCCAACGAAGTTCATGATAACCAGCAACCGATGTCTACGATGGACCATTTTTAGGGTTTTGTAAAATAATTTTACAAAACCCTACTAGTTTCGCAACCAGTCTGTCCGTCTGTCCGCCTGCCCGTCCGTCCGTGTGTCACAGCAGTTTTTCTCGGAAACTACTTAAGCTAGAAACATCAAATTTTGTGTGTAGGTGTAAAGTGGTTATAAGGTATTTAAGGGGGGTCTCCCCATATAGGAGAGTGACCCCCCGAAAAAAAAATTCATCGAAGGTAGCCGATATGGGTATCAAATGAAAGGTCTTGATGAGGAATTTTCAAAACAGGTCTTAGTTTGGCAAAATTTGCTTCGAGGGGTGCACAGGGAGGGGAAATACACGAAAAATTGGTGTCCCCCCCCCCTCGAGATTGGACACCTCTGATTCAAAAATCTGAGAAAAACCAGGAATGTAGGCCTTTTTTTTGTGGTAGGGAGGTGAAGGCATTTACGCCCGCCGAGTCTGGCAGTGTGGGACTCCCATGGAGGATACCCTTGGACTACCCACTAAACACCTCCCCTGTCAATCTGAGAACCTAGCCTGGAACCGTTTGACACATTACTTCGGGCCAGGTCTCGTTTTGTTACGCCATGGGGCGCCTTCAAGCTGGGGAGTCCCTTTCCTAGCGGGAGGGGAGAGGGGAAGAGGTAATACCAGAAGAGCGATCCCCCAGCCCCAGCACCTCCGGCTGCTGCGAGTCCCTTTTATCTTTTAGGACTGCCCGAGCATAATGTGCCACCTGGTTCCATTTGTCTACCGATTCGAGCATCACCGCAACTATATTATCCGGGGTGAGCTCTCCCGTCTCCCTGTAGAGTTCCCTTTGCAGCCTGGCCCATTTGGTACACGCAAAAAATGTGTGACAGGCATTGTCCTCCTCTCCTGGGCAAAACCGACAATCGGGAGACCGTGACTTACCGATCTTGTGCAGGTAAGACTGAAAACACCCGTGCCCGCTCAAAAGCTGGGTCAGATAGAAGTCAGTCTCACTGCCTTCGATTTAGCCACGGTCTGACATCCGGGATGAGGCGCGCAGTCCACCTTCCCTTCGTGCAATTCCTCCAAGACTGCTGCCAATCGTTGAGCGAGCGTTGTCTCTCCTCGCGGACAACCATCTCCCTCGCATCCTCGTTTAGATGCAGGTAAATAGCGCAGCGCTCTCTAGCAAGGAGGCCGACAGGTATCACGCCTGCAATCACTCTCACCGCCGAGTCGGAGACTGTTGGATACGAAGATGCAATTCTCAGTGCTCCCCTTCTCTGTACCTGTGCCAAAAGTTTTCGGTATACCTCCTTGCTGAGAGCGTCGCCCCATACCTCTGCTCCGTACAGTAGCACTGACCCTACAGCACTCATCAAGAGGCGTCTTCTTGATGGGCTGGGTCCCCCTACGTTGGCCATAAGTCGACTCAGGGCCGATATTCCTGAAGCAGCCTTCTCAACCGTTGCCCTGATTTGCTCAGAGAAACTCATCTTCGAGTCGATCAGTAGCCCCAGGTACTTCACCGCTGGCTTCGATTCGATTTGTATATCTCCAATACTGATCATCCTTACTCTAGGGATTCTCTTTTTTGTCAAGATGACCACTTCGGTTTTTTCCAGTGCTAAACTGAGCCCGCGAGCAGTCATCCAGTCCCTCACTCGGCGCATTAGCATACCTAGCCTAAGTTGCGCTTGTTCAACGGTGCGTCCGGCAACCAGAGCCGCAACATCATCCGCATAGCCGACCAAGCGTGGCTCATCTGGCATCTCAAGTCTCAGTAGCCCGTCGTAAGACACGTTCCACAGGTCCGGACCAAGGATAGATCCCTGGGCAACACCCGATGTAATTTCCATCCTTCGTTGGCCCTGTGTCGTGTCGTAGAGCAGGCTTCGGTCCTTTAGGTAGTTCCTCAAAAGCCGCATTAGATATTCTGGAACTTGAAAAGAGTTTTATAGCGTGTCCAGAATATCCACCCATCTAGCGGAGTTGAAGGCATTCCTGACGTCGAGTGTCACCAACAGGACGATCCGTCGCTTGGTGCGACTATATGCCTCTGCCTTTTGTACCGCGTTCAACACCTCTGCAATCGCATCAATGGTAGAACGTCCTGCTCTAAAGCCGTACTGCAGAGGAGATAGGTCCCCAGCAGCACGAATCGCGTCAGTGAGTCTTCCCTTGATGAGTTTCTCTAGCACTTTCCCAGCCGTTTCTAGCATGCATAACGGGCGGTATGCAGACGGCGATTCGGGATTTCCCTTCCCTTTGCTGATCAGCACGAGCCTCGCCACCTTTCATTGTACCGGGAAAAGCCCGTCCGGTAGGCAAGCGTTGAATGTGCTGAGCAGCAAGTCAGGACAATGGTGATAGACGAGCTGCAAAACCTCAGCTGGAACACCATCTGGACCTGGAGCCTTCCTCGCTTTCAGGGAGAGGACTGCCTCCTCCAGTTCCAGCTGTGTGAAGAGTGGGCACTCGACTGCTGTTTCACCATGGACAGCGTCAACACGGACGGGATGGGCGGGGAAGAGTCCCCGCACTATCGCTTCCATCTTTTCCGCGTCATGTATACAAGGCTGCCGTAGGGCACCAAGTTTCCCCATGACCAGCTTGCAGCCAAGGCCCCACGGATCCCTATTTACATCGTCCACGTGGTCTTGCCAGCATCGGGCCTTGCTCTTGTTACCTGTATGCTGCTAGCCTAGTGTCTGCCTCCTCCCGCGTTCGCGCCCGCTGGGCCTCTCGCCAAAGTTTGTGACACTCGCTTCTTTGTTCGGCGATCTCGTTTGACCACCAGTATACTGGAGGCTTACCGTGTCGGGGTCTCCGACGGGGCATGGAAGACTCGCAAGCAGCTATGATGGTACTCATAGTTGAGTTCACCAAGTCCTTGGCTGTAGGCCCTCCACTCCCTGGCGGAGCTCCCAGCAACGGTGCGCCTGCCGTAAGCGCGTCAGCGCCTTTCAACGTCCATCCTCCCAGTCCTCCATCCGAGGATTGAAGTTTGGGCACATGCACGCAGAGTGGCACCGTCGTGAATCTCAACAGCTATATACTGGTGATCACTAGCCGAGTAGTCCCCTAGTACTCGCCAGTTGTGTACTCTAGGTACCAGGGACTCCGAAGCGAGTGTCACATCGGGTATGGGTCCTACGCAACCCCAGCGGCGGAAAGTAGCGGTGTTACCAGTATTTAGGACAAAAAGCGCTGTTCTGGCTGCCATGTCCAAGATTTGCTTTCCCCTTGGGTCGGATTGTGGCATACCCCATTCAATGGCTCTAGCGTTGAAGTCTCCCCCGACCAGCATGTGGCCCTCTGTGTTCGAGACAGCGTCCTCCAGGGTATCGAGTTTGGTTCGAAAAGATCGCATTGCCTCGTTAGGCGTCAGATAAACACTGAAATATGTTATCCCTGAACACCGCACCCACACAAAACCATCCCCGCGTCCATGGCCCTGCACCTGAAGGCGGGCGCTGTCTCGAACCCAGATGGACGAGGTACTATATTTGTCAGGGTACCACGCTTGCGAGTCCTTGTTATGATGTTGCTCGCTCAGCAACAGGAGGTCAGCTTTCTTATCCCTCGCAAACTGCTCAAGTAGGTCCTGGGCGTTTGTGCTTCGGTGCAAATTGACCTGCAGGATACGGATCATTTGAGTATCGATTTGGCTTTAGTTAGGGCCTCCTTGAAAACCCAGCATCTCCCTGTCCCCGGCTCATGTTTGAGGTCGCCGGGTGCTAGCTTAGCATCCGTGCAAAGAATACATTTTGCCTCGTTTGTGCACTCCTTCCTTTTGTGCCCCGTTTCACCACATTTGTAGCACAGAGATCTCCTGTCGGGTCCCCTACAGCCATACGCGGTGTGTCCGTATTCGAAGCATCTGAAGCAGCGGATAGGGATCGCTCTTCTCCGTATCCTGCAGATCACCCAACCTATCTTAATTTTGCCCTTCGCCAGGATTTGCTGGGCGTCTTTATCAGCTAGTTCGACAATAGCCATGCGTTGCCCCCTTGTGTTTTCACGTGTCAATCTTGCCTTGACTTCACTTAAGCTGGGGAACTCCCTCCTAATGGCATCCTCTACTTCAGCTTTGTCCATGACGCAGTCGAGGTCCCTGATTTCCAGGGTGGCCATTGGTTCGAGCGAGGCAACCGTTGCCGCATCTCCAACAACCTTTTGAACCGCGTCACGGAATGCATCTTTGTTTGTGGCCTCTGGCCCGAATTCCACCAGCAGGCCACCGGTCCGGGTTGGTTGAACTGCTTTGATGGCAGTTTTGGTGTCGTCTGGCTTGACCGCTCCTTTAATTTCACGGAGGACATCTGCGTAGGTTCGGCCCTTAGTGGGTTTAATAAGCAGTGCCTCTCGCATGGGTTTGCGCCGCGGTTTGCTTTTTGTTTTCTGCGGTATATCGGGGGGTTCTTTGTTCTTTTCGTAGTTGAGCTCTTTGTCTGTTTTTTCTAGGAGTAGCTTTTTGGCCGCTTTTTTCGCTGCCTTGTTTCGCGCCACATGAAACTCCTCGCCTGGAGTGTCAACTTCGTTTATGGTCTCGTCCTTCTTCCTTTTCTCACGGTCGCCTTCAATTGGGCTGCCGGCCATTCTTTTGCTGCAGCTAGGACCCACTGATGCCTCGAGGGAGAGCGTGTCTTTTTGGTGCTTTTGGGTTGCAAGCCACCTCCGCCTGTAGTGTGTTATGCGGCCAAAAAGCTCCTCCAGTTCAAGAATGCCATTCTTGACACTCTTGCCTATGTTTTTCTGCACTTCGCAGGCAGCCCTCAGTTGTTTGACGATAGTCCTCGCTTCCGAGTAAGCCGCTCCTCTTCGGCGCGGTCAAGGGCGATTGTGTTATTTGGCGCCACCTCTTGGGAGGGGCCCCCGTTTCCTAGCCCTTTTGCTTCTATCGCTTGGGTCGCGTTTGAAGTGGCGTCGGCCAACGGCAAAACTTCTTCCTCCCCCAGTCTTACACTGGCCTCTGTTGGTATCGCAGCTTGATCCGGATTGTGTACGTCTTGCACTGGACGCTCCGGGGTGCGCATAGTCCTTCTACTGCGCCTAAAGGCCGCAATGATGCCAGGTTGCACAACGCACTCTGCCTTCTTTCGTTCGTTAGTCCGTCTGTCGTCTGTCTCCAATGATTTAACCTGTGATGTTGACTTTGACAGTGTTTCTGGGGTTTGCTGCCTCCCCCCGCAACCGGTGACTTGTTTTATCGGTGTTCTTGCCAACAGCGGCTTTCGCCTGAAAGGGTTCTCCGTGCTAGCGTCCTGTTTGCTTGTAGTTATATCTGTTACAGAAGCCAAGTTCACCACTTCTATAACATTGCAGTCGCTGGATGACGACGGCCGGGAGCCTGCTCGCTCACTACCCTCTGCCGCCGGTACTGGGGATCCGACCCCCTGCACCGTAATTTGGTTCCCCTTGTGGACCTGCATGATTTGGTTTTCTGTCTGGGTTTCCGTTCCCGTAGCATTTTACCTACTGCCGGGATATATGGATAATTGATGACGCCATATATTTCGTCATGTCACACTCAGGTATTTGTCCTGAGACTCTCCCTTCACTGCCGACCATTGTCCGCGGCTGCTTATTGGTTATTCGCAGCGAACCTTTCGAGAAAGGTCTTCCCCTATCCACAACCCTGGGGACGCGTTTGGTTCCCCGGTCTGAGGGCACTATCGATAAATCGATAACCAATGTAATGTAGGCCTTAGTGCGTACAACAACAACAAATACGTGAGAAGTCGCAATTCACTCAACTTTGTTACTAATAGTATGGTTTATCGATTTTATGTTTTCTTGAATAAAATCCTAACGGTACCCTTAAATTGAAATTCAGTACGTAGATCTCTATTTACAAGATTGATCTATCCTGAAAGTTTCATAAAGATTTAATCATATTTAGCGAAGTTATAGCGGTTTGAATTTTCCTGTATTACTATGGAACAATATGCGCTGCATTTATTACTATGGCAACATATGGCTATGGAACAACATGCGCTTTTTACCGACTCAGACACTACAGTTTCGCTAGGATTTGCATAAAAATTTCAGGAATGATAGGTGTCATGAATAACTTTGAGAATCAGTTCAGCTAGTGGTATCAGTAATCGTAAAACAAAATAGTGGCTGTTTTAAATGCGAAGATTGAATGATTTTGAGTTATTTTTTCCCAACTTCAACGTCTAAGGTGCATGCTTTGAACACTTGATTCAATTTAATGAATGACTGAAGATGAATACCTATAATTAATGCTCCTAAGTGAAACAAGTTAAGGAGGTGGGAGAGAGCTCTTAGCAAAAGGGTTTTGTAACCGTTCTAGGATTTGAAAAAATTGGACATTAATCAATGATAACAGTACAGGAGAGTAGCCCCTGAAAAAAATTCATCAAACGTAGCCGATATGAGTATGAAATGAACGTTTACATGGGAGCTTTTCAAAACAGTTGTTAAACTGTCAGTTTTTGCTTCAGTGGGGGCACAGGGGGGAAAGACATGAAAAATGTGTTTCCTCCGTCGCGGATGGACATCTGAAATAATTATCAAGGGAGATATTTATGAGTATAACAATACCAAAAACCTCAGAAGTCGAAATTCGTTCAACTTTGTTAATAATAGTATGATCTTCGTTTTTCATATTTTCTCCAATAAAATCGTCTTTGACATGTTTCTTGATTTGATTCGATCTGGTGACTGCATTTTGTAAATTGAATACAAAACCCTTCTGACATGAGCGTAGGTCTGTTTACCCAACTTGTTTTAAACAATTGGGGAAAATTGCATTTCCGCCCGGAAGAGTTAAGTCCAATTTCATGGAAAATTAAATGCTGACAACACCCTAAAAGACTCGATACATTAGCCAATCAACAAGAAACAGATAATTGTTGACATTGAGGTAGGAATCAACAACACGCCAAAAGACACGGAGCAGAATTACAACATTGAGCTGGAAAAATACCGAAATATTTCTAAAATATCTTAAACATTTTTACGACTATCCAATTAATAACAATCGAACAAAAATACATTGTTGGTCACACTAGTTTGCTAAATCATGTCGAGTTGACAAGCAAATAAAAATGTAAAATGAACCAAGACTGCAAAAAGTCAAATTATATTTAGATGAATAACCATTACTTAAAAATAAATCAAACATTTCACTTAACATGTTTGTCTCATATTGATAAATTATCAATCAAAAAAATTTTTCTATACAGTATTTACTTTGGCTCTCAACTCATATGTAGATCAGACGATACTCGTATTGCAAAAATGAAAATTTATTTCAAAAGAACGCAGAAACATAAGATTCACTCACTTGTGTTGGAATTATCAGAAAAGCAATTGCGTGAATACGAGCTCGTATGGATTTTTCGTTTGTAAGTCAAGCGTACGTTTAGAATTCAGAGAAATTCAAAGCTTTTGCTCATGGAAGGACAAGCACGGATTTGAGAATGATTTGTAAAGATTTTGTTGCTATGTCAAACCAAAAATAGTTTTGACCCTTGACTGATTTCTTTTCAGCTAATCGCTTGCTTCCAACATAGAGGCCTGCTAATAGGCCTACTCTATTATACTTATTATAGATTAGTAGACGAGGGCAATGAAACTTTTGATTCAAGACTTTATGGAGGCATTTAATCGTTATCGAATGAAACAATTAAATTTGAAGTTTGTTTAAAATCAGGATTCTCTCGTTGTCTGTTGGCAATAGTTTATGCGCGAATATGCAACTCACTTTTATATGTACATATGGATATAACTAAAGGCAATCGTTTCCGTAAAAAAACTTTTAAAAATACCCGTTAGCGTTCTCGTAGGCACATTCAATTTCAAAAAGCAAATAATTCGATTGGTCACTAATTTGAAAGGCAAACATTGCTTAAGAAAAATTTCAGTTTTATAAATACTTTCAATGTAAACTATTTCAAACGTTTCCATGAAAATATATTCTACATTTTAGTTGCTACTAAATTTGCAAATTTCACCTACTTTCTTATCTTTTTAGGCAGCCATTTTGAATTTAAGCGCTTGATTTTGAATTATCTTAAACGATATTTTTCTTGGAGCCTCATCAACTAATGTGCCAAATGTCGTTCAAATCAGAGTTTTTCTCTGGATACAAGAAATATATTTGATTTTTATTGAAAATAGCAGCTTAAACTGTTGTTTAAAATTTTCGGCTTTTTTATTTATCATAAAATGTTCATAATAGATTAAAAAGCTTGTTTAAGTAATTCATAATTTTAAGTTTCATCGAAATCCGTTGCAAAACATGGCCGCTACAGTGTACTGAAATCTTTAAAAAATGGCATATTTGAACTAGCCACCATTTTGAAATTTGAGATCTTAAAGTCTTTTTCATTATTTATTTTTCTTGAAAAGCCGTCGCGCCACGCTTTGTTGTATGTGCGTGTCCTTTTTATTGATCATTCGACCCTTTTTACATAAATTTGAGCTCCGTGCAGAGAAAATTATCGTATTGATTTACATCAAATTGAGGTAAAAAGTTTAGCACAGAATATTTATAGTTTTAACTAAGTGTTACATTACAAGTATATCCTAAGTATACTGGCATGAACTGGAAACTTGATTTGATATGCATCCTATGTACACAACAAGGCTCCCGGGAAAAGTGAGGTATCTTCCTGCATGAAACTTACCTGCTGTTGCATTCATCCAAACAAGATCAACAAATATTTAGGGTTTAGTCACCTATTTTTATTTCACTGTTTCTTATTTATACGTTGATTGAATTTACACTTACACGCTTATTTGAATTTACATTTATACGCTAATTTGAATTTCAGTTCCTATTGCACGATGTTCCTTGATAAATATTAAATCCAGCGCTTTTGACTTTGACTTTAACTCAATGCTCCTTGGGGTCAGTGGAACGTGTCGCGCTTCCTAAGTGAGCGTTGACCTTTAAAGAGAACCAAGTAAACGAGCTATTGGATAGTGCTAGCCACACGCGTGAACTAACAAGCGGTCGAAAGAGGATCTCGGCTTCAGCCAACACCTCATCCCTCACCATTTAGTTGTAAATGAGCGTACCCTACTAACGCACTGCTGTAACACCACAGGAACACTACTATACGAGCCATTGGATCGGGGTGGCCACACGGCGTGAAATGCCAAAGACCGAAAGAGAAAAACAGCTTCCACCTATCGTATCAGACGTATCACTGAAAACAAGTAACGAGCTCTGGCTGAAAGTGAAAGCGGCTATTAAGACCGTGAAAGGACACACAATCGGACATCAAGCGCTCCGCAAGCAAAAAGATTGATTCGACGATCAGTGCCAGAATGCGTTAGATAAGAAGAATCAGGCGTGACAGGAATACGTAGGTAGAAAAACCAGGAAAAAGAGAGAACATTATGAAAATCTAAGAAGAATAGTAAATAAGATAATTAGAATTAAGAAAAGAAAATACTGTGATGACCAATTGAGAGGTTTGATTTAAGTCTAGCAATCAACAATACAGACAAGCATATACTATGAAGTAATGAAAAGCCTGAAACGTGATTATCAGCCCAAAACTACGCTTTATCGTGAAGGCATCAGCAATGTCATCGCTGATGAAACTAAGATTAAGGAAAGATGGGCATCACATTTCAAGAACCTCCAAAATCTTTCGCTCAGCTCCAGAGCATCGGAGTCTAAAGATAAGTCCGGAAAGCTTCCGTTGGCCCCACCAACTCTAGATAAAGTTTGTTTCACCATCAACGCCCAAAAGAATAACAAAGCGCCAGGAATCGATAACATTCCAGTGGAACTCATCAAACATGGTGGCAGCAGTGTTCATGAAGCTATTCACAAAGTCATCTAGCACATTCCGTAACAAGAGCATATGCCAAAAGAGTGGTGCCAATCAATTATATTCCCTATCCACAAAAAGGTGGCAAGCTACAGTGAGAAAATTATAGAGGCAAATATTTTCAAAGATCTTAGAAAATAAAATCGGATCATACACCAACAGTATTATTGGGGAGTATCAAGGTGATTTTAGAACAGGTAGATTGACGATAGACCAAATGTTCATGCTGGGAGTTCAACATTGACGTACACCTAGATTTCGTTGTTTTTAAGCAAGCATAATACAGTATTGACCGTAACGTACTGTACCAAATAATGCTTTGTTTTGGCATCCCAGCCAAATTGATCCATCTTACCAAAATGACAATGTACTTGACGACCTCCCAAGTCTACGTCAATAGCCAACTCACCGATGCCTTTGACACAAATATCGAACTAAAGTAGGGATATGGTGTGGCCCCTCTGCTATTCAATTTGGCTCTGAAGTACGTCATGAGGAAGCTACCTATCGATACTCGAGGCACATTACTATACAAGTCGAGCCAAGTAGCTGCCTATGTGGATGACATTAACATTTTGTCACGGTCATCAACAACTGCCAAAGAACTCTTCCTGAATCTCGAAAGCGAAGTAAAACTAGTAGGGCTACAAATCAATGAGAATGAAAAACAGCTCATGACATAGTCGAAAAAAATATCTTTAATACACTTGGTGAATACAGTATCGAAAATGTGAGAAAATTTGTGTATTTAGGTGCCAAAACAATGAAAACCGCTAATGAAAGAGAAGAATACAGCTCGCAAATAAAATATTTTATTCAGTTTTGACGATCTTGAAGGCCAGCTGCATACACAAGAAAACAAAGCTCCAAGTATACAAATCTTCGATACAACCTATGTTATGCTAAGGGCGTGAAATATGGATCCTTACCCAAGCATCCGCAAATATAGGAAATGCATTTTAGCGATGGGTCCTGATTTGAATTATCGGAGTGAAGTTAGACGGGAACCAATGGCGGGTTCGATGCAACCATGGGCTGTATGAAATTATTGACGGGCCGGAAGCCTCAACGATTGCAAAACAGCAAAAGCTGCAATTAGCTGGCCACATGAATCGTATGGATGAACAACGGACAGAACTAAAGGGAGAACTGAAGGCCGGAGACCAGTGGAGAAACCGAGGAAATGCTGGTCTGACTCGGTCGACGAAGACAGTTCATCGCTGCTCGAATTTCAAAATTGGAGGACGCGGTCAATCGACTGAGACAGTTGAAGGGCTGAGAGGGGCTATAGTGCTACGGAGAAGAGGAGAGCTTTTGAATTAATTATCGTGTGCAGCATGTTCCTCTCTGCAGCTTTTGACCGGCTGACTTACATTCACTCACGAGATACATTTTTCTGCTGTCTTTTTCATGCTCCCCACATACTTTCTGCGCCCGTTGTTGCTTTCTTCTGGCTGATTTGTACCTGCTCTCTTCACCTTCACAGCATACCTTTTATATGAGGTGCCACAACTTGATCGCAACATGATAACACTTATTATGGGATTGAATACAAAGCGAAAAGTGGCGTGGTTGCCATGCCTTTAGCACTGATGACATTGGCTGGCGTAAGGCATGAGGGAATATACTTACTTGGCCATAACATAAGTCTATGAAATATTGAAGAGAACTAACAAATTCTTCCTCTGAAAAGTTACTACTACAAGATTTATTAAATAAATCTTCCGGAATGCTGATATTCCGTAAATTAAACTAAATAAAATAATTTTTTTTTCCTTTTAATATTCGATTACTATTTAGTATCCAATGTTAAAAGGAAAAACAAAATTATTTTACTTACTTTAATTAAAACACATTGGAAAAAGTGACTCTTATTTGATTGATTTATCCCGTAAAGTTCTTCTTAAACCTAAAGGAACCATGGAAAGAGCATATAACTATGCAGAAAACGTCGTTTGAAGTACAGTGGCAACATTCCATTATATCGTTAGATTGAGGATGAGATGGTGGCGATTTTTCCTTCTCTCATTATGCTTTTCGTTATTTTGGTGCCTAAACAAACAAAGTTACCCACATTTTCGATATTGTTTTCACGAACTGCGCTATTTTGTGTGCTTGAAGAATTTTTCCGCAACCGCATCATGAGCTTTGTTTCGTTCTCATTGATTTGTAGCCCTACTAGTTTTGCATCGCTGTCGAGTTTCAGAATAAGTTCTTTGGCGGTTGTTAGCAATCGTGACAAAATATTGATGTCGTCCGAATAGGTTACTACTTGGCTCGACTTGTATAGTAATGTACCTCTTGTATAGACAGGTGGCTTTCTGATGACATATTCTAGAGCCAAATTGAATAGCAATGGGGTCACACCATCTCCCTGCTTTAGTCTAATATTTGCGTGAAAAGTGTCGGTGAGTTGGTTATTGATGCGGACTTGGGAGGTTGTCAACGTTATTGTCATTTTGGTAAGACGGACTGATTTGGCTGGGATCCTAAAGCAAAGCATTATGTAGTACAGTACGTTACACCCAATACTGTCGTATGCTTGCTTAAAGTCATCGAATATTTGGTATACGTGTATGTTCAACATTTTTCAGCATTTTTCAAGCACCTGCTTCACTATAAAGATCCACAAATAAATTTGACAAATCTGGGGTCTATAAAATTACGTGTGGTGAATGTAATAGTGGATATATAGGCCAAACAGTTAGATCCTTCAAAGTTCGGTTCAACGAGCATTTTAAATCCTTCATTCATCAAAAAACCAATTCTAATTTCGCAAACCACTTCCTAGAAACCAACATCAATTTCCTTCCATTGAAAATTTAAAAATTCTCCATAACCTACCCAAGTTCCATGAATTAAATATTTTGGAAGCATTAGAGATACATAGGCATCTTAGAACTAATGATTTTATTGTTCTTAATGAGCAAACTGACATTTTCAAACCAGGCTATTTGAGGCATTAACCTAAGTAATTAGTAAATTGTTTTTTCCATTAAGCTTAAGCTCAATTTTGTTACTGCACTTGATAATGTTGACTAGTTCAACGGAAAGCGTCGTGCATTTCTAAAATAAATTATTGATACTAAATTGCAAAGAAGCTGAGACAAAAAAGTACCCGGAAATTGCAAATAAAACGCAAAAATCAACAAAACCACACTGAGCCAAATCTACTCGTAGTGAATACGGTGGTTGATCGATGGAATTTATTGCATTTTTGGCGTCGAATCCAGTCACAATAAAAAAAATCACAAAATCACAAAAATCGCAACGCACTACTAAGGTGTACCGACTTAAGCAGCTGCTGTAAACAAACTGGTTGACAGATCGCGCTCATATTTGGCATAGTAGTTAAGGACAGTTCTACCAACTTAACAAAATACATTTTATTGAAATATCATTAACCTGGGGAATTTAAATTATAATTTCCGGATACTTCGTTGTCACAGTACTATATATTTTTTGAAAAGTGCCTAGAACAAAAATTCACACCGAACAGTCATGTGTTAAAAAACAAGGAATTCTACCACGAGAACTTAAGTACATATTTGAAGCACAGGCGATGAAAGCTTGTATAAAGAGATTATACGCAAAACTCGATATCATGAACTTGAATGCCTACGAAGCGAACTTAGAGTTATCAAGTATTGAACAAGGAAAGAAAGGTGAAATGCTTGAAATATTGGAAAAGATGGATGCAGCTTATGAATGCGAAAGGAGTAAGAAAAGATCAATACTCAAGAAAAAGTTCAAGGCACTAAATGGGAAGAAATCAACAAAAAAACTAACGAAGGTGGAAACCATACCAGATTTCGTAGTCAACAAATCACATCAAGAGTTTACAGAACAACTAGCATTTCTAAACTTAGGCTTAAACCATGCATCAAAATTAAATCCAATAAAAGGAGGATGTAATAGTGGAAGTGAGGGCAGCAATCCGATCCAGCAACAACGAAGGAAAAGAAGAAGTCAGAAGAGAAACGTGGAAAGCACTACAAAACCAAAACCCAAAACAAAAAAAGAGATCAAAAGAAGCAGACATCATCAGGGAACTAAAACAAAAACCTGTTTTTTACCGAAATGCAGATAAAGGCAATCAAACTGTGATGTTAGAAAAAAGTAAGCATGACCAAATAGTGAAAGAAAAACTCAACAAAGGGAAAGAAGTGTTTAAATTCAGGAAAAATCCACTCCCAAAGTCGATAAAAAGAATTGAAAAAGTGCTAATAAGTGCTTTGAATACCTAGCAAATGTCAGGACACCAAATCCAACATTACCAAGATTGGTGTGCCAGCCAAAAGTTCATAAGCCAGGCAATGAAATAAGAAAGATCATAACAGCGAACAACACCCCAACAAGTGGTATAGCAAGATGGCTGTTAAAAGAAGTAAAAAAGATGGAGAAACCAGATAGTAAACTTATCATCAAAAATTTGACCAAACTACCAAAATTAATGGAGAAATTAACACTAAAAGAAGACGAAATAATAGTGTCATTCGACGTGAAAAATTTATTTCCAAGTATACCAACCAGAAAAGCTATTTCACTATTTGAAGAAGAGCTTCTAAAACACTACGACAACAAAGAAGGTAAAAAACGAGTACAATTATATAAGAAACTTGCTGAAGTGTGCATGCAAGAAAATTTCTTCACGTTCCAGGGACGATACTTCAAATCAACAGCGGGTTTACCAATGGGTAATCCTCTGTCCCCAATTTTGAGCGAAATATTCATGACCTCATTGGAGGATAGGTTAAAACAAGTTGAGTAAGCAGGAGAGTGCTCCTACCAGAAGGTCTTTGTAAACATCCTATGGTTTAGAAACAAGTTTTCTAATGGCGTGAATCGATGATTTGAATTATTCGTCCAATACTTGGATATGAAATCGTTCAAATTTATACAAACGATGCACAGTTTCTTTCATAAGCACAGTGCAGCCGCCATTTTGATCAAGCTTATATGATCTTTCTGAATGCCCGGTCGATTGAACATGTTCAAGTTAAACAGTATTCCTTAAATTTTCATGAAAATTGAAAGGAAATAAAAGTGCCCAATTCAATTTTAAATATATATAGGGCTTTCCAATAAGAGGTATTATTTGGAATAGATCTTGTGATTTGACACCTTGCGACTTCTTCCTTTGGAACCACAAGAAAAAGAAAGTCTACGGCAATAGCCCGGCGTCAATTCAAGACCTCAAAGATGAAATTCGTGAGGTTATCAAGGACATAGGGCAGCCACTTTGCGATTTGGTTATGGAAAATTTCATGAAAAGGATATGATCCTGTAAGCGTGTCGTGGTGATTATTTGCCTGATGTTATCTTTTGCTATTAACGGCATATATTCTTCTTTATAATAAAATAAACATCCAACTATTCATATCAAAAATAGCATTTATTTTGAAATATCAAAATGACACCTCTTATTGGAAAACCCTATATCAACCATAAACACGTGTTATTGTTGCTGTAATTCCATACAATTGAAATGACTATAACGCACTTGATTATGATTCGATCTAAATTAAATTTTGTGAACATATATATCTTATATTAGTCTATATAATTGCAAAATTTCAAGAAGTTTCAAGGTACCGTTTTGATTGTCTGGGCAAAAATGTAAAATCTACAAATCATACTATTTTTAACAAAGTTGAGTGGATTTCGATTTCTAAGGTATTTGTTGCCCTTGTACCCATAAAGGTCCACATTCGTGATCATTTTCAGATTTTTCGGCTGAAAGGTGTCCAATCGCGAGGGGGGGGGACACAAATTTTTGGTACATTTTGCCTTCCCCTGGACCCCCTAATTCATAAAATGATTTTTTTATTTCAGATTCTAAAAGTTCTAATCAAGACCTTTCATTTGATGCCCTACTCGACTACCTTTGATTAAAAACATTTTTAAGGGCCAATTCGTTATTAGGGGGGACCCCCCTTAAACATTTTTTAAATTCTTGTTGAGGCCTCAACTTTTGAGAGATTATCACTTTTGACCTTTTCACAAAGTTTGAGCATTCTAGCTTCTATAGTTTCTGAGGAAATCAGCTGTGTCGCACGGACAGACGGACAGACAGGTCGCGAAACTAGTAGGTCTTTGTAAAAAAATTTTTACAAAGACCTAAAAAAGCGAATGGATGCCAAGTTTTTGGACGAAATACGTTGGCGATACATTGGCAATAGTGAAACAAGTTGGGTAAACAGACCTACGCTCATGTCAGAAGGGTTTTGTATTCAATTTACAAAATGCAGTCACCAGATCGAATCAAACCAAGAAACATGTCAAAGACGATTTTATTGGAGAAAATATGAAAAACGAAGATCATACTATTATTAACAAAGTTGAACGAATTTCGACTTCTGAGCTTTTTGGTATTGTTATACTCATAAATATCTCCCTTGATAATTATTTCAGATGTCCAGCCGCGACGGAGGAAACACATTTTTCATGTCTTTCCCCCCTGTGCCCCCACTGAAGCAAAAACTGACAGTTTAACAACTGTTTTGAAAAGCTCCCATGAAAACTTTTATTTCATACTCATATCGGCTACGCTTGATGAATTTTTTGTTTCAGGGGCCAATCCCCTGTACTGTTATCATCGATTAATGGCCAATTTACTCGAATCCTAGAATGGTTACAAAACCCTTTTGCTAGGAGCTCTCTCCCACCTCCTTGACTTGTTTCATTTATGAGCATTTATTGTAGGTACTCATCTTCAGTCATTCATTAAATTGAATCAAGTCTTCAAAGCATGTACCTTCGACGTTGAAGTTGGGAAAAAATAACTCAAAATCATTCAATCTTCGCATTTAAAACAGCCACTATTTTTTTTTACCATTACTGATACCACTAGCTGAACCGATTCTCAAAGATAAACATGACACCTATCATTCCTGAAATTTTCATGCAAATCCTAGCAAAACTGTAGTGTGTGAGTAGGTAAAAAGCGCATGTTGTTCCATAGCCATATGTTGCCATAGTAATAAATGCAGCGCATATTGTTCCATAGTAATACAGGAAAATTCAAACCGCTATAACTTCGCTAAATTTAATTTAAATTTATTTAAATTTCATTGAATTTAAGGGTACCGTTAAGATTTTATTCAAGAAAACATAAAATCGGTAAATCATACTATTACTAACAAAGTTGAGTGAATTGCGACTTCTCACGTATTTGTTGGCCTACATTTCTGATTTTTTTCAGATTTTTCGGATCACAGGTGTCCAATCGCGAGGGGGGGGGACACAAATTTTTCGTGTATTTCCCCTCCCTGTGCGCCCCTCGAAGCAAATTTTGCCAAACTAAAACCTGCTTTGAAAAGCTCTTATTAAGACCTTTCATTTGATACCCATATCGGCTACCTTCAATGAAATTTTTTTTCGGGGGGTCACTCTCCTATATGGGGAGACCCCCCTTAAATACCTTATAAAATTTTTTTGTAGTTGAACTTTGAAGAGATCACCACTTTACACGTACACACAAAATTTGATGTTTCTAGCTTAAGTAGTTTCCGAGGAAAACTGCTGTGATACACAGACGGACGGACAGACGGACAGACTGGTCGCGAAACTAGTAGGGTTTTGTAAAATTATTTTACAAAACCCTTAAAAGAAAAATTGGAAGATACGTTCCAAACGCTCAACAGTCTGCATCGCAATATAACGTTTACAATGGAAATGGAAGATAACAACGAAATACCATTCTTGGACCTCAAGATCATCAACAATGGGGGAAAAATTAAATACGATATATACAGAAAACCAACACAAACACAAAGGACAATCACCAGAATATCTGAACATAGTTTTTCACAAAAAATGACAGCCTATAAACACGATGATTCACAGAATGACTTCAATACCACTAACGCAAGAAAGAAAAAGAAATGAAATCGAATATATCAAAAATACTACAAAGATTAATGGGTTCGATGAAGAAACAATAAAAACAAGAATAAACAAAATTGAGAATCAAGAGAAAATGGGCAGAAAATCAACATAACAAGCAACGAGCAGCAACCGAGGGCAAATCAAACGGGCAGCAGGATCCAAGAACGTCCAGAAAAAGTGAGACGAAGTCAAATCATCTGTAGCGAAGCATATCATAATGAATAAACTCAAGGGCATGCATAAAAATGGTCAAAAAACGAAGCCAGTTGGACTCCTACGAAAGCATATACATTGCTCGAACCGAAGAAGGTAAACGGATGAATCATGATTTAGGCAACGGATTTACGAACCTAATAAAGAGGATTATAAAGTAAGTAGGTAGCTAAAACTAGTAAATAGTTTTGTAATTATAGTAACAAATCATGTTGTAAAATATTTTGTAACCAATTTGTAGGTAATAAATGATATAAAAATAAAATGTATAAAAAGCTGGGAAGTAAGGAAATTAGTTTAGTTGTAAAAAAACAACTAGATTCGAAAATACGGATCCGGTAAAAAACAAAATAAACCCGTGTATAAGGAAAATAAGAATATAATTTACTTAGCAATTTCACAAAGCCCTAAAATCATATAAGTACATCCAATAATAAATAACTTGCAGGCTGAAATTCGTTGAACTTTGCTAAGAATAGTAGGATTTAGCATTTTCTTAGTTAAGCTGTATAAGTATCATTAAATTGAATGAAATCAGCTTAAGTAGTTCTTTAAAATATCCTTTTATTCTACAAGTTTGAATTTCTTCCGATTACAACAATCATATACGATTTTTCTACTATATGGGCTTTCCATCAAATCGGGTACTACACTTTCGATAGGATCTTCTCCAAATTTTCAGATAAGATGAATAACAAAAATACGTTTTAGTAATATTGGCACAAAATGTTGGCTGATTAAAGTGGAGTTCCCTTAAAGCAATAATATATTTGTTGTGCATGTCATAAAAGTCTAGAATTAAATTATTCTACATATCCGCATATTGTAGGTTAAATACAAAACCTTTCTGACATGAGCGTAGTTCTGTCAACCCAACTTTTTTTTTAGAAATAATTTACTACAAAATTCGAACTATGACTTGGAAGATAAACTGATACAGTCATTTTAAATACTATGCATATAATCATAACTTCCACAATTGTGTTGGTCCAAGCATGCAGTATTTCGGATTTCTGTGGCCCTTAATCATGTTTAATTAATTCAATAATAGCTCAAGGACAAGCCATGAACTGATTGAAGCCCGTTTCTTGCTCTTTATATATATATTTTTTTAAGACTAATTACGCGTCTGGGCTATCCACTAAACACCTCCTTTGTCAAACCAGAGAACGTAGCCTGGAACCATTCTCCATCTCAATAGTATTAAACATAGTTTTGATAGCAGCATCAAAATGTTGTTTTAAAACTTAAATTCAAATCCAAAAGCAGTTATGTATGTAATACTTATATATTGTGTAAAAATTAAAATTAATTGAAAAGAAAAGTGAAACTGTTAAGTTATGTGCTTTAGGAAACATATTCTTCAGCTCAAGAAAGCTGTTAAATGTAAAAAATAAATCTAACTTTCCGACTGGCGGCGCCAACGGAAAGATTTCTTATTCAGCTGAAGGTCAAATGATGAAAAGTAAGAGTATTTATGAAATTTACCTTAAAGCATTGCTCTTAGTTTACTTAAATTTCATTATGCAAGCTAATATGAAATACTTATTTATTCATTTTTCACAAAGCAAACATTGATTAAAATGTTCCGTTATTTTCGAAAACTCAGAGCAGTGATATGTTCGTTGAGCTACGGAAATTGCGTAATGAAACATTATTGAGTATACTGAGTATGATGAACCGTATAAACTGTTACTATCTACAGAGACCATCGTTGGATTGTGGATTTGTTCAGATACTTTTTAATCTTATATGTTATCTTCTACAATAGATATCAAACACGGAAATCAACGTATGCATCGATTAGTTATGCCAAAAAGTCGCAAATAAAGCCGAAAAAAAATGTTTGAAGGTAAATGTTCATTATCGTTATTCATACACCTTTATTATGATAATCCTATCTGCAAGGCCTGATTTGAAGAGTACTAGCTTAGCCATTCCAAATCAACCCTCAATTAGGCATGACCGCCTTGAAATGGGCCTCATTTTAAAACAAAACATTGGGTTGACACAACAACGCTCATGACAGAAAAGTTTTGTGCGTAACATACGATATTCTGACACCAATAATGAATAAACTCAAGAAAAACGTTCATGCCATCTGCAGCAAATACATACATACTCGCTTTAAAAGGAAATCCATTGTTACTGCCACCATTTTGTTGCAATATTACTAACAACCGCTGGATTCTACGTCTAGCACTCGTTGCGTGTAGACGTGTTTTTAATCGCTCCTGTCATTAATTTTAAAAATTAATTAATTTTTCGCAAAAGTCAGTTTCAAACAATTGCAATATTTTTTTACGAGCCAGTCAAAAGCAAATTTTGATTTTATTGGGAAAACCATCACCGTCAAATTATTCGAGCATTTATCGAATACCTGAAATTCATTTCCTGAAGAAATATCAAAAGTGGAAATACGTTCAAGAGAAGTCCCGGTCTGAGAACATTCCCTCTAGTCTCGCTGCGAAAGCAACGAGATGGAGGAGCCCGATGGCTTCAGCCATCAATTAGAAGGACCATGCCCATCGCCAATGATGATGGGCGAAAAAAAAACTTAAAAGAAAATACGAGAATCAAGAACAAAACCCGACAATCCTATCGGTTATCGAGATCGAACAGCTGATCCAAGAAAAAGAGAAAGCTGAAAAATTTGAAAAGGAAAATGAAGAACTCAAGCTTCGAGTTAAATCGTTAGAAGCACTTGTTGGAACGTTAACGTTCAACAAGGATAAAGATATCAAGAAAGGCCGACAACCACACTCAAAATCTGAAAACAAGAAAACTAAAAAGCCACAGGAAGAAGCTAATCAAGAGGATGTCCTCAGCGCAGGAGGCGCAAACGACAGCAGAAATTATTATGCAGCGCTAGCTGGTCTTGAAGAAACGATGAACGTTGAAGAGGATACAGGTAAAACGTCAAAATTAGATAATGATTTCATTGAATATCTTTGAGTTAAAAATCGGGAGAAAAAACCAAAAGGTTTGTCTGCTGGTCCGTCTGTTGGTCCGTCCGTTAAGATTGATGAAAAAAAAAGAAAAAAAAGAAAAAGTCCCACCAATCAATGTGTTTGGGCAAACGGGCAAAGATATGGTTCGGCTTTTGGCAGCCGAAAATAAACTAAAAAATTTTCAGATAAAAAGAGTCAATGCCGATAAGTTGACAATAAGGACTAAGTCGCTGGTTGATTTCCAGGCAACAAAAAGCGCCTTAAATTCTGGAGATGTTCCGCATTTCACGTACACCCCGAAAAGCGAAAAGAACCAAACGTTTTTATTGAAGGGTCTGGACTGTGGTGAGGAGATAGTCGATCTCCTTCAAGTGCTCCAAGAAGCTGCACCAGAAATACAGTTTATTTAAGTTAAAAACTTTGCAACGAGGAGATCGATTGTGGAGCGCAAAAACTTGCCTCACTACTTAGTTCAGATTTCCAGCAAAAGTAGTTCGAGTGCCCTACAGAAAATACGGTACTTGAACTTCCGCGTGGTGAGGTGGGAACGCCTCCAGAAAAGTGAGGTCAACCAGTGCTACAGGTGTCAAAGATTCGGGCATTCGGCTGCCAATTGCGCCATGAAATATAGGTGTGTCAAATGCAAAGACATTCATGCTCCCGGCGAGTGCAAATTGGCTCAGGCGGAGCCAAAAGAAAAACTATATTGTGTGATCTGCGGTGCCTTTGGTCATCCAGCATCATATCGAGGATGCCCCCGGTATCAAGATGCAAAGGTTAAAGTAACTCCAAAACAAAGTCAAGCACACCGCAGTGTGATACCTACGAACTTCGTCAAGCCCGGGGTGTCGTTTGCACTTGCTGCGAGAGGACCAGCAGACAATGTAAATAAAATAAATAATGTAAGTGGCAATAATGAGCTGCTCCTTAAAATTTATCAACAATTAAATTCCTTATCGGAGCGAATCGATAAACAAGATTCGAAAATTAACATTGTTTTTCAGCGTTTAGGGCTTTCAAATGCCTCAAAATAAGTTGTCATCCAGCCACATTCCCACGGATAGGATTCGTCTCATCTCGATCAACGTCAACTCCATTGTTACTTTACATCGGCGTGATTATCTCCTTGAATTCATTGCCAGACAAAAGCCTGACATCGTGCTTCTCACCGAAACCCACCTCAGTTCATGGCACTCCATGAGATTCAAGGATTTTGAGTCGTAAGAAACGATAGGGTAACAGGTGATGGGGGAGGTGGCACCGGGATATTGGTTCGAAGACCCTATCGTTTCCAAAATATTGAAAAAGACGAATTCAAAAGCTTTGAATCTCTTGAAGTGTCCGTTATCAAAATCTCACTGCCAGGTGGGGATAACCTCTTCGTTATCTCTGCCTATGCAACTGGTGGAACTGTTCTCAAGCTCAAGGAGGAGCTCAATTCCTTGTTCGAAATACTCGAATTGAACAGGCTGCATAACGACTATATTCTTGCTGGTGACCTGAACGCCAAGCATACATCATGGCTGAACACCACCAATAATCCAAGAGGTGTATTCCTGAAATCGTGGATAACAGAGAACCAAATTGAATACAGGTGCACTCTATATGGGTCGGAGTTCCCAACATACCCTAGGACAAATTCATATTTGTACCTTTGCATTGCTGACACAAGACTCGAATTCAACTTTAATAATCCTCAACGGAAACTGCAGGTGCTTCCTTATGATAGCGACCATAACGCAATCGTAATGGAAATCAATCATCACAGGGATGATTTCTTCCTCATTCCAGTTCAACATGAAAATCATCGGTTGAATTTCAAAAAAACAGACTGGGGAAAGTTTCAAAAGAAGTTTAATCGCGAGTACCAGAAGCAATGTCCCCCTTCTGATAGTGGCAACTCTTGCTCAATGGTTCCTAATGACAGGAATCTAACTAACGATGAAATAGATGCCTATTTGTCGAAGTTAGAGAAGCTGACGTTGGAAACGATTGAGAAAGTCGTTCCCAAGATTAAACTTCGAAACAATATGGAAGGATATGAAACACCAACCATCGCAAGGTTGAAAAGATTGAAAAGCCTTCTTCTCACACGCGTCAACAATATTTATCGACGATTTTTGGACTACAACCATCCCTCGTTGTCTTTGTTGAAATTACATCTGAAGAATGTCCGGAACTTAATCCGGTCATACTTCAGGAGTGAGGTCAGCAATCAATGGGCGGAAAAATTGAGGGGTATTAGCCCATAGGACCCAGACGGCGTGTTCGCGAAAGTGAATAGCATATTCCGCAAGAAGTCTCGAGTGAAGGTATCGAATCTTGAAGTCACTAGTGATGAGATAAATCTTCTCGATAGGGCTGGTATCGAAATTGATAGTACGACTCCGGATAGAAATGGAAACAGGATTATTTGTGAAGGATTGGATAAACTTGCCCTGATTGGAACACATTTTGAATTGGTTCATCTACCAAACCCTGAGAGAGGGAACGAAATTTTTTCAGAGGTCGTTGAAGCAAAAGTTTCCGACTTCAAATCAAGCCTGAACGGCCAATCAATTCTTCATTTCAATGAAACATTAACATCTGATCTCATACCGAGCTTGAATCTTATTGATTATTTTGTCAGCTATGAAGACTTGTGTTTCATATTTCGCAAGATAAACAACAAGAAATCATGTGGTACTGATGGTATTCCAAATGTAGTTCTCCGACATTTGCCTGAGGTTGCTATTAGGAACTATTGCATATTGTTCAACAACATGTTGAGCAATTCATATTTCCCAAATGAGTGGAAAAAGGCTAAGGTATTTCCGATCTTGAAGAAAGGAAAAGAATCTTCATGCCCCAAAAGCTATCGCCCAATCAGCTTGCTGCCTAACATCAGCAAGGTGTTTGAAGAGCATTAAACGCCCACATTGAGGAAAATGAGTTGATGCCAAATTGCCAATTTGGTTCTCGTGCCAGGCATTTGACCACACATGCAATAACGAAAGTAACCTCAGACATCTGTTGGAAACTTAATGATAGACAATGTGTTGGAGCATGTCTCATTGATATGGAGAAAGCCTTTGATACGGTATGGTTAGATGGACTAATTTTTAAACTCCTTCAGGACAAGTTCCCCAGACACCTTGTCGCCATGATGTGTAATATGCTATACGGGAAATCGTTTGTTGTAACTGATGGAAATCAGACAACAATGCGCGAGTTCAAGGTCTTGAATGGTCTACAGCAGGGAACAGTTACTGCGCCTCTGCTCTTCTCAATCTTCATTCGCAAGCTATTGAACGGCTTTGATTTTAACGTCTCGCCAACGCGATCATTGGTAGCGTTTGCTGATGATCTGATCATCTATACGGCAGACCGAAAAGCTACAATAGTTCAGAGCAATCTCCAAAAAATGTTCAATGATGTACAGCTGTACACTGACAATTGGCGAATGAAAATAAATGCGCAGAAGTGTGAAACAATCTTGTTTCGGACAACGCTGCAGGGGGTCAGTCAAGACTTGAAACGTAATTGGAAAGATTTCCACATCATGGCTGGTGAGGGTAGTCTTGAACGGGTTCCACATAAATCCTGTGTTCGATACCTCGGTGTTTATCTCGATCAGTATCTGTACTATACTGAACATGTGAAAATCATGCTCAGTAAGGCACTTAAAGTAGTCATGGCCCTTCGAAAGCTCTTTCATTCTAGATACATTGATCAAAAGGTCAAAATCATCTGTTACAAGACCCTGGTTAGACCAGTTTTGACATATGGATGTGAGATCTGGTACAACCAGAGTGCTAGTACTATGGAAAGATTAAGAGTTTTCGAAAGGAAATGTCTTCGTGCATGTACTGGTTTGTACAGAAAGCCTGAGACGGATTCGAAACATTATATATCGAATAGAAGAATTTATCAAACTGCTGAAGTGACTAGAGTCGATATTTTCATATTGAAACTTCTTCGGAATCATATCGCAAGATCTGTGACTGTGAGTGAAAACCCTTGGATTTCACAGCCGTTCCAACCTACAGACGCTACTGGCTTCATTCCTCCAGAAGCATTCGTGTATTTGGACATGAATCGATATGTTTTTGATTCTGACGACGTCCCAGTCATATATCACATATATCGACGGGCCACCGATAAGAAGATGAAAAATCCTCCGAACTTGAGTTCACGAGACCAACAATTCCAATGGAGATACTCATTTGCTAGATTCGTTGAGGCTGATCGAGTTGAGACGGGGCAATCTAGGTATTGGTGGCTGAATGACAATGTCTAAATTATTCGTGTTTATTTTTCAGTTTTGGTGTTTTTCGTTATTTAGTTTTTGAGTTTCAGCTCATTATTGCTACATTTAGTGTTGTTGTTTATTTTTGTTAAAAATTAGGTATTGGTCAGGTTTATATTATGTTTATTATATGAGGTTAGAGATAAGGTAAAACGCTTAGGTTAGGAACATTGTTATAGATTTTTTTAAGTATAAGATAAAGTTTTTGATAGCATTTATTAGAATTAAGTTAAAGCATATTAGGTGTAGGCTCAAAGTTCACTGTAGAGTTAAGATTATAAATAATTTTAGAATAGTGTTGGTTGGTTTTTTCTCCTTTTTCCAATTAAATTTAAAAAATATGTAATAATCTTCATTGATTTGAATTTGCTATAGTTTTTTTTTTAATGTGTTTAATGATAACGTACAAATTTAGAGAGTCATTTGGGCCATTAAGTTTTTTATTGTTATTGTTTGGAATTTGCTTTATATTCTTTTAAAATTAATAACGATTAGTATTAAATAAAGCGCTTTTGATTGATTGATTGACTAACAACCGCTGGCTAAATGAGATGTTCAAAAAGTTTTTGTTATTCATTTGATAAGAAAATTTCGAAAAGATCCAATGAAAAGTGTGGTGTCTGGTTCGATGAAAAGGCTAAATGGTTGAAAAATCATACATTGTTGTTGTTGTAAGAAGAGATATTTCAAATGCCTATAACTTACGTAAAAACTATTCATTTTTTTAAACATATTACACAAAGTACAAGGACCTTTTATTGACTGATGAAATAACAAATTTCAGTAAATTAGAGGGTGCCCTTATAAACTTACTAGGGAAAACGTTATATTTACAAATGCTACTGATTTTTTCGCTCTAAGGGTGTCCAGTTGCGAGGGGGCTTATATTTTTTCGTCTCTCATCTCATAAAATTTTTGGGGTCTAATCCTTATATGGGTAGACCCCCCATGAATACTGACAGCTATGAAACTGTAATTAATCAGAAGCTTTTGAGCTATTCACAAAGTTAGGTAACACTTTTCTAGTTCCTGCTATGACGCACTGACGGACGGGCGAACAGATACCGATATTAATAATGTATAGTATTGAAGAAGACCAAATCCACCATATGTTGGCATACCAATCAATGATGGTTGATTTTCCTGGTGCAGACCCCGGAAACTCTTCATCAAGCCAAGATTTTGCTTCAACTGTATTTTTTCCCTTCAAAAAACAATATTTTATCAGCACATGGGATTGTATTTTACTCCATCTTTTTCAAATAACAAAAGTAGCTACACTCACAACACAATATCTAACAAACTAATGGTCGGACTGCTGTTGACACGTATCGTTTGAAGGTTGGTACTAACTAAAAATCATATGGATTTAATAACTAAAAATCATATGGATTTAATACTAGCACCGCCATCTGTGTATCAGACCAGGGACTTTTCTATTGGTCTGTTAGATGGTCCCAAGCCCATTTCAGAAAGGAGGGGGAATCCCTTCTTTCCCCAACCCACAGCTTCCATGATTCCTCATCCTAAGTCCCACGATTAAATGGTAGTAAATGTTCTCGGGGTCGCAAATTGGGTTTCCATGATTCTTCATCCTAAAACCCACGATTAAATGGTAGTAAATGCTCTCGGGGTCGCACATTGGGTTTACTAGCTCCCCAATAATGGGATATTACATGCCGAGAAATGCTAACAACTGTAAATACATCCTCATCTCCACTAATAAATCCTACTTGCAGAACCTTTGTTGGGACGTAAGAGGGTGAAGGCGAATCTCCTGCGCTTTATAGCAGAATCGAAGTAACAACCATGCCACCGTAATGGAGGTTGGCCAACGGACTAACTCCCCGTCCCTGGAAAACCCTACAATGTTTCAAAACCTGCTGATTGGCCTCGGAATGGATTGGACTTACAGCAACGAATTCACAAATGGAAAAAGGACTATGGCATGGGATCCTGGAATGCCAGATCACTAGGGTAATTAATACTGTTAAGGACCTTTTACAATAGGCCAGTCAATATAAATTAAAAATACTGGCAATCTAGTGATATTTAAGACATGAGATCACACACAATATTCAAAAGTGGAAAACTTACTGGAAAACGAGAATTCGAAGTGGCTTTTATTGTGGATAGGGAGGCAGTTAATGAACGGTTGTGTGTGATCCGTATAAAAGCGAAATGCTTTAAAATCTGGCTGATAAATGTACACCCATTGACTGAAGAAAAGGACGAAGAAAGGAAGGAAACGTTCGACAATCTCTTGGAAAGACTAGTTGACTCATTGCTTAAAAACAACACAAAAATAATTTTGAGTCATACGTTCGACTTGCTTCCCACATCAACGCATTCATAAAATGACCAGAATATCACCAGATAGCAACACACAAAACGATCATACCGTCTCCGTCCCGGTAAAACCTTGGCAGGCCTCGGAGTACGTTCAAAGTTCGCACCGTTGGGTTGGTGGTGTAGGTTCGGATGAGACGGGCTCCCCACTATCGCTGGTCTGGCTCTGAGCACTTGTTCCCATAAGGGCATGTGCCAACCCTCGCATGGCCTCCCTGCTCTGCAAAGATAACCATGGGACCAAAAAGGCGACTACACACACGAACGGAGATAGCGGCTCCGAGGGGGACCCAACAAAACTGGAGCAAACAAAACCAAAAGACCAAAAACATCCAAAAAAAGTAACAAAAAATAATAACGACGTGCAACCAGCGGTTGCAGCCATGATGTTAACAGTACACCGAAAGCGGTACTAACCACGACAAAAGCGAAGAATAACACAATGACAGTTAAGGCAGACGAAAAACGGAGAATAGCAGACAGTCTGGTTTAGACAGAGATTCCTGCGGCGTTCGGGCGCAGCAAAAAAATGATGCGAACGCCAGAGCGCCCTATTAAGGAAAAGCGGGAAACTCTGCAGGACGCTTCAGGTGTTCGAGCCTCGGAAGAAGATATTATAAAGAGCACCAAAAATTCGATTGTCACTGTTGCGATCGTTACCGAAGCGACCGATGCAAGGGTCGCAAATCCCGACATTGCAACGAAAGCAACGAAGCCAACGAGGAGATTACGGCACGAAAAGCAACGAGTGATCAGACACCGCGTGATTGCACCGCCAACGTCGAAAATGTGGCGGAAGTACTGCACTTGGAAACGGAACGCGATAACCTCTCCCAAGGATGGTTGCAAGGTACAATTGCGGCCCAGCAATATACAATCTGCATGCGACTCCCCGAAAATCAGCGAAGCAGCAAAGGTGGGGCTCCTTGAACTAGAGGAGCTCCTAGATCATATAGGGCACTATCGGAGGAGCTGGTTAAGGGCCGAAGATGAACAGAAGGCTAAAGAGGCGCTTGGGGTGAAATATAAAGGCGACATGCAGATAGCTCCACCATTAAACGTCAATAAAAGAATGGCGTCTAGCCCAATCGAAGGAGATCGGGATAAAAGAAGAAAGGAAGAGGCACTTGATGGGCGTGGAGCACCAGATCAGGGGTTCCAGACAGTGCTTACAAAAGGAGCGAAGAAAGCCGCAAAGAAACTCCTTCAAAAAAAGCCAGAAAGTAAAGTACGTACGGACGCCCAATTAGAAAAAGGGCCTGATGCAAAACAGGAGAGGCAGAAGCCCCAACGAAGACCCCGGCAGCAGGCACTGTTCGTAAAGCCCCAAGATGGCCGATCCTACGCGAAGGTACTGCGGGACATTAGGGGAAACGTAAGGCCCGAAGACACCAATACTACCATTAAAGTAGTACGACCAACACGGTCGGGCCACATACTGGTCGAATTCGGAGCAGAGGCTGGCAATAAAGAAGCATTCTGTGATGCAGTAAAGAAAGTCCTTGACAAAAGCGCAACTATAGCCCCGCTCGAGCCGGTGGCAACGATCGAAATACGAGACATAGACTGCGTGACGGATCTGGCCGAAGTAGAAGAGGCCATCAAAAAGGAGTTCCCTAGCGTGGGAAGGATCAAACCAAGACTGACACCAGAAACCAACAGGGGACAACGCATGGCCATAGTTGACTTGACCGAAAAGGACGCCGAACAATTCCTGAACAAGGGCAAAATACGAATTGGGTGGGTTGTCTGTAGGATACGGCGAAGAGCAACGCCTCTTCAATGTTTCAAATGCCTTGGTTATGGTCACACCGCACAAGTATGCAAAGGACCCAATAGGAGCTCCCTATGTTACAAATGCGGTGAAATGGGACATAAAAGAAAAGAGTGTACGAAGGAGGCACACTGTATTCTTTGCAAGGATGCTGATCCAAAACCTGATTTTGGGCAAATCTTGGGATCAGGAAAATGCCGGGTGTTCCAGGAAGCCCTAGCCAAGGCAAAATCAGAGCTTCGATGACCCGCATCCTGGAGCTAAACCTACACCGCAGTTCAACCGCCCAAAATCTGCTTGAGCAGTTTGCGAGGGACATGAAAGCCAACTTCTTGCTGCTGAGTGAGCAGCACCATAATAAAAGTCCTGCATCATGGTATTCTGATGAAACTGGTACTGCCGCCATCTGGTTTCTGAGCAGTGACTTTCAAGCGGAGAGTTGTGGACGGGGGGTTGGTTTCGTGTCGGTTCGGTGCTCAGGGATCACCTTCTTTAGCGTGTACCTAACGCCTAACGAGTCGATATCATCTTTCCATGCCAAGCTTAACGCTTTGGAGGGCGCTGTCTCGAACGCAGAGGGAAAAGTGCTCGTTGGGCGCGACTTCAATGCTAAAGCAATCGAATGGGGCATGCGTCAGATAGATCCGCGGGGAAAACGAATCCTGGAAATGGCGGCCAGGACGGCCCTTGTCGTACTAAACTCCGGAAATACGCTGACTTTCCGCCGTATTGGCTGTGAGGGAACCATACCGGGCGTAGCATTCGCCTCGGAGTCCTTAGTACAGAGGATACACAACTGGAAAATATTAGAGGACTACTCAGCCACTGATCATCAGTGCATTCTTCTTGAGATAAGTGATGCTGTCTCCCGACGTCCGTGCTCTCGGCCTTCTACAACTGGATGGAACATCGGAAGGATGGACGTCGAGAGGTTCTTCAAGGTTCTCACAGCAGGTGAGCCGCTGCAGAGAGCTTCGAACGGGACGGAAAAACTGGCAGCTCAAGACGTGGTGAACTCTACTATGAGCATCATTACGACTGCTTGCTGCGCTTCTATGCCCCGTCAAAGACCCCGGTGCGGCAAGCCCCCAGTGTACTAGTGGTCAACTGAAATCGCTGAAAAGAGATGGGAGTGTCACAAGCTTCGACGTGAAGCTCAACGGGCGCGGAACGGTGAGGAGACACGCAGCCAGGTGGCAGCATATAAGTCGGCCAAGAAATGCCTTCGCAAACTGATCAACAGGAGCAAGGCTCGCTGCTGGCAAGACCTAGTGGACAATGTGAACAAGGATCCGTGGAGCCTTGGCTACAAGCTGGTCATGGGGAAGCTTGGTGCCCTACGGAAGCCTTGTATAAATGACGCGGAAAAGATGCGTGCGATAGTGCGGGGACTCTTCCCCGCCCATCCCGTCCGTGTTGACGCTGTCCATGGTAAAACAGCAGTCGAGTGCCCACTCTTCACACAACTGGAACTGGAGGAGGCAGTCCTCTCATTGAAAGCGAGGAAGGCTCCAGGTCCAGATGGTGTTACAGCTGAGGTGTTGCGGCTCGTCTATCACCATTGTCCTGACTTGCTGCTCAGCACATTCAACGCTTGCCTACGGGATGGGGTTTTCCCGGTACGATGGAAGGTGGCGAGGCTCGTGCTGATCAGCAAGGGGACGGGAAATCCCGAATCGCCATCTGCATACCGCCCGTTATGCATGCTAGACATAGCTGGGAAAGTGCTAGAGAAACTCATCAAGGGAAGACTCACTGACGCGATTCGTGCTGCTGGGGACCTATCTCCTAGGCAGTACGGCTTTAGAGCAGGACGTTCTACCATTGATGCGATTGCAGATGTGGTGAACGCGGTCCAAAGGTCAGAGGTATATAGTCGCACCAAGCGACGGATCGTCCTGTTGGTAACACTCGACGTCAGGAATGCCTTCAACTCCGCTAGATGGGTGGGTATTCTGGACACGCTGGAAAACTCTTTTCAAATTCCAGAATATCTAATGCGGCTTTTGAGGAACTACCTAAAGGACCGAAGCCTGCTCTATGACATGACACAGGGCCAACGAAGGATGAAAATTACATTGGGTGTTGCCCAGAGATCTATCCTTGGTCCGGACCTGTGGAACGTGTCTTACGACGGGCTACTGAGACTTGAGATGCCAGATGAGTCGTGCTTGGTCGCCTATGCGGATAATGTGCGGCTCTGGTCACTGGACGCACCGTTGAACAAGCGCAACTTAGGCTAGCTATGCTAGTGTGCCGAGTGAGGGACTGGATGACTGCTCGTGGGCTCAGTTTAGCACTGGAAAAAACCAAAGTGGACATCTTGACAAAAAAAGAATCCCTAAAGTAAGGATCATCAGTATTGGCGACTTACAAATCGAATCGAAGCCAGCGGTGAAGTACCTGGGGCTACAGATCGACTCAAAGATGAGTTTCTCTGAGCAAATCAGGACAACGGCTGAGAAAGCTTCTGCGGGAATATTGGCTCTGAGTCGACTTATGGCCAAAGTAAGGGGACCCAGCCCATCAAGAAGATGCCTCTTGATGAGTGCTGTAGGGTCAGTGCTACTGTACGGAGCAGAGGTATGGGGCGACGCTCTCAGCAAGGCGGTATACCAAAACGTTTGGGACAGGTACAGAAAAGAGGAGCACTGAGAATTGCATCTTCGTATCCAACAGTCTCTGGCTCGGCGGTGAGAGTTATTGCAGGCGTGATACCTGTCGCCCTCCTTGCTAGAGAGCGCCGCGCTATTTACCTGCGCCGAAACGAGGATGCGAGGGAGATGGTTGTCCGCGAAGAGAGACAGCGCTTGCTCAACGATTAGCAGCAGTCTTGGGTCAACTGCACGAGCGGAAGGTGGACCGCGGGCCTCATCCCGGATGTGAGACCATGGCTAAATCGAAGGCATGGTGAGACTGACTTCTATCTGACCCAGCTTTTGAGCGGGTATGGGAATTTTCAGTCTTACCTGCATAAGATCGGTAAGTCACGGTCCCCCGATTGTCGGTTTTTTGCGTGTACCAAATGGATCAGGCTGCGAAGGAAACTCTACAGGGAGACGGGAGAGCTCACCCCGGATAATATAGTTGCGGTGATGCTCAAATCGGTTGACAAATAGAGCCAGGTGGCACATTATGTTCGGGCAGTCCTAAAATATAAAAGGGACTCACAGCAGCCGGGGGCGCTTGGGCTGGGGGATCGCTCCTCAGGCGTTTCCTCTTCCCCTCTCCCCTCCCGCTAGGAAAGGGACTCCGCAGCTTGAAGGCACCCCACGGCGTAACAAAACGAGACCTGGCCCGAAGTAATGTGTCAAATGGTTCCAGGCTGGGTTCTCAGGTTGACAGGGAAGGTGTTTAGTGGGTAGTCCAGTCGCACATGGGAGTCCCACACTCTGTGCATAAATAGCATTCACCTCCCTACCACAAAAAAAAATTCCGATCATTACTTGGTCAAATTAACATATCAATCTCATATGTCAATGGCATTTTCGGCGAAGACCAGCCCGCTACAAAAGTTTGACATCGAAAGGCTCCAAACGGCGTCTGTGGCCAAAAATTTCACGGAGACCCAGGACAAATAGCTGGCTCCCATCTTCTCAGCCACATCGCTGAAAACAAGCAACGAGCTCTAGATGGAAGAGAAAGCGGCTATTAAGACCGTGGTAGATCGACGATCGGACATCAAGGCCGGCACAAGAGAATGATTGGTTCGATGATGAGTGCCAGAATACGTTAGACAAAAAGAATCAGGCGGTCAAAAAATGCCTAAGTAGGACAACCAGGACGAAGAGAGAACACTATGAAAATCTCAGAAGAGTAGCGCACAAGATAATTAGAATTAAGAAAAGAAAATACTATGACTTTTTTTTAAACACAATGAAAAACACAACACTGAGTTATTTTATCTTCACTTTTATTGAAATATATAACAATCTCAATTTCCGTCACAGCTGTTTCGGTGACATAGCACCATCCTCAGACGGATTGAAACTAACTAATTATAAAAACGTATACACTATATATATATATATATATATATATATATATATATATATATATATATATATATATATATATAATATATATATATATATATATATATATATATTTTTTTTCAAATCAATGTTCCTCCAATTTAAACAAATATATATTTCGGAGGTAAGAGTTCCTCCTTCTTCAGTGTTTTTTGGTATGGTTTAGTTCCAAATATTATCCGCTTTTTATATCCCTTACATTTTACCTGTTTTTGTCTTTGAGACCTATCACTTAACCTTTGTCCTTTTTACATTTTATTATTCCTACTTTAGAGGTATCATTTATTGCTTTTTCCTTATTGCGTTTTTGTTTGTTGTTGTGTTTGGACATGAATCGATAAGATAAGAAGATAAAATATATATACTCATTTGGTTTCAGTTTTTGTGTTTTTCGTTGCTTTGTTTATGAGTTTCAGCTCATTATTGCTACATTTAGTGTTGCTGTTTATTTGTGTTTAAAAAATTAGGGATAATGTTAAACGCGTATGTTTAGTATAAGATAAAGTTTTTGATTGAATTCTATTAGAATTAGGTTATAACATATTGGGTGTAGGATCAAAGATCACTGTTGTGTTAAAATTGTAAATAATTTTGAATAGTGTAGGTTGTTTTTTTCTCCTTTTTCCAATCAAATCATTAAATATGTAATAATCTTCATTAATTTGAATTTTCTATAGTTTTTTTTGATAAAATGTGTTTAACTGATAACGTATAAATTTGGAGAGCCATTTGGGTCATTAAGTTTTATTATTGTTATTGTTTGTAATTTGCTTTATATTCTTTTAAAATTTATAACGGTTAGTATTGAATAAAACGCTTTTGACTTTGACATTCACTATCAAGGTGGTTTTAGAGCAGGTAGATCGACAATAGACCAATCGTTCACAGTCATGCAGGTACTTGAAAAATGTTGGGAGTTCAACATAGACGTACACTATACTTTCGTTGACATTAAGCAAGCATACAACAGTATTGATCGTAATGTATTGTACCACATAATGCTTTGCTTTGGGATCCCAGCCAAATAAGTCCGTCTTACCAAATCCACATCAAGACTCGTAACCAGCTCACCGCTGCCTTTAACACAAATATCGGACTAAAGCAAGGAGATGCGCTGGCCCCATTGCTTTTAAATTTGGCTCGAGAGTATGTCATAAGGAAGCTACCTGTCGATACACGGGGTACATTACTTTATAAATTGAGCCAAGTAGTAGCCTAAATGGACGACATCAACGTTTTGTCACGGTCATTAACAACTGCCAAAGAACTCTTCCTGAAACTCAACAGCGAAGCAAACCAAGTAGGGCTACAAATCAATGAGAATAAAACAAAGCTCATGATGCAGTCGGAGAAAAATACCGCAAATGCTCAAAATATCACATTTGGCGAATACAGTATTCAAAAATTTGTGTATTTAGGTGCCAAAATAATGAGAAACGGCAATTAAAGAGAGGAGATACGCCGAAGAATACAGCCCGCAAATCAAATATTTTATTCAGTTTTGACGATCTTGAAGACCAGCTGCCTACACAGCACAGGTTTTATCACAAATCTGTGATAAAACCTGTGCTATGCTATGGGTGTGAAACATGGACCCTAACCCAAGTATCCGCAAATATCCTGAACGCCTTTGACGACGGGTCCTGAGGCGAATAACTGGAGCGAATCTAGAGGGGAACCAATGATGAATTCGACACAACCATAAGCTGTATTAATTTTTTTACGAGCCTGTGGAAGCTACAATGGACTGGCCACATGAATCGTATGGATGAACAACGGATACCCAAAAAGTTATTCGTTGGGACAACTGAAGACCGGACACCAGTAGGGAACTGAGGACGCCCTGGTCTGACTTGGTCGACGCAGACAATTCATCGCTGCTCAGATTTTGAAATTGGAGGACGCTGTCAATGGACCAAGACAGATGGAGGCACTATTTGCAGGAAACAAAGACCCGGGAGGAGCTGTTGTGCTATGAAGAAGAAAAAGATTATACAATACCCTAAAAATGGTATACAAAACGTTAATGTCTCTTCGCTGGCCAACCACCCTGTAATATTGGATCACCTTCAAATGTCCGTGTAAATTTTATGTCGCTGCACATGCTGGTTGTTTTTTATCTGCAGTTTAACATCTCAATCAACCAAGTTTAGGTACGGAGATTGTTCGTGCGTCAACCAAGTTTTTGTGAACATAATAATTTGTGCATTGCTTACATTCTGCGGTTGAAAAAATTATTTTTAGGTAAATATACTTTTCTAATATATTCTAAGCAAAGTTTATGGGGATTTTATTATTTACAATAACAACTACAGTGTGTTGAAGCAATACTGCGTACAGGCGGTATTGCCGGTTGACTTTGTAGGTTTAGTCTAACAATAAAATAAAGACGCTTCGCTAAACAATATTTATTCACTTAATTCACCTTATGCCGATGTAAATCACAAGCTAGTTCGTACGGAACTAGTTACTCTATTATATACTTATGCATACAATTTGAATTAATTTACAGCGGTTTACTATAGTTTTTCATGTCAGATGTTTGACAACCTTAATTGTTACAATAAGGTTGCTACAATATCTCCCATTCTAATTTAGCGTCAGATTATATGATTGACAGTTTAACTTTTCTCATGTAATTTGTTGGGAAATTATATCGTAAATTTTCAGGAAAGGTATATTGAATAAATTTCTCGACTAAATTCGTTAACTAGCTAAAGCAACTAAGCGAAAACAAAATGTCGGCCATTTTCGACTAAATATCATGATTTTTGTTCTGACCAAAGTACGGCTCAGATCTGGATGAAATTTAATATAGAGGCTCATTAAAATGTTTGATGAGTCTCTCAATAAAAAATCCAAAGTCGAACAGTCTAAAACAAGATGGCGGCCGCTCAAAGGTCGAAAAACGTGCAAAAATTTGTTATTGTACTTGTGACCAAACCTTTCAACCGATTATGTTCCAATTCAGTAGCTTGACGAAAATGATGTGCCTAGAGAGCAATGTTAAAAAAGTAAAAGTAGCAGGAGAGTGCTCCTGCTAGGAGGGTATGTAAAACAATTTGAAATTCAAACAACGTCTTCTGAGCATAAAAACTAGGCCCATATACATATATATAACATGAATTGAGCTTGGTTATTATGTTTTTTGATTTGCCACCATTTTATTTGTAGTGTGCTGACCTTAATATTTAAGGAGGCGCAATAACATATCAATGTTACAAAATATTTCTGAAAATCTCATCAAAATTCTTACACATCTGTCGTGTGCGGGTCGTTTGCAAACGTGTATTTACACAGTACCACGTGCAATTGTTGGTGTAATTGATAAAATTTTAATCGAATTTAACTTAACTGTTTATGGCTAGATTTTTATGAAGCTTTCAGAAAACATGTATTCTATATCAAAAAATATAGATACACATTTTTGGCGCATTTAAGGGTCATCTTCCAATTTCATAGATGAAAACGTAAATTTCGTAAAATGTAATGTAACTTCTGAGATATTTTTTGCCTTTGTACTCATAAGAACCTATTTTTCTGATTTTTCCTCGTCTTTTTGTCCAAAAATGTCCAATCGCGACGAGGGGGAACACAAATGTTTCGTACATTTCCTAGGCCTGCACCTCTCTATGCAAATATTTCTACTATACCTTTTTTGGAAAGCTCCCATCAAGACTTTTCATGTTGGCTACCTTTGGTGAACAAATTTTGCTCAAGGGCCACCCCCCTATATGGAGAGACCCCTTAAACACATTGATATATTTTTTTGTATCTGCACTAAAGATTTTGTCATTCTGGTGATTCTCCGTGGGCACGTTTCAAACCCGCGGAGTTTCAAATATGCGATTTTTCCAAATATTGGGGCCATTTTTTCAACGGATTTTGATGAAACTTGAGATTATGGATAACCAAATAAAAAATTAATTAAAACGCAATCGAGGAAAAATACCTCAAGTACACAAAACATCACACTTGGCGAATAAAGTATCCAAAATATTAGCGAATTTGTGTATTTAGGCGCCAAAATAATGAAAACAGGCAATGAAAGACACGAAATACGCAAATTAAATATTTTATTCAGTATTGACGATCTTGAAGACCAGTTGTATACACAGGAAAATAAAGCTCCAAGTATGCAAATCTGTGATAAGACCTGTGTTATGCTATGGGTGTGAAACATGGACCCTAACCCAAGCATCCGGAAATATATTGAACGCCTTTGAGCGACGAGTCCTGAGACGAATAATCGGAGCGAAGCTAGACGGAGGCCAATGGCGAATTTGATTCAACCATGAGCTGTATGAAATTTTTGACAACCCGGAGATGTCAACGATTATAAGACTGCGGAAGCTGCAATGGGCTGGACACATGAACAGTATGGACGAACAACGGATACCCAAAAAGGTATCCGTTGGGAGAACTGAAGGGCGGAGACCAGTGGGGAAACGCTGGTCTGACTCGGTCGACGAAGACAGTTCATCGCTGCTCGGATTTTGAAATTGGAGGACGCGGTCAATAGACCGAGACAGTTGGAAGCACTATTTGCAGTGAAGGCCCGAGAGGGAGCTGTAGTGCTAAGAAGAAGAAGAAATAAAAAATTTGCAAACAATTATGAAAATCAAATTAAAAATAAAATGTCGAAAATTTAGAACGTTATATTTTTAGCTGACATTTTCACTAAAAATTAAACTAATTGATGAGACCTTAAAACACATGCATTTTAAAAATCGCCGTTGGCAGCACCACCTGGAAAGGTAAATTTCTCGTATGTAGCGTAAGGTTTCGAAAAAGAATTTAGCTTGCCTACTACAATCATCACACACTCCCCCACCAGCGAGCCTTTAGGCTGCGAAACAATACATTTTAAATATTGAATCTAACGTGACGTCTGAGTTTAGAAAGTTTAACTTTGCTATCTTGGGCGTAGATATCTCGAGCAATGTTAGGTTAAATTTAGGATTACTGTTGGAAGAGTTGTTGTTATGAAAATGGTTTTTAAGAAATAGCAGGGTTTAATTCTATCTATAGAAAAAATGACATGTTTATTTTTAATTTCGATAGTAAATGTTTTATTATTATTGCGTTCAATTACTTAAATGGACCTGAATATGGTTGACTTAAGGAAGTACCTACGGTGCAGTTAATAATATCTTGAAGTTGTAAACTATTCCGTTTATACTTCATATTCTTCTTCTTCGTAGAGCTAGCTAAACTAATAACTAATAAAAGTACGCATTTAAAAATTACAAACAGTTCCCACGCTAGCTGCTATAAGTTTTTACATGCATGGCTTAAAATCAGATTGAAATCTTGGAAATGAGAAGGAACGAGAAAAGACAAATTACAGGTTTAAGACTGAACGATCGGATGAACATAGGCTTCCACTTTTTTTTTTCTCCTAACTAACAAACTTAGAAGATTCGTTTAGATTCACTAATCCTTTTTATTCTATGTTAAATCTACATAAATTTTGTTATATATGCGCTTTGTCTTATTTTTCTCTAAATCCCGTTTCTCAATTTCCAATTTGATTGCATTATTAATTACAATTTGGATTAACATTTGTACTATAGTAAAGACTAGAGCTCTTATCATTATATAATAACTTTTTGTTTAACCAAGATTCTTTCTCATGTTATTCTACAATGAGAGAGTTAAGTTTACTGTTGAGGTCATTTGTTAACTTATTAAAATACGATTTAACAACTAACCTTAATATTGTATTTAGAGTTTCCCTAATATTTCCGCATAAAAGAATTTAACTGTCTATCGCTGGTAGGAATGGTAAGTAAATTTGATTTTCCTTAGCATTCACATCCCAGTCAAGATAAAAAAAGGGTTATAGCACTCTTTTATCGAATGGTTACCGCTGCACCGATTGCGTTCAAATTTTGTATTCCGGAGCACTTTTTAATTCTAAAACCGATAAGGTGAGGAAAAATCCGATCCAAAACGTTTTTCAATATAATTTTATTAATTTTAGTATCGAACTGACAGATGAGCACTACATTTATTCGTCAATTGACAACCTACACATTTATTCAATTGTGACCAGGTGTTGTCATATAACACAATTGAAGAAAATAACTTCTAAAAACTAAAGAGGTGCCCTTGTCAAGAATAGAAGGGTACCCTTCTAAAGAATAGAAGGGCACCCTTCTATTCTCAAGAGGAGCACCTTTCTATTCTATAGAAGGGTACTCTTTAAACGGTATCATAAAGTATAGAAGGGTTCCCTTCTAGGAAGAGTACAAGAATGCTTCCCTAGAGCATAGAAGGATGCCCTTCTATAGAATACACACCTAAAGAATAGAAAGTTGCACCTCTACACAATAGAAGGGTGCTCCTCTAGAGAATAGAAGGGTGCCCTTCCAGAAAAAAGAAGGCTGCTCTTCTAGAACCCGTCCTTGCACAATATATTACAGCAGCATCGGGGATCTGCCATTTCAAATATTATAATTTAATGCGTTAAATTCCATCAAAATGTTGTTGAAATACAATTCCCATCCCATTTTCTTCAATTGTGTTATATGACAACATCTGATCACAATTGAATAAATGTGTGGGTTGTCAATTGACGAATAAATGTAGTGCTCATCTGTCAGTTCGATACTAAAATTAATAAAATTATATTGAAAAACGTTTTGGATTGGATTTTTCCTCACCTTATCGGTTTTAAAATTAAAAAGTGCTCCGGAATACAAAATTTGAACGCGATCGGTGCAGCGGTAACCATTCGATAAAAGAGTGCTATAACCAAAAAATAGAGGCTGTAACGGACGTATATGGAGTAATTTTTATTCCACTTATGTCAGGAACATATAACGTTAACGGAATAATTTCAAGCGTCACATCCGGTTCAATGCTTTTGGAGATATCTGTACATTGATAATGCAGTTCTCCAAGAAACGTCAGTGAGCAAGTGCGCTCAACTAGTGTCAGTTGGAAGGTGACATTTCATCAGCCGTCATTTACCGCCATTGGTTTGTGTTTACGATTTGGTCTAGAGTCTCCTAGAATTTAATCATACTACATATTCCTAGTTAACCAGAATAATTTTAAATGAAGCAAAGTGACAATGGGTCTTGATTTTGATGCCCTCGAATACTGTAAAAAGCTCAAAAACCAGCAACCTACGCCACCATATACTTGTCCCGTGGACAAATGTGATCGCTCGTACAAATCAGTTTGTGGCCTACAATATCATCTGGTAAACTATGACCACGATAATCCGCAACCTGTTCAACCACTCGTTACGCCAAATCGAAAAAAAGGACGTTCGCGTCTTATTGCAACTCCGAGTACACCTGTCGATGCGAAAACGTCGCCTAAAGAAGCTGTCACATATTGCGAAGCGGAGAATCTCGTGCAATTCGATATTGACGGGAAAAGCATAAAAATTTCAGCCAGCGAGAACTTACCAATAATCTCCAGTGAAGAATATCAAAAATTGTTGGAGCGTGGAGATTTCGGACCTACTCCCGAAGTACCCCCTGAACCTCATTTGAAACTTCCCGTTGCAGCTTTCAAGGAAATTGAAGGATATAATATTTGCGATGCTCCACCTCGTCCTAATGCATATATTAGATTTATAGAAAAGTCAGCCGAAGAACTTGATGGAGAAGTGGAATATGATGTTGATGAAGAGGATACAACTTGGCTGACGGTGATGAATCAAAAGCGCGAGGAAGCAGGACTTAATCCCGTCAGCACTGATACGCTGGAATTGCTTATGGATCGTCTCGAAAAGGAATCATACTTTCAGGTATGTACATATTCATCTGAATTTCATTTATTTGATTTCTCTCGCATTTAATTTCGATATAAATGCACGAGTGCAATAGCGATAAAATCCGCGTTATAAAAAACCCCACTTATTTTATGTCGAAAAGAATTCTTACTCTTAACAATTTAAACAGCATTGTGATGCCTTATTTCGTGACTAGGCAATATGCTACTTTCATAACAATTCGTACGACAAAAATTACTTTTTCAAATCTTCAGTTAAATATGTCACATGATTCTCCCTAATGTTATCCCAATAACTATAGTATATTAACATTTCCTAAATCATGTTGAGCAAGTTATTCTTAACAACTCTCATTCTATGCGCCCCTCGAAAATTGAGATATACTTAATACCTACGGTTACGCGATGTCCATAAAATGTTCATGAGTTTTCAAAAAGGCATTTGATCATATATATCAAATGCACAGTGCCATTTACTGCTTCAGTATAGTATATCCACAAATTCAGTCTTCGCAAACAGTCAGAGTTCATATTTACTAAATCATTGTCATTAAAGTAAACCAGAACTGCTCTATAATATGCAATATAAAGTTGTAAATACAAGAGGCACATTACTTTAGAAGTCAAGAAAAATCACTATCCAAACATAATTGTCTTGTAATGGCGTTTTGCAGCATTGATAGATTTGGTTAAAATAGGGCTGTAATACAAAGTAGATAGGGCTGTAAATTAATCAAACTTCAATAAAAATAACGATAAAATAATAAAAACAAGATCCCTAAAAGTAAAACGTTATTTTTGACGAATATTGTGTGAATGAAACTTCGTCACCGAGAAAACAACTTGCTTATATGATGTTTAACTTAATTTGAGCATAAAGTTTAACATAGTCTTAGTCTTTCTATGTCAAAAACATTAATCTACTATCATGTGCCCTTAAGCTTCCCTCCAGAAAGCTAATGGTAGCTATACCATTTTGTTCATGTGGTCAGCATTTTCAAGATAAAAGTTGTTCTGTACACCGTATTTTATCAGTTTCTTAAGCTATTTAACGATTAAAAACCATGCTTTATTGATACAATTTACAAAGTCTTGAACAAATTCAAACCCTATATTACGAGTAACCCGAAAATTCTCTACATAACTACATATCATAAAATTAGATTTTGATACGTTCAAAAGCTATGAAATGAGTATGAAAGATAATTTAGTCCTTGCCGTAAACTATTCAAAACATTAAAATCAATCGTTTCTATTAAATTCTCATTCATTAAAAGGAATAATTGGCCATATGATATATTACACATCATAGTGACAAGGTTTATGAAGCAAAAAACCTATAAATTAGTCCATTCAACGATACTATCGAAACATGCTTGTGGTCCTGTAAACCCTGGTTAAATGTTTCGTTTTTCTTTTCTTTTCTTTTCTTACCACTACAGCCCCTTTCGGGCCTTCGCTTAGAGATAGTTAAAGTATGTCATGGTCATGATCGAATGTATCGGCACTCCACAAGGTGATATGATCATTATCACGCTTTGGCCATGTGTCCGTCCACCTAGCTGCGATACGTTCTGATTTTAAACTAGCACGTATCATAACTGAACGGGCTTATAGTCCGTCCGAAGAATCACTCGAACTAAATCTCGTTGACGCCAACGAAACTCGAACCAGAGAACTTCGGCTTACGGGCTTAGTGTTCTAACCACTAGACCACGCGGACTACATGTTTCTAGCACTTAAAACAGGAGGTTTTTCAATGTTATCTCATATCCTTCCATACTTTGTTTGTTAAATTATTGGAACTATTTCCTTGATGGTTACTAATGTAAGCTTTATAGGTATGACAAATAGAAAGCTATTTGATCGGCTGTTATATTCTTGACTTTGTATATAACTGAACAAAAGTTCCCAATATCAGACATCGCTGTCGACAGTTTTAATTGAACGTTTTTACAACTTTTTCTCAATTTGTCGTATTGATTTAAATTGTAGGCTGAAATGACAAAAATCTGTTTGATTTTTCATGGCTGTAACGATAAACTAACTATCATTATAAATGGAAATACAGAGATTACTAGCTTTCGCTGACATTTAGCAGCCGATCACATCTCTTAAGACTTCTAACCCCTCAAGTAATATTAGCAACTCAAGTGAAGATAGTCATGCTCGCCCCCTAACGCGAAGTAGTCAGGTAGCAACAATAATCTTTTCTGAATTCACGAAAGCTTCAATCATGACTGCTGCACGCTAGTTCTCATTACCCTTCTCAACCTATTGATGAAGATTCTGTGGTGGCTCAGCAACAGCAACAGAACCTCCAGCAAGAAGAGCAGCATTAACAGCAACAGTCCTTTCAACAAAGAGAGAAAGCTTGCCAGCAGCCTGAACTTTAGCAAACTTCTACGCTAGAGAGTGATGCGGATATACCCGTTTTCTCTCAAATTCGTCTGGTAAGTGAGACATTTGGAAGCATCTTGCAAGCTGTATCACCTCCTCTATAAGGCCATATTAAGACTGGCATACCAGTGTTACTCCATTTTAAGTGGCCAACATTTTGTTGCAATATTGCTTAAGCCTTAAATTTTGTAGCTAAATAGGTAGAAAAAAAAATGTTGGATCCGCCGGAATTGGCCTCGTCTGGCAACGCGTGAATGCGCTGGCAGGCTAGCGTTGCGGTGTCGTGAGGCGGGTTCTTTCCCCCCTAGCACAAGGGCCCACTACAAGAGAATTTCGCATTCACGAATTAGACTTTCGAATGCCGATCGACTGGTGTCGAGGCCGAGGTAACCTATTAAGGGTTGCAATGTTTGTTCGAAGAACAAATTGGGCTAAGCAAAAACGGACGGACTGGCGGAGACTTTGTCATTAACGACGATCCTTATGGCCCACAAATAAGAGCGGAGCATCCAGATGGAGGTGGTGCCCCCTCCCAATCGGATCAAGATCCAAACGTAGACGTGGCCATATATTTCCCATTTGAGTGGAAAACTCATACAACATACAAACATAATTTGCTTGAACTTTTCCATCAATGAGAAATATAGACGTGAGCAATTTATGTTATAAAGTTATGTGATCGAATCACATAACTCTATACCATAAAAGAGCACGCGAGCAGAAGGCCACTCTACCCGGCAAGAGCTCTTGTTAACAACAAAAAACGGAAGAGCGCGCCCGATGGCTAGCCCATATCAGCGAAGGAGCCTGCCATCGTTACATGTCCTATACCCGGTCAGGTAAAACGGAATGTAAAGACCGAGTTTTTAATGTTTAACGATTCATTTTTATTCTTTTGAATCCAATGGTAACTAGTATTAACAAATGAGGACTTACAAGGCTTTCGTTATTTGTTCTCACATTAAATTAGGTGAAAGTGCAATACAATCGCTATTATAGACAATGTGTACATTATTTTACTTGTTTCAAAAAATTTAATTGAAATTGTTCTTAAATTCGCTGCAGTGTTGAAAAATGTCAATCTTGTAACTTAGAAAATGCTACGTATGCTTTTTGGCCAAAACTTTTTCTATTCATGAATCCAGTAATTGCAAATAACATATAATTTTCAGCAGCAGCCAACGTGTTTTATCAAAATGACCAATGAAAAAGCTGCAAGTGGTTCAGTCTAGATAGATCACATCATCGATAATAGAAAATTAGCAATAAAATGTCGCCAAATTGCATTTTTAACCGCTGCGTTAAATTAAGAGCAATCACAAATTGAATACATCTGGATGTTATGTAGCGGAGCATTAGAAAAAAAAGGAAAAGGCTTATTCGGTTTCGTTTTGATTCCTATTCAATCGAGCATTTATCTACTTCGATCCTCTCATGCAGTGATAGACAAAAGAAAACACAAATACAATTTGAATGTATAATTAGCGATTCACTGCCCGAGAGTTGACTTTTAACAATTTGAAATATAAATGTTTGCAATCCGTGGTCTTAACGCCACTACATTTCATTTAAGAATAAGTCTATTCGGGCACCATCACATATACGCAGATACACGCTTCCGGCGTCTGAGGACTGAGCAACCACGCATCACCAAAATCATAATGGCTTTATAATAAAATGCAAGGCCAGTTACAGTGATGAATTCCAGCAAATGCTTCGCTCTAATACATGTACTTGGCAAGGTTATACAATTGTTGTTGACTAATCACTTCTCCTAATTGCGTTGCTGTGCTATGCTTGATTGGGAGATGACCATGTCCTCAGCCAAAAGTGAAAATCCATGGGACATTGATATCGAACTATTACCTTAGTCAAGCGCGCCAGTCCAATCACGTTTAAATTAATAAAGTGCAGTTCGCTTCCGGATTGACGATTTCGAATATGAACGTTTCTGGCCAAGGACTTCTTTCATTGATATTCTACAGCAAAATTGAATTAAAAGCGATCACTCACCAGTTCTTGTTGAAAGCGTGACTGTGTCTACGATGCATTACCTCGTATCCCCATTTACGTCAAGACTCACCGAACTTGAAGAGCTATTTATAAAGGAACTTAATAGGGTTCCGTCCAAAGTTCCTAATGAGTTCCCCCCAAGTGCTGTATACTCGGACACTTCAATTTCGGTATCCCTGTCTTAATCCCAGCAACCACAGTACGGCACTCCGTTCATTAAAGGGAAAAATTAAAATTCAAGTTTACTAAGAAACTAACTTCGATTTGTTTTGTTACTTCACTGCCCGTGTTCACAGAACAAATTCAACAATTCCAATAAATACTGACGGCACGATAGTCAACATTTACACCACTTGTTATATAACTTCATCCGAGTAAGGGTCTCTTCACGATCACTTGAACATTTAAATAAATTCGAGATAGTTCGCATTTTATTAATCGCACAAAACAGTTGCGATGCACTGCCACTTATGCCATATCGAATCCAGAAAACACTTTAAGTAACTTTGGTCGGGACGATATCCATGCAAGCAAGGGGGTAATCCACAACGGAAATTGGATGAAATTCGTAATTTCAACAAGCCGGTGCGCCTTGGGTAGACAATTGCCCCAGCAACGAAAGGGAAAAAATCTCTAAACGTAATATTTTGGCCGGGTATTTCTAAGCTCGTTTAAAACCTGAAGGTTGACACCAGTAATAACCTGCAATTTCATGAAATGCACGATTAGCACTCAATCAGAATATCAAATCGTAGCAAAAGACTGTGCAAATGGTTGCCGTTTTTCTTGTTCTAAAATTCATTCTTTATCATCTCTTCGTCTGCCATCTTCGTTCTCTGTGAACGGAATGTTGTGCTATCTCATATGCACAAAGTGACAGGGCTAGAAGCATGCACGTATTTCATTTCGCTCTTTTAATCTTACACTGCACTTGTCTCTTTACCAAACGGCATAAATCGTAACAGAGCAGATTCCTTCTGCTCTTCTATCTCTTTCCCCCCTCTTCCTCATATAAACTCGGGCACAACGCAATTATTTGCCCGAAATATTACGGGTTCAAGCTATTCTCTCTGCAAAGAAACTGTTCCTTGCAATAAATGGCCTTTAGGGCCCTAAATCTGCACGCTTTTTGGTCTTTGCCAAAACAATTTATTGCGAATCACACCGCCCGCCACTTGGCAAAACATCCATTTCAGACATTATCTTGCTCTAGTTGGTAAAAGCTGACGTTCTCGCACCTTCCGCACAACTTTCCGCGCCGACGAATGGCGAATTGCGTAAACGATGTTTTGCGATTAAACGCCAAAATATCCGTGGCAATTGAAACTCCACGACACTCGACCGACGTTCACTCGCCGCTTCCCTGGCAATCTCGATTTATTTTCCCGCACGCACGTTTCTCACCCACGACGCGTGGTCTTGTCACGGCGATTTCCTTTCGACTCCCCGATCCGTTTCTGTCTCTTTCTTCATTACCGTGTACACAGTAAATCCATCAGCTGAATTGAATTGCATTCGCCAATCTAATACACCGTTGGGGTATACTAGATTAGCGCTCACATATTCTAAATTCTATGTGGCAGATTTGAAATTTTTAAAAACTAAATTTAACCGAAGTAAAGAAAAATGACCAGTCTTTCCAGGTGATTGTAAAACGATTCCTTCGTTTCTTCGTCCTTTTCTTCGGTCGGGGCGTGAACATTAATCAGCCAGATTTTGAAGAACTACGCTTTTATACGGATCGCACACAACCGTTCATTGACTGCCTTAAAATCAATAACTTATTGCCCATAAACGACACAAAAATAATTCTGATTGATTACAACGCTAAGGTTAACAATGAGCTTTCTCATCGGGGAACGACTGGAGGATATAGCCTCCACGATGAAACAAATGACAACGGCCAGCGTCTGATTGACTTTGCATGTAGCAGAAATCTAGTCATACGTTCGACTTGCTTTCCACATCGACGCATTCATAAAATGACGAGAATATCACCGGATGGCAACACACAAAACCAGATCGATCATGTTCTGATCCAACAACGTTGGGCCGCGAGCATACTTGACGTCCGTACACACCGAGGAGCCAATTGTAACTCAGATCATTACTTGATCAAATTAACCTATCGATGTCGTATGTCAAAGGCATATTCAGCGAAAGACTAGCCCGCTACAAAAATTCGACATCGAAAGCCTCCAAACGGCGTCTGTGGCCAAAAATTTCACGGAGACCCTCGACAACCAGCTGGCTCCCATCTTATCAGACGCATCGTTAAAGACGAGCAACGAGCTCTGGATGGAAGTGAAAGCGGCTATCAGGACCGTGGCAGAACAGACGATCGGATATCAAGCCCGGCGTAAGAGGAATGATTGGTTCGATGATGAGTGCCAGAATGCGTTAGATAAAAAGAATCAGGCGTACAAAGAATACGTAGGTAGGAAAACCAGGACAAAGAGAGAATACTATGAAAATCTCAGAGGAGTAGCGGATAAGATAATTAGCATTAAGAAAAGAAAATACTATGACGACCAATCGCGAATCATAGATGTAAGTTTAGCGAGCAACAACACAAGACAAGCATACAAAATCCTGAAAAGCCTAAAAGTTGGTTACCAGCCCAAAACCACGCTCTGTCGTGATGACAGCGGCAATATAATCGCTGATGAAATCAAGATTAAGGAAAGATGGGCATCATATTTCAAGAACATCCTTAATCCTCCGCACAGCTCCAGAACATCGGAGCCTATAGATGTCTGCGGAGAGCTTCCATTGGCTCCACCAACTCTGGATGAAGTTTGTTCCATCATCAACGCCCAAAAGAATAATAAAGCGCCGGGCATTGATGAGATTCCAGTGGAGCTCATCAAATATCGTGGCAGTAGTGTTCATCAAGCTATTCACAAAGTCATCCAGCACATTTGGCAACAAGAACATATGCCGAAAGAGTGGAGCCAATCAATTATATTCCCTATCCACAAAAAAGGTGACAAGCTACAGTGTGAAAATTATAGAAGCATATAACTACTTTTTACGGCGTACAAAATATTTTCAAAAATCTTAGAAAATAAAATCGGATCATACGCTAACAGTATTTTAGGGCAGGTAGATCAACAACAGGCCAATTGTTCACAGTCAAGCAGGTACTTGAAAAATACTGGGAGTTCAACATAGACGTACACCAAATTTTCGTTGACTTCAAGCAAGCATGCGACAGTATTGATCGTAACGTACTGTACCAAATAATGCTTGGTTTTTGGCATCCCAGCTAAATTAGTCCGTCTTACCAAAATGATAATGACGTCGACAACCTCCCAAGTCCGCATCAATAACCAACTCACCGATGCCTTTGACACAAATATCGGACTAATGCAGGGAGATGGGCTGGCCCCATTGCTATTCAATTTGGCTCTGGAGTACGTCATACGCAAGCTACCTGTCGATACGCGAGGTACATTACCATATAAGTCAAGCCAAGAAGTGGCCTATGCGGACGACATCAACATTCTGTCACGGTCATTAACAACTGCCAAATAAGAACTCTTCCTGAAACTTGACAGCGAAGCAAAACTAGTAGGGCTACAAATCAACGCAAATAAAACAAAGTTCATGACGCAATCGAGGAAAAATACCTTAAATACACAAAATATCACAGTTGGCGAATACAGTATCGAAAATGTTAGCGAATTTGTGTATTTAGGCGCCAAAATAACGAAAACGGGCAATGAAACAGACGAAATACGCCGAAGAATACAGCTCGCAAATAAAATATTCTATTTAGTATTGACGATCTTGAAGACCAGCTGCATACACAGGAAAACAAAGTTCCAAGTATACAAATCTGTGATAAGACCTATGTTATGCTACGGGTGTGAAACATGGACCCTAACCCAAGCTTCCGCAAATATATTGAACGCCTTTGAGCGACGGGTCCTGAGGCGAATAATCGGAGCGAAGCTAGACGGGGACCATGAGCTGTATGAAATTTTTAACGAACCGGAGGTCTCAAGGATTGTAAGACTGCGGAAGCTGCAATGGGCTGGACACATGAATCGTATGGACGAACAACGGATACCCAGGAAGGTATTCGTTGGGAGAACTGAAGGCTAGCGGCCAGTGGGGAAACCGAGGAAACGCTGGTCTGACTCGTTCGACGAAGACAGTTCATCGCTACTCGAATTTCGGAATTGGAAGACGCGGTCAACGGACCGAGACAGTTGGAGTTGTTTGCAGGAAGCAAAGGCCCGAAAGGGGCTGTAGTGCTAAGAAGAAGAAGAAGAAAAATGAAGAGGATTCGAAATAGTAATAAAAGTTAAATCTCATAACGAATATAATTAAAGGGAAACATTTAAATTTAATATAAAGGAAAATTGATATGAAATTACATTAAATAATGATAATAAGAAAGAAAACTATTTTAAAAAGTACGATTATGAATGTAAATAATTTAAATATTTTTTCTAAATCTGCCATAAAATTTTGAGTAGGAGATAGGAAGGCTTTCGAGCATTTTCCTTGTGTGACTGCTCGATTACTACAATGTCTTCTTGCAATATTATATATTTGGAGAAAATACAATCAAAAGTATATTGTCTAGTTTAATGGAAAGCCCATGTAATATAAAACCCGTATTTGATTGCTGTAATCGTAGAAAATTCAAACGGCAATAAATTCAGTACATTCTATTAAAACTCATAGAGTATAAGGAACTTTCAAAGGACACTTAAATATCTACTTTCATCGAATTTAATCAAACTAATGGCGAAAAAATTTAATTTACAGATCCTACTATCATTAACAAAGTTGAACGAATTCCAACCATTAAGTTATTTGTTATTGTGTAGTGAATTGGGTGGATTACATTGTCCTTAGAGGACTTTAGCGATGGTCTGCTGCCTCGGCGAGCGAAAATGTTGGTGCTCACTGGAATTGGCCTTGTCTAAGGACGCGTGAATGCGCTGGCAGGCTAGCATTGCGGTGTCGTGGTGCGGGTTCTTTTCCCCAGAACAAGGGCCCACTAAAAAAAAAAATTTCGCATTCACGAATTAAATGGTCGTCCCACTCGGTTCGACGGTGGCGAGGCCGAGGTAACCAATATGATGTATTGCCAAAGCAAAACGACAGACTAGGCCTGGCTAACGCGCGCGAGACTTAAGAGGATCTTTACCATGTATACTTACGGCCCCCAAATAAGAGTGGGGCATCCAGGTGGAAGCGGTGCCCCCTCGCACTCCCCCATCTAGATCAAGGTCCATTGTAGACGGGGCCACATATTTTCCATTTAAATGAAATACTCATACAAACATAATTTGTGTGAATCTTTCCTTTAAATGAAAATTATTAACGCTTCAAATTTATGTTAAAGCTTATATGATGGAATCACATAACACTAGCATAAATAGGAAACTCAAGCGGAAGGCCACTCTACCCTGCAAGAGCACCTGTAACGCAAAGAAAAGGGGTGACCACATCCGATGTCTAGCTCATGAGTGGAAGGGCCAGCCAATGTGGCGGGTCCCATACCTGGTCAGGGCTTCATGTGAATGAAAAGACCGAGCTCCTCTTCAATTTATCTTTTCATTCCTTTCTTTATAAAAAAATAATTTTTGATTTGATTAGTATAATAATAATAATGTAATAATATAATAATTTTTGATTTCATTACATAAACTATATCAGCTCTATGTTACATATATTTCCATTTCAAAATTTAAATAAACGAAATTGCAACTCAATCAACTTAAATTTGATTGTATTCAAAACAAAAATTGAAGCATACATACGATCAAAAAATCATAAAATTTAAAATTGACGCAACAACCAAGTGTAGTGATAAGAGTGGATATGAAATGTCAGTAAAAGACTGCAGCGTTGGTCTACTGCCTCGGCGAGCGAGGATCTGGTGCTCGCCAAGATTGGCCTTGTCTGAGGAATGCGTTGGCAGGCTAGCATTGCGGTGCCGTGGGGCGGGTCCTTTTCCCCAGCACAAGGGCCCCCTACAAAAAAGTTTCCCATTCATGAATTAGGGGATAACACGAATCAGTCCGATGGCGTCGAGGCCGAGGTAACCTACTAAAGGAGAAGATTGCCAAAGAAAACAACAAACTGACTTGAGAATATTTCGTCTTTACTGACGCTACTCATAGCCCCCAAATAAGAGTGGGGCATCCAGGTGGATGTGGTCCCCCCTCCCATCCCCCATTCGGATCAAGATCCATTCTAGACATGACCAGATGTTTTCCATTTGAATGAAAAACTTATGCGAACATAATTCGCATGAACTCTTATGTTTTGTTTGTAATTATTCTTGCCTCGTTTCACGCTATAAATGACAGTCATTTTGTTTTTTTTTTTTTTGGTTTATTTATTTGCTTTACAGCACTTCACTTCAACTGCCCGCTTATAGTTTATCACTCAAAAATGACGAAAATGTACGAATTTCTGATGGAAACCCCGGAATGATCTTAACTACAACAATTATTTGCCGCCGTATAAATTGAGGTTAAGCTGTTACGATTCTTTCCGTATGTTTCATTATTTCCACTATCCGCGATTTATTTAAAGACAATTATTGACTGCCACCACACTCCAAGTCGAAGATTTAAAGCTTGAAGCCGCAAAAATTACGAAAAAATTACCAAATAACCTCTTCCACAACTGCACGATTTATTAAATTTTTCCTCTTCAATATCACATGGATTACACGTCACATGATTTTGTGTCGCCGCTCGCATTATTTTGCTACATCATTTTATCATTACAATTTATTCGACAAATTTGTAATGCTAAATCTGATTGTCAAACTGCAGGTCGACGACGACATTGGAATTCAGAGAGATTTCGTGAAATTCTGATGCCGCGATTACGCATGAAACGATCTTGTTCAGACGGCGTTGGTGCTCGTGCTCTTTTTCACGCATGATCACTGTACACGCTCCTGATTTCCTTGCGGACTACGACAATTATTTGATATACACAGATTGGTACACTGGTTGCGCAATTTGATTTCATGTTTTTTCTCAACGAACTACAGCAAAGATTCACTGTCAAGTCAAATCACTTTACGCCTAAACACTATCGGCCTATCGATTTTCGTCACACAAATGCTTGCATTGCAAATGCTGGTGACAGCGATCGACCAGGCTGGAGGAAATGTACTTGGGAATAATGAAACACCAATTTCAACTTAAAACCAAACACAAAAAAATTCTTTCATCGCCGAACGTGCACATCTCCTCTGTCCGAGGTATAAAACCGGACTCCTCGTGTCGCAACGGTGGTTTCTTGGCGAGCCCTCTCATGCTGTCAACTCTTGTTTGCCTTGCGGGACAACGCAATTCGTATGGATAAATTGCGTTGGAAAGGGGTTGCCGTGATCAAATTATAATAGTAAATTTAATTATTTATTTTTTTAAATTTACAATTAAAATTGGATCAAGTATTATTATGTTTTTCGAGCAGTTTGCCTAGGCGACTGCTCGATTAAGACACAAGATTTCAAAATTTTTAATAAAATAGAGGGTACTTACCCAGTCCTCCTCCGACGAGCGCTCGTTGATGGGGTGGGTAAGCTCTTATTAAAAACTCAGGTTTTTTTAGTAATGTTTGAAAAATTTAAGCTATCAAAAATATTAGTTTTAAATATTAATAAGCTTGAATTCCTTTTCCGGCGTTAATATTCACTGTACCTATATCGCTCTAATAATATAATCCCCGAACATTCATTTACATAAAACGTATTTAAACTTAGATCTCATTCACAAGTGATTAAAAGTTGATTGATTTACGGCTAGCGACCTGAATTATGTAATGAATGTTAATTTGTTACAGGGGCAGTTGACATGTTTATCCGGTTTCTAAGACTTCCACGTTTCTCATATATTTATCAATGTTCAATGTCATCAGCGTAGCAATCAGTTTATTTTACCGCCATATCTCAGTGACTACCGCAACCACAGAGCTCAAGCTTTCGCTCAATTCGCTTAATCGCGCATGCGTGTAATCAATTCGTTCCACTGTCACTGAGGCGGTACGGTCGGTAGTGATGTCTTGTGTGTATATGTTTTAATTCTTAATATGGATGCACACCCACTTCTGCTAATGCATCATACGACCGCCGCGCCCACAGATGGTTTTATTATAATTCGCAGCTTTTCGCATATGTTGCCATTCATATAACACAGAGAGCCTGTCGTCAGGATTCTTATGATTTTTTGATGGTTGAAAATTCTTAGGTTTCAGTTTGAGTATTGTCTGTCTTGTTTTGCAGTAAACGATCACGAGTGCCGCTTCCATTAGCATCACGAAGACAGTGATTGGAATTGTTGCACCGAATAAAATATTTGAATGGTGTAGTTCAGACAGCTTTTGCAAGTCAGATAATTCGATTATTTTCTAACGAATTTCTTCGATATATTTAAAGTGGATTTCACGCAGAATATTAAAATTTTCAAGGTTAGCGCTCAGTATGAGCAATTTAGGAACAATATTTTCGCGAATCTCAGTTGAAATTTCGTATTTGCTGATACGTTCTGTGCATGAACTGACGGTCATCAGAAAATTGTTTGCATCAAGTAATATATTTTTATGATTAAGCGTAGGTTTTACCCTTACCTGTCCGATCGACGGAACATATTTCTCAACTGCCACCACCCATCTTGATTTTCCCAGGTCTGTTCTTCTTTTTCATTGCATACAGCGTGAGTGTATCTTTCAACACGTCTTATTGATTTTCGGATGTTTTTACCTTTATTTAAAATTCTAAAATAATGTGTTTTGGAAGGTAGTTAGTTCCATCCACAATAGTGTTTTTTTTATAACAAAGTACCTTCCAAAGCACGTGTTTGGATAAATAAAATAAAGAAAATTTGTGTCTTTTGAGTTCCTTGTTCTGTTGCTCCTGCCTGCATAGTGAGCGAGTTACCCACCGTTCCGCAGTTGGGAGTGACATGCGCTTCTCCCACAATATATCTTCTTGGCTTGTCATCATCACGTGAAGATTTTGCTCCGCCGAAATGTCTCCCTCTGGAGACACACTCTTAAACCCTTATTATTTTGTTACGATGACCATTCGGCGCAAATCCCCTGTTTTTAGCTATCTGCTAGGCTAAGCCGATCGAACATAAGAGTTGCCAGTCAATACGGTCTGGAGACTTACCGGTGGAATTCGGACCAGAAACCAACAACAAGGACGCATTCCGTGATGCGATGAAAAGGTTCTTGAAGCCAGACTAACCATTGCCTCGCTCGAGCCGACGGCACCACTGAAATTTAGAGATCTCGACTGTGTCACGGACAAACCCGAGATATAGGAGGCCAATAAAACGGAATTCCCTAGTTTAAGCGAAATAAAAGGAAGACTCACCACGGAAAAACATCATGGGACAACGTATAGCCATTATTAACTTGACAGATAAAGATGCCGGGCAAATCCTAGTGAATTGCAAAATCAAAATAGGTTGGACTTTTCGCAGATTACGGAGAATACGTTGCCTCAGGTGCCTCGAATACGGACACACAGCATATGACTGTAGAAGACCCGACAGGAGTACTCTGTGCTTTAATTATGGCCAAACGGGACTCAAAAGAAAGGAATGCACAGTTGAGCCACAATGCATTCTCTGCAAGGATGCAAAGTCAGAATCTGGTGAACCCAATCACGTGCTACTAAGATAAGGGATATGTCGGCCCTCATCAAAGCCAAATTAATACTCCCATGAGCCGAATGCTACAAGTGAATTCGCGGCGAAGCACGAACGCCCAGGATCTCCTTGAGGATATGCAAGCCGACCTGCTGCTGCTCAGTGAGCAAAATCACGATAAGAGCTCGCAAGCCTGGTACGCTGACGAATCTTGTAACTGCGCCATCTGGGTTCGAGGCAAAGCCATGGAAGAGAATATGGTTTTGTGAGGTATAGGTAAAAGAGTAAAATTTTCTAGTTTTTATTTTAACACCAAACGAAACAGTGCCATCCTTCCGAGGGAAACTCAATACCTTTGAGGAATGCTGTCTTGAACACAGAGGGTCAGTTGCTCGTTGGAGGAAACTTCCAACGTTGGTCCCATTGAATGGAGCATGCCTCAATTTGACCACAGAGAAAAGCGGATCCTAGAAATGACGACCAGAATAGCACTTGTTATCCTAAATACTGGGAACACTCCTACTTTCCGCCGCTGGGGTTGTGCGGGAACAATACTCAATGTGAAATTCCCTACAGAGCCCCTGGTGCCTAGATTACACAACTGGCGGGTATTAGAGAAGCGCGATTGAGGTTTGCGGCGGTGCCTCTTGGCATACATACGCCCAGACTACAGCCATCAGATAGAAAATTAGGAGGATGGACGTTGGGAGTTTCGCTAACGTGCTTTCGGCGGGCACACCACTGGTAGAAGCTAAACTAGGAAGCGGAAGACCTATTGCCAAGTATGCAATGGACTCAACTATGAATATCATCATATCTACTTGCGAGTTTTCCCTGCCCCGTCAGAGACTCCATCACAGTAAGCCTCCAGTATACTGGTGGTCAACGGAACAGCAAAAGGAGTGTCACAAGCTTCGACAGAAAGCCCACCAAGCGCTTACGCAAGCTGATTAACAAGAATAAGGCCCGATACTGACAAGACCTTGAATAGGGACCCATGGGGCCTGGGTACAAGCTAGTCACGCAGAGGCTCGGTGGCCTACGGAAGCCCTATTTACAGAAAGCAGAAAAGATGGACGAGGTTGTACGAGCTCTGTTCCCTACTAAAGCATGGAAGGTACCAGGACCAGATGACTTTCCTGCTAAAGTATTGTATTTTCGCGCTGACTTGCTGCTCAGTGAGTTCAACACTTACCTTCGCAAAGGGGTTTCCCGGAACGATGGAAGTTAGCGAGGCTCTTGCTGATCAGCCAGGGGTAGGAAAATCCCGATCCGCTGTCTGCATACCACGATGAGGGTGAAGGGGTTTCTTCTCTAGCACTGCCTCTCCCTCTCCTTCCTCCTTCAGCTGGGAGAGGGATTCCTGCAACCCGCTGAAGTCTTGAGGCCTTAAAAACGAGGCCTAGTCCGAATAATGTGTCAAACGGTTCCAGGTTAGATTCTCAGGTTGACAGGGGAGGTGTTTAGTGTGTCCTCCAATGGCTCTGGGAGCCCCACACTCAGGGCGTAAACAGCCTTACCTCCCAACCACAAAAAATCCAACACATTGAGGTCTAACGCAGCATAGCCGCCAATATCATTGCAGCTGATAATCCACTTGGCCATATCAACGAAACAACAAAAAGTCTTATAAATTTACACCGAGTTTGACATAGTCTCTTTGTGTACGGCTGCCATTAATTTCGACAAAATCGTCGTGATTAGAATCAAATTCTTTAATATATTTATCAAAGATGGAAGGAAAACTTTATATCGCTTTTGTAGCTCTTCAGTTTCTGTTATATCTTAGATTTTCGGTTTCTAAGATTCCAGTTATCTGGATCCACTGAACACATCTTCCAATTACAGTGTAACGTTAATAGTGATGCACTGTCTTCGTTGAAAAACTCATACCAGTGTTTTCAGCTTTCCCATTAGCCTTCGTCCCAAATTTTTCCAACGAATAACTTCAGATATCCTCTGTTTATCCATAGTCAAAGTCAAAGTCAAAAGCGCTTTATTCAATACTAATCGTTTTAAATATTCAAAGAATATAAAGCAAATTCCAAACAATAAAAATACGCAAACTTAATGGTCCAAATGGCCCTCTGAATTTATATGTTATCAATTAATATAAAAAAATAATATCAAATCCAAATTAATTTAAATTATTACATATTGGAAAAAGGAGAAAAAACCAATCAACACTATTCAAAAATTATTTATAATTTTAACACAACAGTGAACTTTTATCCTATACTTTATATGTTATAACCTGATTCTAATAAAATTCAATCAAAAACTTTATCTTATACAAAAAAAATGTTATCACAATATTCGTAACCTAAGCGTTAAACCTTATCTCTATACGTAATATGATAAACAAAACATATACCTATCCTAAATATTGAAACCTATTCCTAAATTTTTAACACAAACAAAGAACAACACTATATGTAGCAATAATGAGCTGAAACTCAAAACTATGCAACGGAAAACACAAAACAATAATATAAACACGAATAATTTAGACGTTGTTATTCACCCACCAATACCTAGATCGCTCCGTCCCAGCTCGACCAGACTCCAAGAATCTAGCAAATGAGTATCTCCATTGATATTGTTGGTCTTGTGAACTCAAATTCGGAGAACATTTTATCTTTTTATCGGTGGTGCGTCACCGTCAGAATCCAAAACTCATCGGTTCATGCCTAAATACACAGATGCTTCGGTAGGAATGAAGCCAGTAGTGAGACAAGTCTCAATATACCCGTCTGTAGGGTGGAACGGCTGTGAAATCCAGGGTTTTTGCTCACAGTTGCAATATGATTCCGGAGAAGTCTCAATATGAAGATATCGACTCTTGTCACTTCAGCAGTTTGATAAATTTTTCTATTCGATATATAGTGCTTCCAATCCATCTTCTGTATGGACCAGTACATGCACGAAGACATTTCCTTTTGAAAACTCTTTAACTTTCCATAGTACTAGCACTTTGGTTGTACCGGATGTGACATCCATATGTCAAAACTGGTCTAATCAAGGTTTTGTAACAGATAACATTGTCCTTTTGATCGATGTACGATTATCTAGAATGAAAGAGTCGTCGAAGGGCCATGACTACTATTTGAGCTTTTTCTGAGCATGATTTTGGCATGTTCAGTATAGTACAGATACTGGTCGAGATAAACACCGAGGTATCGAACACAGGATTTATGTGGAACCCTATCTGAACTACCATCATCATAATGTGGAAATCCTTCCAATTACGTTTCAGGTCTTGACTGGTCTCCTACAGCGTTTTCCGAAACAAAATTGTTTTGCACTTCTGCGCATTGATTTTCATTCGCCAATTGTCGGTGTAGAGCTTCACATCATTAAACCTTTTTCGAAGATTGCTCTGAACTATTGTAGCTTTTCGGTCTGCCGTATAGATGATCAGATCATCAGCAAACGCTACCAATGATCTCGATAGCGAGACGTTAAAATCAAAGCCTTTCAATATCTTGCGAACGAATATTGAGAAAAGCATAGGCGCAGTAACTGTTCCCTACTGTAGACTATTCAAGACCTTGAAGTCGCGCATTGTCGTCAGATTTCCATCAGTAACAACAAATGATTTCCCGTATAACATATTGCACATCATGGCGAATGGTCCTGAATGAGTTTAAAAACTAGTCCATCTAACCGTACCGTATCGAAGGCTTTCTCCATGTCAATGAGACACGCTTCAACACATTCTCTGTTGTTTAGTTTCCAACAGATATCTGAGGTTACTTTCGTTATCGCATGTATGGTCGAATGCCTAGCACGAAAGCCAAATTGGCAATTCGGCATCAGCGCATATTTCTCAATGTGGTCGTTTAATGCTTTGTTCAGTATCACTTCAAACACCTTGCTGATGTTAGGCAGCAAGTTGATTGGGCGATAGCTTTTAGGGCACAAATATTCTTTTCCTTTCTTGGAGATCGGAAACAACCTTAGCCTTTTTCCACCCATTTGGGAAATATGAATTGCTCAACATGTTGTTGAACAAAATTCAGGCAAATTTCGAAGTATGTTTGGAACACCGTCGATTCCACATTATTTTTTGTTGTTATCTTGGCAAATATGAAACACAAGTCTTCATAGCTGACAAAATAATCAATGAGATTCAAGAATTGGTTCGCTGTTCAAGCTTGATTTGAGGTCGGAAAATTTTGCTTCAACGACCTCTGAAAGTATTTGATTCCCTCTCTCAGGGTTTGGTAGATGAACCAACTCAAAATGAGTTCCAATCTGGGCAAGTTTATGCAATCCCTCACAAATAATCCTGTTTCCATTTCTATCCGGAGTCGTACTATCAATTTCGATACCAGCTCTATCGAAAAGATTTATCTCATCACTAGTGACTTCAAGATTCGATACCTTCACTCGAGAAAAGTATGAACGGATTAAGTCCCAGACATTCTTCAGGTGTAATTTCAACAAAGCCAACGAGGGATCTTTTTAACCTTGCAATGGTTGGTATTTCATATCCTTCCATATTGTTTCGATGTTTAATCTTGGGAACTACTTTCTCAATCATTTCCAACGTCAGCTTCTCTAACTTCGACAAATAGAGATATACTGCAATATATTTCATCGTTAGTTAGATTTCTGTCATTAGAAACCACTGAGCAAGCGTTGCAATCATCAGAAGGAGGACATTGCTTCTGGTAATCCCGATTAAATTTCTTTTGAAACATTCCTCAATCCGTTTTTTGGAATTCAACCGATGATTTTCATGCTGAACTAGAGTGAGGAAGACATCATCCCTTTCATCATTGATTTCCATTATGATCGCGTTATGGTCGCTATCGTAAGGATGCACCTGCGATTTCCGTTGAGGATATTAACGCTGAATTCAAGTCTTCGGTCAGCAGTGCAGAAGTCCAAATCTGAATTTGTCCTAAGGTATGTTGGGAACTCCGACCGATATAGATTTCACGATTTCAGGAATACACCTTTGGGATGATTGTTGGCGTGCAGCCATGATGTATGCTTGGCATTCAGGTCCCCGGCAAGAGTATAATAACTATCCAGCCTGTTCAATTCGATTATTTCAAACAAGGAATTGAGCTCCTCCTTGAACTTGAGAACATTTCGAACGAAGAGGTTACCCCACCTGGCAGTGAAATCATGATAACGGACAGTTCAAGAGATTCAAAGTTGTTGAATTCGACTTTATCAATATTTCAGAAACAAAAGGGTCTTCTAACCAATATCCCGGTGCCACCTCCCCATCACCATTTACTTTATCGTTTCTTACGAATTCAAAATCATTGAATGTCATGGAGTGCCATGAATTGAGGTGGGCTTCAGTGAGAAGCATGATGTCAGGCTTTTGCTTAACTATGAATTCAAGGAGATAGTCGCGGCGATGTATAGTAACAATGGAGTTGAGGTTGATCGAGATGAGACGAAGCTTATCCATGGAAATGTGACTGGATGACAAACTATTTTGATGCATGTTGGCCTAAATGTTGAAAAACGAAATTGATTTTTAGGGTTTTGTACTAAAATACAAAACCCTATTGCAATCACGACCTGTGTCCGTCCGTCCGTCCGTCTGTATGTCACAGCACTTTTTCTCCGAAACCATAGAGACTACCGCCATGAAACTTTGTGGAAAGGTCAGAAGTGGTGACTTCTTGAAAGTTTTGTGGTGGAAAATTTTTTCAAGGGAGTTTAAGGGAGGTCTCCCCATATAAGGAGGTGACCCTTTAAAATTTGTTTTCACCATTGGTAGTCGAGTAGGTAGGGTGTCATTGGAAAGGTCTTAATAAGATCTTTTCAAAAAAGTCTTAAAATTGCCTTATCAGTACCGTGAGGGGCAGAGGAAGGGGAAATGCACGAACTTTTCGCGTATTTTCTTGAATAAAATCTTAATGCTACCCTTAAATTCAACAAAATTCAGTACACAGATGATCATTTATAAGATTGACCTGTCCTGAAAGTTTCAAAAAGATCGAATAGTATTTAACGAAGTTATAGCGATTTGAATTTTCCTGTATTACTATGGAACAATATGCGCTGTATTACTATGGAAACATATGGCTATAGAACAATATGCGCTTTTTACTGAATCAGACACCACAGGTTTGCTAAGATTTGCACGAAAATTTCAGGAATGATAGGTATCACAAATATCTTTGAGAATTGGTTCAGCTAGTGGTATCAGTAATCGTAAAACAAAATAGTGGCTGTTCCAAATGAGAAGATTGAATAATTTTGAGTTATTTTTCCCCAACTTCAACGTTTAAGGTGCATGCTTTTAACAATTGATTCAGTTTAATAAATGATTGAAGATGGGTACCTACAATAGGTGAAACACGTCGAGGAGGCAATAGAGAGCTCCTAACAAAAGGGGTTTGTAACCATTCTAGGGTTCGAAAAAATAGACCATCAATCGATGATTACATTACAGGCGAGTGGCCCTGAAAAAAAAATTGCATCAAACGTGGCCGATATGAGTATCAAATGAAAGTTCTTTATGAGAGCTTTTCAAAACAGTTCTTAAACTGACAGTTTTTGCTTCAGTGGGGGCACAGGTACAATGTATTTCCCCTCGCGATTGGACACCTGCGATCTAAAAAATCTGACAAAATTATCAAAGGAGATATTTATGAGTACAACAATAACAAACACCTCAGAAGTAAAAATTCGTTCAACTATGTTAATAATAGTATGATCTTCGAATTTCACATTTTCTCCAATAAAATCATATGGATGCCTTTAAACCCAACAAAACTCGATATTTAAGTAGCCTTACACAAGATCCTAATACTCTGTAAGTTTGATGAAATTTGTATCATATTCACGGAAGTTATAGCCATTTGAAATGTCTTCAATTACAACAACAATAACACACTATTTTGATATTTTATGGACTTTCCATCGAATCAGACACTGGAATTTTGATTCTTAAAATTTTCAGATAAGATCGATGACATAAATGCTTTTGGGATTTCATGATTTGAGTGATTTTTGTGAGTTGAAAATGGAGAAACAATGGATTTTATTTTAAACGAGCAAATCTCTTTGACATGTTTCTTGATTTTATTCGTAGCTGGTGACTGCATTTTGTAAGTTATGTACAAAACCCTTCTGAAATGAGCGTAGGCCTGTCTACCCAACTTGTTTGATCCTGCTTATGATTCAAGCTGTTGAAAATTTTGAAAAGCAGCTCATTATTGCCACTTACATTATTTGTTTTATTTACATTGTTGTCTGCTGATCCTCTAGTAGCAAGTGCAAATGATACTCCGGGTTTGACGAAGTTGGAAGGTAAAACACTGCGATGTACTTGGGTTTGTTTTGGGGAAAATTTAACTTTTGCATCTTGATATCGAGAACATCCTCGATATGATGCTGGATGACCAAATATATTGCAGTTAACACACTATAATTTTCTTTTGGCTCGATCTGAGCCAATTTGCATTCACTGGGGGAATGAATATCTTTACATTTAACGGAGCGATAGTGTATGGCACAATTGGCAGCCGAATGACCGAACCTTTGGCACCTGTAACACTGGTTGACCTCAGTTTTTTGGAGGCACTCCCACCTCACAACTCTAAAGTTCAAGTACCTTACCTCTTGGAGTGCGCTTGGACTGCTATCGTTAGAAATTTGTACCAAATAAAATGGTTATATTTTGCCTTCAATAGTTGATCTCCTGTCAGCAAAATTTTTCACACTAATGAATTTGACAGCTGGTGCTGCTTCCTGTAACATTTCAAGGAGGTCAACTGTATTCTCCCCACAGCTTTTACACTATTAAGAGCATCTTTCGCTAGCTTGATATCAGCCAATGTTTTTGTTTTAATTGTGAGTTTATCAGCGATCACTCTCTTAACTTTAAAATTATCGATCTTATGTTCGGGTGCCAATAGCCGAACCATATCCCCTCCGCGCTGCCCAAAGACATTAATCGGAGGAACTTTCTCAGTTATCTTATTATTTTCAATAGGGAACCAGCAGACAAATCGGTTGGCTTCTTCTCCTTCTCCTAATTGTTTTGATTTTAAGTATTCGATAAAATTATCACTAGAATCATAAATATTACCTATGTTTTCTTGGCACTCTATCTCGGTATCCAAATCGTCATTCATCGCAGCAAATACCGCATAGTAATTTGCGCTGTCGTTTGCTCCTCCCGCGCTTAGTATGGTATCAGTATCATGGATTGCTGTCTTTTTCGTATTTTGTAATGTTGGTTTATCTGTTTGTTGAGCCTTTTGCGTGGCTACTTTAATTCGTTCGTCTTGTTTGTTGTCGCTTTTTTTTTCGTCTTATTTATTGTCGCGTCTTCTTTTCCGGTCGTATTTTGTGGCTTAGTCACTTTTGTCTTGTTGACGTTTGTTAGTTTACGGATCATTTCCTCCAAATTTGAATTCGGAGTTTCATCTCTTCATTGTCTCTAGTAACTCTTGTGCTTTTTCTGGTTACTCTTACCGATTCTTTGCTTGAAAGCGTAACACGCTCCCCATCCTCAAAACTCTCTTGGTCGTTTTTTCGTTTCATGATTTTTTCATTCGTAGCATTTGAAATGTCTGGCCCCGGGGTCCCCCACCGGTGGGAAGCCGTCGGGCTCCTCCATGCCCCCAGTGAAGAAACATTTCTTCTTTTTTGAAATTTTTGAGACTTCCTCGAATAATTCGACGATGTAATAAATTTTTTAAAAAATTACTTTCGATTTGACGTTTTAAAAATTATTTTAATTTTTAAAAATTCTTGACAGAAGCTTTAAATTAAAAACACAACGAATGCTAGGCTCAGAATACTCTGTTTATCCATGGATTTTGCATGGCTAGCCTATTGTAACTTTTGGCATATTATGTTTTAACCTCATTCGCGATCGATCCCTTCTCGCTTTGCCTCGAATGCATATTTGCGCGTGCTAGAGTGAGGGTCTATGTTTCTGAGAGAAAGCATAGCATATGCTTCTGGATCTTCAGCACTTGGTAAAATGTCTTCACACTTTCTGTACTATATACTTTCGTACTTAAATTTTTTATAATTTTGTTATATTTTAGGCGTCGGCAAATGGCCAAAGCGGTGTGGAAGTTGATGACGATGCTGTTTGCTGTATCTGTATGGACGGCGAATGTCAAAATACTAACGTGATTCTTTTTTGCGATATGTGCAATTTGGCTGTACATCAAGATTGCTATGGGGTAAAGTGAAACAAAATATCAAGTTAAACTTCCAAATTTAAATATTGTCTTAAAGGTCCCGTACATTCCGGAAGGTCAATGGCTATGTCGTCGATGTCTCCAATCACCCAGCACTCCAGTGAACTGCGTACTTTGTCCTAATACTGGCGGGGCCTTCAAACAAACCGATCGAGGGTTATGGGCACATGTTGTATGTGCTCTTTGGATTCCTGAAGTCAGATTTGCCAATACAGTTTTCTTAGAACCGATTGGTAAGTAGACTAATTTCTATTCAATTATATTGCACAATGGCGTTAATTAGAAGTGAAACTTTAATACAGAATGGGCCATAAATTCCTTGCACTTTATAATCGATCTAGCGTAGATACTGCGCTGGGGGAAGGGTCGAGGCAGCTTACGCCCGGTTCCTAGCTTTTTGAAAATTTAGTCACAATGGATCGCTTCATGGGAGAAAAACGCGCATTCTGTGTAAAACAATTTTACAAAAACAATGGTTCTTACGTCGCTATTCGCCCGCCTATTTCGATCACATTACCAATTACACAATATAAATCAGTACCAAGTGTTAAGTGTTGAGGGTTACAACAAAAGGTCATAGATGCAGCAAGATGGCGCAACCTGCCTTACATCCAACGAGAGTTTACCGTTGGTTAAAGAACTGTTCCCTAACAAACTGATTTCGCGTAGAGGAGACATTGCATGGCCTCCACACAGCCCAGGCCTGTTTCCAGCTGAATTTTTGTTATGAGGATTTCTTTAAAGTCGAGTCGACGCGAATAAACCAAGAACAATACTCGTACTTGGAGTATTGGAAGAGAATATTCGTCAAGAAATGGGGAATATATCCGACGCTATGTATCGTAGAGTTTTCCAAAATCTAAGGGTCTGGTTTCAGAAATGCCAGCGGAGAGATGGCGGTCACCTGGATGATATTATTTTAAAGAAATAATTTTCAATTTTATATTCTTTATTTTATATCTATTTTTTTCATGGTTATTTCAAAAGTGCAAAAATTGATGACCCACCCTGTGTATAACATTTTTTGTATCGCTTTTAAAATTCATATTCAATCTTTTTCAATATCAACAGACTCAATTGAAATGATTCCACCCGCTCGTTGGCGGTTAACCTGCTATGTTTGTAAGGAGAAGGGGATTGGTGCTTGCATTCAATGTTTGCGAAACAATTGCTATGCTGCGTTCCATGTCACATGCGCACAACAAGCTGGTCTATATATGCGAATGGACACGGTTAAAGACAGTGGAAATGAAGCAGTGCCTGTACAAGTGCAAAAAATTGCCTATTGCCATGCCCATACACCGGCTGATGCGAAAAATGATAATGATTTTGAAAAATCACGCGAAGAAACTAGGCATAAGATGAAAGAGGCTCGGAAGTTACTGGCCAAGAAACGATCCAGTGTTCCATTAATACTTATTCCAACAATTCCATCTGATCGAGTACAAGAAATTTCAGGGCTTGTTAGTATGCAAAAGAAAGCGCAATTTATTCAACGTTTGATCGCCTATTGGACATTAAAACGACAATACAGGAATGGTGTTCCACTGCTGAGGCGCTTACAAAGTCAAGGACAGAGTCATTCCAGTTTCGGGAGAAATGGTATTGAAGGTTTGCTATTATTGCTTGACGCAATGTTTTCTATCTAATCCACTAATGCTTAATGAGCAGGAAATAACACGGTAAAATAACGAATATGTACAGTAAATGTTATTGTGCTGCTTACAATTAGGCATGTCATTTTCAATGCTTATAAATGTAAATAAACCTACACGGCTTTAACATTTTCGTTTGGTACTAATTCATTTTGTTTTTCATTTCTAACCCTGTTAGTATTAACTTTCATTTTAAATCACTTCGAACTCGCCTTAAAATGCGCTAATTTTAAATTTCCAGTAAATATTAATTTAATGTTTGCTGCAATATATTATTGTCGGTTAATATGGCTCATTTTTTGGCCCATCCAATAAAGAGTTTGTACAACGTTCAACTGTTGAAAACATAAGAAAGCAGTCACACAAGGTGTTGTAATATAATATATAGGGCTATTTTCGCATAGATTATATTATCAAAGTGTTAACTATCAAACGAAATGTTTTAGTAAAATAGACTCACATTCTAGTATTGCTACCATATTATTAATGCTTTCCTATTGAAGGTTGGCTTATCTCATTTAGTACTTTTATCCTATATTTTTTATCGATGTCTAACTTACTTTCTTAATAAATAAAAACGCTACCTTTATACGAGCTTGTTAAATTTTTTAAAATTTGTCGTTTCAAGGAAGCGTTTTTATTTATTGCTTATGGAGGTATATATAATGATTATCGAACTTAAAGGGAATATGAACTTATGTGTTCGTCTAACTTACATTATTGTTTTAGGTTCTCCTAATACATCAGAACTGTATCAACACAAGAAAAAATGGCAATGTCTACGCCAAGATTTGGAGCGTGCTCGACTACTCTGTGAACTTGTTCGTAAACGTGAAAAATTAAAAGCAGCTCTTATAAAAACAACTGAACAAGTTCTGATGCTGCAACTTAATCCTCTTGAAACGGCCATGAATAAATTGATCGATATGCTAGTAGCCAAAGATACCTCAGAAATCTTCATGGAACCAGTAAATTGTGAAGACGTTCCAGATTATCGCGATATCGTGAAGCATCCCATGGATCTTGGTACAATGCGTCAGAAGCTCAAAGATGGCAAATACCGAAGTCTTGATGAAATGGAATTTGACTTTGATCTCATGATCAAAAATTGTTTGGCATACAATAATAAGGACACGGTATTTTATCGTGCTGGTATACGTATGCGTGACCAGGGTGGACCATTGTTTAGAGTTATACGTAAAGAGCTTGAACGAGAAGGTATTTTCGAGCAGCCTCACAAAAACGATGATAATATCTTGCAAGAAATCGATAACGAATATAAAGAGCTATTGGGTCAAACGCCAAGTGAGGCTTTAGTTGAAAAATTGTTAATTTTGTCAGACAAAGCACAAGCCCTGCGCAACACTTCGCAAAGAATGAAGCGCGTAAAGATGATTCGATTAGAAATGTCTAAAGTGCGCAAAGCCCTGACGCGATCAAAAATTATTGCAGTAAGTATATCATTCTTAAAGCAAGAGACTCTCAAGTTCAATTATTTTCTTTCATTTAATCAATCTTTCAGACAAAAGCCGTATCAGATAGCTCGCAATCTGAAACAGAAGTAAAAGAACAAGAAATCGTTGATCAAACTCCGCCCTGCAGTCCTCTGAAAAATATCTGCAACAGCGCTTCGCCATCTGGTGTTAATAGAAGAACTGCTGTCTTGTTCACACGGAAAGCACAAGCAGTTTTGAAGAAACCGGAACAACCCTCAAAAGAAGAATCATCATGCGACATGTCAGCCCTCGAAAAAGTAAAATCTCCGAAACGCGGCTCGAAGAGCAAACGACCATCAAATCGTCGTAGTTTAGAAGATGGCGAAAATCCCTTGGAAAGGCATCGCAGCCCCACAACAAGTCCAAAAAAGTCACCACATATTGAAACATTTGAAACCATTCCGGACAGTTTCCGACTATATCGAGCCAATGCAAATCGCGAGATCTCCGAATCAGACGACAGTGAAAGTGAGTATACGGGTAGCCCATGTAGCAGCTGCTCCGAGTTCAGTGTAAGTGGATCAGGATCTGATTTCGATTCTAGTTTCGATGAAGACGGAAGTGGAATTAACTCAGAAATGATGTCAACAAGTGAACAGGAACCTCATGATGGACATAAAGTCAACTCTTCAACTCATGACGATACAACAACCACTTCCACCCCACAACCGAAGGAAGATAAACATCCTTTGGAACCGCTGCAACTTGTTTGGGCCAAATGCCGCGGATACCCTTGGTATCCTGCTCTCATAATCGATCCGAAAACTCCCAAGGGATTTGTTTACAATGGAGTGCCATTGCCTGCGCCGCCTCAAGACGTCCTGAATTTGCGAAAGAACTATACGGACGAAGTATTTCTTGTTTTATTTTTCGACGCGAAGCGGACATGGCAATGGTTGCCATCGACAAAGTTAGAATTACTTGGAGTTAATCAAGAGTTAGATCAATCAAAATTAGTAGAATCAAGAAAGCCGACCGATCGAAAAGCCGTTAAAAAGGCTTATCAAGATGCGCTCCATTATCAGAGCCAAGTAACTGATCTAGAAGGACAAGGTCCTGGAGCTATTGCCTAATTTTAAGTAGAATTAACATTTTTCATATCAATGTTTGTCTTTTTTATTATTTATAGATGTGACAATATAGTTAACATGATATATTTGAAAAAAAAAAAAGAAAATTATTTTAATACGCTACTTCGATGGGGGGCTAAGGCGAATACATCGATGATTTGTCTCGATCAATGAACTCATGTACGTATAAATGTAATATTTTACGCTACTTTTGAATAAACAAGTGGGGCGAATCTAGTGGCAATGATTACCTTAAATTATCATTAGCTTTTCAATGTTGAGTTCTCTAGCGTTATTGAACCTGTCATAACCGTCAAACATGCAATTATTTTTGAAGCGTTTATAAAAAGTGAAATAATTCAATGTCCTACTAGTTTTGCAACATATCTGGGTGTGCAACACCGAAAGTTTTTTCAGAAACTGCAAAAGCTGAGATCTTCTTTGATAGTGGAAAGTTTGGCAGTAGGTAGGTTTCGGTATCAAAAGTTTTATTTTGTTATCAACTGCAGTTGAGTAGCGGTTGTTGAAACTTCAACTGGGCTCAAAGCTTTTGAAAAATTTGTGTTTAAAAATGTCGCGGAGGTAGATCGATCGACGAGCAATATCATGAAAGTTAAAAGTCTATGTGCGATTGTAAATTTTCAAACAAAAGCAGTATACTTACAAGCCGTTATAAAATTTTCATACTATATATTTTTTTCCATCCAAGGGGATTAGGAAAATATTAGTTTCGGCAATTATGCACTAGTCATCGATAAAAGGTCCTACCAGACTCGTGGTGTCAATTGTTGTTTTGTTGATGTTGATGTTTTGTTAATGATACTGTGTTAGTTACTTCATTTTTTGGAAAAGTGTTGCAGTGCTGTTTAGAGCTCAATGTTTGCTTGATCGAGAAAACCTATGAGTTGCTATAAATACAATATTTTTCATTGTTTTTGTTAAAAAATTCTGCTATTGTATAATTATTTTTATTGGTTTGATTTTTGCTCCTTAGATTTTCAAAATTTTTGCATTTAAATATTCTATATTCAAGAACATCCGTAATGTCACATTTTTGCTCCTTAGATTTTCAAAATTTTTGCATTTAAATATTCTATATTCAAGATCATCCGTAATGTCACACCACTTGCACTCCTAAGAGGGAACCAATTTAGCTTTTTTTAGTCCTGTATAATTATAGGCTCTGTTGAACAGGGTTCTATTAATTTGGTTTTGTGTTTGCTTTCGCGGCGACAGTGAAACCAAGATTTGTTTCTGAAAATGAAATCTGTTGTAGTTTTTGTTTGTGATTTTTTTGGTAGTATATCTGCCATCTGCATTTATTTCATAATTGCTTTTTTTTATGGTGTAGTAATCGAGCAGTTCGCCTAGGCAAACTGCTCGAGGAGCCGTCAGGAAAAGGGCAATGGGAGATAATGTAGTGTAAGAAGGTATAAATATGTCCGTGAAGGACTGCAGCGATGGTTTGCTGCCTCGGTAGAAAAGGATGTTAAGGTCGACCGAGATTGACCTTGTCTGGGGACGCGTGAATGCGCTGGCAGGCTAGCGTTGCGGTGTCGTGGGGCGGATTCATCCCCCTTAGCACAAGGACCCACTACAAAAATATTTCGCATTAACGAATTAACAGGTCATCATGCCGATCGACTGGTGTCGAGGCCGAGGTAATTGAAATTGCTTGTTCAGAGAACAAGTTGGGACGAGCAAAAACGGACGGACTGGCGGAGACTTCGTCATTAACGACGATCCTTATGGCCCACAAATAAGAGTGGGGCATCCAGATGGAGGTGGTGCCCCCTCGCACCCTCCCAACCAGATCAAGATCCAAACGTAGACGTGGCCATATATTTCACTTTTGAGTGGAAAACTCATACAAACATAATTTGCATGAACTTTCCCATCAAACGAGAAATATAGACGTGACCGATTTATGTTATAGAATTATGACCATAAAAGGGCACGCGAGCGGAAGGCCACTCTACCCGGCAAGAGCCCCTGGAAACAACAAAACGGTGGAGCGCGCCCGATAACTAGCCCATATGAGCTGAGAAGCCTGTCATCGATACGGATCCTATACCCGGTCAGATTTGACGGAATAGAAAGACCCGAGGTTTTAAAATTTAAAGATCTATTTTATTTTTAAAATTTCTATGAATTCGGGCGGATATATTTTACAATTCGAATTTCTTTATGCAATAAATCTACGATTTTCCTTTCAAATACATATTTGCAATGCAAGCAAGAAAAAACAGAAAATTAAATTTGAATTATTTTTACCGTTTTCATTGTTTCAAATTATTTAATAGGCCTTTTAAAAATTTCTCTATTGTATATGTATGTGTTTGATTTTCTATTTTTCAATGTAAGTGAAAAAAGTTGATATCAACATCTTACCAAAAATAAGAAAAATCAGATTCAGAGATTTTAATAGCTATCATTTTTTTCCTATATTAGGTGTGTATTGGCTATGGGTTGTAGCTATCATCATTGCTATTGCTAAATTTATCTATAATTTTTTTCTTTTCATTATCTACGTTATTGTTTTAACTATTGCTTTTCAGCAGGAAGTTCATCTGTATAAAATATTATGTGGCAATCAAATTTTCTTTTAGCCATGCAAAAAAATATATGTCAAATACAATACCCTTTTCGATAATCAAAGTTAAATATGTACATAAGACAAAATTAGCCATAACTACGAATCTAAATTGCGATGAGAACAACTTTCATTTCATTATTGTGGCGGAAAAGTTTGTTGTATTGTTCATTCAAATACGGCAGGCTGTTGAACACCATCTACTGGAGCCGACTTTATTTTTTTGCCGTTGATCTTGTGAATTCGGTTCTGACAAATTATCTCGTGGAACTAAATGCATGACAGTGGTTTTGCCCAGTGGAAGTCCTAACGCACCTAAAACTACGTTGCAACGTAAAAATCTACCTTGATCAATAAATCGTAAGATTTCCGCCTTGTAAACACGTTCCGCTTTCCAATTGTAATAAACATAAGCAGTCGAGCAGCCCCGTGGTGATCAGGAGTGGCTGCTCCTGAAGAGATAAGGTGGTCACCCCGTCGAAACTGCTTAGTTTGTTGTTTTACTAATGTAAAGTAAACTGCATCCGTCATGTTTCCATTCTTTAGGCAGAGATGAGTGGTTTTCTTCAGCCACTTATTGGAACAGGTAGCTAACAGGAACGGCCCGATGCTAATGGAACACTGATTTTTCTTGTCATCAATTCTCGCTGTCGATAAGGAGAAATCTTCATATTATCATATGATTTTTTGCATTCGCTGTCAAATTCGGCTGTGAATCCGCGTAAACAAACTCGTTCGCCGTGGGATTTTTAGTTAAAATCAGTAAAAATTTGTGATTTGTGCGCTGTTCATGAACAAGACAATAAGAGACAATCTTCCGGTAAGATTGCAAGTGAGAAAACTATATATTTCGACGGAAAAGAAGGAAAATACGAACAAAGTTTCTAAAATCATGTGCATTGTGAAAATATGCAATAATAGAACGAACCGTCAGCCCACAGGAGTATCATTTCATAAGTAAGTAACAACATACAATGTAGAAAGCACAATACAATATTTAGAAGTGTTTTTTCACTCAAAATCACTGCTTCAATTCATGCATGATTATGTTTACATTTCGTTGGCGACCATTTTATTCGATTAGTTTTCGCGTAGTAGCGCCTGCATTTTGGGGGCAAGTTTTGCTAGCATATTGCTTGAATAATTTTATTGATGAAATCAATTTTATTTTTTTTTTTTCCAGGAGTCTGCTAAATGATACTGGACATACGAATATATGGAGATGAAAGAATAATTAATGGACAACAATCGGTAAACTGTTTACTTTTATAAATCTCATTTGGATCTCAGATATATTTTTAATTTTGCAGGCAAATGCAACGAGCTTAACGACAGTATTGATTTCAAGCGCCTCTCTGGATGTGGAAGTAATTTCATCCTCGAAAGCGGAAAGCAGAATTCCGGAGTTCTTAGTATTATGCTTTTAACTGTAGGCAAATATAGAATGAATTCCATTTATTATATTATTGAATTTTAAAATGAATAAAAGTAATTTCGAAATAATTAGTCTTTATATTAACAAGCAGAAGGATATATGAACTCTTCAAAAATATGCTTTGGATAAGTAGTTCGAATTTTGTATTATAACTTTTGATCAATTTTATAGCCTATTTCAAAGAAATAAATTTACTATCGGGGCGCAGGATAATTCATTTTGGGACGAATCACAGGTTTGAGAAATTCAACAGTAATAGACGACGTACTCATAACCAATATATGCTCAAATTTGTTCCCTCATATAAATTGAATCAAGATATCATTAAGCTATTTTTGATCCATTCGATCAAGTCTCGCCTATAGCAATATACTGACTGTAAAGCAATTTCCTGCCAGCTACGAGAAACTTATTTACTCTAAATAGTATACCTAAAAATGTTAAAGTGGCATGCATCGGAAAGCAACTCTTTGTTGCATATGGTGAGCACTTGAACAACAATCGACATTTCAGCTTGTTATAATTATAATTTCCAAGTAAATAATTGACTTTATAACGTACTGATAACCATAACTCACGCTTGACCTTGCATTAGGCCGTATATGACTGTACGATGTGCACTCTTCGCGCTCTACCTTCAAAACGGTTGGTCGTATGAAAAAAAAGTTTAAACAAAAGTTGTAGGGAATTTTATAGCCTACAACTTTTATAATAAATGCAAATCTCATTTAACCGATAGGAAGCCAGATATTCGCGAAAAACCGATTTTTGTGACCTTTGACCTTGAATATCTTGAGACGTGGACACGATAACGATTGTGACTTTTGAGACAACATTTAGAATGACAAAACAAAGGTTCATACCAATTTGCAGCTTATTATCTTTCATTCCGAGGTTGACCCCTTTTTTTACCTAATATGACTGGACTAATAGGCAAACGAATAAAACAGCGGCAAACCGTCGAACCAACGCACTCTGCAAACCGTTCTCTAACTAACCAACATTCTTATGACACTTTAAAATATTTTGAAATCGACTACCAGCGATAGAGATCAGATTTCTAACTAATTCCTGGGTGGATGAGGGTTCGTAGGATGATGGCCCACTAATTTCTTGCGCTATTTTTAATTGTGCGTCACTTTTCCGTCCGTTCGGATAATATCACGCACGATATGACGTTCTTGGAACTTTACGATCAACATTCTGCCATTGCCACATTCCGCGCTCACACCTGATTTTAAGGAATTCTTAGCCGGCACACGAACGATCAACTGTAATTTATCACACCAAGCCAGTGGCCAAAAACGGAAGGCGGCGCGCAATCACTACGATGGATGGGGCTTCCTGCACAACTCCAATATTTATTTTCCCTTTAAATTTCTTTCACTTCCTATGACAAATTTCACCAGAAAAATTCGCTTATTGCGCCCGTGCGCGCCTCAATCTATCTTAGGAGACACCCACCGCGAGCTCACAACCACATAAATTTTTATCAAACATATTGATTCCACAAAAAAAATATTCTTTCTGCTACCCCATTTCGGATGTAAATAGCTTCAGGAAGACAATTCAAAATAGTCCAATCGATCAAATTCCACGCTTAATTGTCTTCACATACACATACAAGACAAATGATGATCTTCAGAAAGTCACCCAGGTGCTGAACGTAGTCGATTCGCTTTGTTTAGACAGAGTCAAAGAGACGGATCAAGATACCCTTTTAACTACATTATACTCGTTAATGTTTCTGTTGCCAAATAAAATTACTAAATCCATGTTCTATCCCAGATACATTCAGAGATTAGTGACAGAATTACGCGACTATTGCACTAAAGAACGTTTTACGGAAATTTGTTTCTATTTGGGGCTGTGAAAGAAGCATCGTCGCTCAATAGAACTAAGTAATCGAATTGTTAAAAACCCCTGGAACGATACGTTAACGACCTGAGTGATGTAGAAAATATCCGATACTTTGATCTGTTCAGTTCAAGATTGTATCATATTACGTACATATAACTTTTGGTAAACTTTTCTAAAATTTCAAAAGGAAAAATAGTCCTGATTACGAAAAAGAATAGGTCAAAGCAATACTAAGTGGACGATATAGATTTCAAAAATGTTCATCAAAATTAAATGCCGATTTGGATGTGATTATTTGCTATATTTGCGAAAGCCTTTCTTTATCGGCAGAAACTTGCTTGTTATGTGAACGCCCACAGCTTTTTCGAGAATTATTGACGCAAATTACAAACAATTATCAATACCACTACTATCAATGAACCGATCGAAAATAAGTGAGAAGAGGCTTTAACATGAGTTGAAGAAAAAGCAATTTTATTTATAATGAATGTCATCTTCATTTGTGCGAAATATGTAGATATACTAGAACTTCTAAGAAAATTTCCAGACCATGTGAGCTAAATTTTTTCAAACAAACAGAATTTCAAGTCTTGCATTTGGTGGATTTTCAAATTTAACCTCCAACCGCCGACTATAGTGCACTGTATCATCTTCAACTTTGTTTAACTGAAATACCAACTTATAGTAAGAACATTTACTGTACATTGTAAGATATTTTAAGGATTGCATTCTTACGAAAAAAGGAAATATTTGATCAGATTGATACTGATATAGTCATGAATTTGGAAGAATTTAGAACCGATCAAACTCTATTGGGAATAGCAACATCAGTGCTACGCGAATGAGCGAAGTAATCCCAATATACCAATTGCAACCCAATCAACCGTTACCGCCACGGTGAAAAATTGAACAAGCATGATATCACGAGAGATAACTCGTCATGCGAACTTGCGAATTGACTTAGACGTGATCCTGTTTCGGCGCGAGAACGAGAGGTTTGAGTTGGGTCTCGTCGACGATGAGTAGCTTGGCGATTGGCGACAACGGGAGTGGCTGGCTGCCCGCGAACAGTGACAGTTGTCGTGAAGAGAAAAGAAAGAAAATTTCGCGAAGGAATTTGAAAAAGAAAAAAAACATATCCCCCGCCCAAGCAAAAGAAAGTTTCAATTTGTAATCGACTTTGTCTCGTCACGACACGGAAAAAGCGAATCGCATTTTTTGATTGGAGATCGAACAAAGAATCGGACAACTCTTCTTTTCGTTTGTTCTTGTCCGTGTCGCCGTCGCAACTGAATTTGGCAATTCCAACGGACAGTTAGCATGTTCGTGCACAACGCCTGCAGAGCTTTATGGCGTGACCCGCAATCGCGAGGAAAGCAAAAAAAGCGATTTGAAACGTTTTTCCGTCGGTATGTATAGTGTGGCGGAGATTTTCGCCGAGCAAACGGAATTTAAAGGGTGACGAGGAATAGAGAAAGTTCCGTTCTAAAAAACAAAAGGAATCGTTCTGAAATTGCGGCATTCAACACGACGAACACGACCGGTTGTATTGGCGTGTGGAGCTGTATAGGGAATTTTCGGGTGACGCGAAGAGAAACACGTCGTGAGTAGTGTGGGAAACATAAATTGTGTTAAGCGAAACACGGGGAATTGTAATGGTGATTGTAAAGCAATTGTGTGTATGTCCAAAGAATATATTTGGGAATTTCTCCTCGCGTAAACGTCCAACCCTGGAATTTCAAAGTTATCGTAAATTTCGCAGCTTATTCGTAACTCTTTAGATGTATGTGTAATGTGACGCCTACGCCCGGGAATCGAAGTGATTCCGATCCCGAACCCTTGTACTCGGCCAGGTGGGTATGATCTCGAAATGCAAGCGGACGTCATCTTTCGTGCGGATATCTTGCGCAGAAAATATTTTTTTTTTCTTTTCCAAATATTTAGATCTGTGGATTTAAATATGTGCAACAGAATATTGAACTAAACCCCGACGCATTTTGAGACATATCCATTTGGGATTGCCCCTCCACCGTGGCCATCGAGGAAACTATGCCACTGGCAACAAATGGAGATGCACATTGCCGCCATGTGGCGTGCCATTCCACACACATCTGTTTTGTCGGTGGTTGTCGAAGTGACAGCCCGACGCAACAGGTGGAGGAAAAACGTGTGAAGGATAACCTCCGATATCATTGGAGTGTCGTGCTGATGTCCTTTAGAGGGCTTTTTCGGGCGTGTTAGCGGTGCTGAAGCTAACGGAGGGCTGGTTGCTTCTCCGTTTTGGAAGGTAGGTGCAATGATGCCACACAGAAAATAAATTATAAATCGATATTTCTGTTTTGGAAGGGGTTAATACATGTGGCCAGATTCGAGTCTTGATCAAACCGATCCGAAAACCAGAATTGAGAGGGGACACCAACGTATTAAAGAAAGCACAACACATTGTCCGAGGGAATGACATGATCTACCAGCGCGGATCAACTTACGGCAGATGTTAATGAAAAAAGGCCCAGCTCGATTTAGAGTTCCTGTGACAGTTCTGAAGCATGTCTTGTCGAGGGAGGTAACCTATGTATGGATAAATATACAGTCGGATATTTGGAGGCTAGCAAGTAAGTTTCACGATAAAAATATCAGCAGTGCCCACGTCATTCATTTGACGGAATAAGTTCCGGAGCTAAATATAAGTTGCACACAATCTCGCCATTAATGTCGTACGACAGATTAAACCTAGTTTTGGGAGCTGTTTCCGAAAGTTAGGTTAGATTATGCAAAAAAAACTTGACGAGCTAGATGTGTCAACAGAGGAACTCCAAGATACGGTGTTTATTACATATGTCCTTGTAATTGATTGTATCGGTAGCTAATTTTATCGCCTTTTACGTTGCACCAAAATTTGTCGAGTGAATGTGGCCGTTTACATTATTCTATGCTCTTCAATCGGTGGCTTAACTGTGATGTTTTGCAAAGTGTTAGGGCCTTCTATTCGAGATACCATATTAGGAAAATCGAATGACTTTGGAACATGACTTCCTTGGATCTTAATCCTAGCGACAGATATGTGTAGCGCTGTGCAAATGAACTATTTGAATAAAGCCTTGGATATTTTTAATACAAGTGTCGTTACACCAGTATAGCACGTAATGTTCACCACTCTCGTAATTGTAACATCTGCAATTTTGTTAAAAAAAAAAAAAAAAAAAAAAATGAACTCCTAGACTGAATGAAGGCAAAGAAATAGAAATCTTCATAACTTAAACAAAAAACGGTTTTCCTCCGATCAACGAACGCTGCCAGTTTATGTAAACCTAATCGCTAATGAACCTTACAATTGAAAGGACCTAGCAAATCAGGAGAAATGTGTTTAGTTAATGTACTCTGCGTCCTAGGAAATCTATATTAAATATCCAAAATAAGAATGTAGAAATTCAACTCAACTACTTTCAAAACCTACTTAAAAAGGAAGGAAATAAAACCCATACTGAAACTTTGTAAAGCAAATATTTAGAGTAACAATTAATGAATACCATTTAGAAAAGAATTAAAAAAATTAAATGGAAAGCAAACAACACATTGTACAAGATCTAATATTACTTTTCTAGTTGTTTAAAAGAAAAAATGAGACATTTGATGGACAAGAGAAAATTTTAAGTTTTATGCTGGGAAATGAAAAAAAGAAAAATTGGTATTGATTGATTGATATACTAGGTCGGAAAATAAAAACAAATAGGAAAGGAAAATATAAATGAAAGAGAGATGCTATGAAAGGTTGGAGATAACTAAATTATTAATGAGGGTATTAAGATAAAAAGGACAAAATGTGTTTTTGCTCCTCATATTTGTAAATTTATTATTTTTTATCAAAGATTATTAAAAGTCTAAAGTAAAGAAAAGGAAAAAAAAAAATTAAAGACAATCGGAGGTGTTTCTAAGTAAAAGTGGACGGTGAATAAGGTTAGATGATTTGCAACCAGTATAAATTCAAGGAATTGTGGTGGGAAAATCGAATGAAAAAGAGAAAAATGCAGCAAACGTATTTTGAAGCGATCTACTACTTTATTTGGTCCTTTCTATTAGCTAGTCGAAGTCTTAAAGGCCTGAATTCAAAAGGAATTGTAAGCGAGTCGATTTATTGTAATTGAAAAATGGTTGAAAAGAAAAATTAGGAGAAATGTTGAGCATGAGTTAGAGTTAATTATTGTTGTGTATTAAATAAAAGGGCACGCATTTTGATACTCGTGTTCAATTACAAAAATTAGTCCTTATTAAGGAAGAACTAAATTCAGCTGTCACTTGCACAAGAAGAAGGTTGAATTAGAATACATGGAATGGAATGTCGGATTTAACTAGGGTTGCCAGAACCATTATAATTAATGCATTACAGTCTCCCACGCTTAATGGAGTACATGGTCGCTTAGATGAGCAGGTAATCTCCTAATCCTGTTAGATCTTCTTAAGCTGGATTCTTGGTTCTCTACTGCTTGGGGTGTCAACTGTGATTCAAAAACTATTTCATCTCTTTGGTTGGCAACACTTCGCTCTATGAGTACCTCTTCTAGTCTTGGATTTTCATGAACAGGTTCCTCTTGAAACGTTACGGTCTTCTTTGGTAGTTCTACTCCCGATTTGTGCAGTTGGTTTAGGTGGCGCTTTAATTCGTATCCATTGTCAAGCTTTATTTGATAATGAGTTAATAATTAGAATTAGGAAATCTGCAGAAACATTACAAGTGAATGTCAGGTCCCTCATGCAGCAACTACATTATATGTACACTATTTAATAATAATTGTGAAAAATGTCTTATCTAGTGATGCCATTTATATTTTCCTCTCTTAGTGCAAATAGTTATTTGCAAATTCATAAGTGAATTATTTATAGTTAGTATGCCTTATAATGTACATGATGTTGTGTACAAGCCTTCTGAGTTTGCAATGAAAAATCGTTTTTAAAATTGATAAAGGAATTTACTTGAAAGTACAATTGAACAATACTGTAAATGAAATATTACAAAACAGGCTAGGTTTATAAGTATTCACAATTGAAATTTATTTTCATTAGCACTGAAGAGATTAGAAATTGCATTTTGTCTGGATGTTTTTAGGTCTTTGTAAAAATTTTTTTTACAAAGACCTACTAGTTTCGCGACCTGTCTGTCCGTCTGTCCGTCCGTCTGTCCGTCCGTCCGTCTGTCCGTCTGTCCGTCTGTCCGTCTGTCCGTCTGTCCGTCTGTCCGTCTGTCCGTGCGTCACAGCTGATTTCCGCAGAAACTATAGAAGCTAGAATGCTCAAACTTTGTGAAAAGGTCAGAAGTGATAGTCTCTCAAAATTTAAGGCCTTGACAAAAATTTAAAAAATGTTTAAGGGGGGTCCCCCCTAATAACGAAATGACCCTTAAAAATTTTTTTTAATCAAAGGCAGTCGAGTGGGGTATCAAATGAAAGGTCTTGATTAGAACTTTTAGAATCTGAAATAAAAAAATCATTTCATGAATTAGGGGGTCCACGGGAAGGCAAAATGTGCCCAAAATTTGTGTCCCCCCCCCTCGCGATTGGACACCTATCAGCAGAAAAATCTGAAAATTATCACGAATGTGGACCTTTATGAGTACAAGGGCAACAAATACCTTAGAAATAGAAATTCACTCAACTTTGTTAATAATAGTATGATTTGTAGATCTTACATTTTTGCCCATAAAATCAAAACGGTACCTTTAAACTTCTTGAAATTTTGCAATTATATAGATTGACATAAGATATATATGTTCACAAAATTCAATTGAGATCGAATCATAATCAAGTGAGTTATAGCCATTTCAATTATATGGAATTACAACAACGATAACACGTGTTTATGGTTCATATAGGGTTTTCCAATAAGAGGTGTTATTTTGATATTACAAGAGAAACGCCATTTTTTAAAATAAATGATCGGATGTTTAATTCATTATAAAGAAGAAGATATGCCGTTAATAGCAATTATTAACATTGAGCAAATAACTACTACGACACGCTTACGGGACCATTTCCTCTTCATGAAATTTTCCATAACCAAATCGCAAAGTTGCCCTATGTCCTCGATAGCCTCACGAATTTCATCTTTGAGATCTTGAATTGACGCTGGGCTATTGGCATAGGCCTTCTTTATCATGTGGCTCCAAAGGAAGAAGTCGCAAGGTGTTAAATCAGAAAATCTATTCAAAATAACACCTCTTATTGGAAAACCCTTTATATATTTAAAATTGACTTAGGTACTTTTATTTTCTTTCAATTTTCATGAAAATTTAAGGAATAGTGTTTACCTTGAACATATTCAATCGGCCGAGCATTCAGGAAAATCATTTAAGCTAGATTGAAATGGCGGCTGCAATGTGCTTATGAAAGAAACTGTGCATCTTTTGTATAAATTTGAACGATTTCATATCTAAGTATTGGATGAATAATTCAAGTTATCGATTCACGCCATTAGAAAACTTCCTTCTAACCCTAGGATGTTTACAAAGACCTTCTGGTAGGAGCACTCTCCTGCTTACTCAACTTGTTTTTACTTATTCCTTGTTAGAAATAGCATAACTTGATAGTTTTTACATCCTATTTATGAAAGGATAATACATTCTATAAATTTTTTTTTACGGTTCATATTTGGTTGAATTCACTTATATTGAATATTTTCATTATACAGTTTGGTTATATACAATTAATTTACTTCTGTAAATCTCTTGTACCATATTTGTGATCCCGTAAGGTTATCATTTCATTTAAATATTTAAAGTTAATAATAAAGTGTTTATATTGTATTTTTACGTAAGAAAGCAGTTATATAATGGGTTTAAAAGAAAAGAAATAAACAAATCATGAATTGCTAACTACTTAACGACTTTTCTTTTCAGTGGTTCTTCCTGTTTCAGCGGGAAAGTGAGTCCATGGTAGGTATGCCGTCGCGAGGGTAGGGTTTCGACAAATCCGCGGAGGTCGGTTTCGCGTCGCGCGCGGTACGCGGTACCTTTGTTGTTTTGTTATTTTATTTAGAGTAGTCTTCGTCGGTTTAGTTTCGAGTAGCATACTTTTCGGTACCGCGTCGGTATAATTCGGGAACGCGAAACGGAAATTAGATTTTTATACTTTAACTGGCTGAATGAAGAAATACGGAGTAACGTAAAGTAGGTTCTTTCTCCGTATGGTTTTGTTTTGATAACGCGTTTTGAAAACGGGCATGTTCAGGTGGCTGAAAATATTGTAATTGAGCGTAACCCATTCGGAGACCCGCGACCGAAATCCTCTCCGAACTAGCTGGCCGACAAGCAGCCACCGCGTGAATGGGTTACGGTGCACGGATTGGTTGACCTGTTGGTACCATCCCTTGGCACTACTCAGACTTAACGTCTAGAACCGATGAGAGGTCGGTTCCGCGTTCGAACTTGAAAGGTTGAAAATCATTACATATGTTTATAATCGCGCTCAGATAAATTTAACAAAAAATCCGATAGTGATAAAGCGAGCGGCAGATTTAAAAGATATTTGGGAAAAGAGACCCAAATATAAAGAAGCCCTTGTATGCAGCGCGGTTCGTGTGCTTATGTTTTTGTTTCAAAAACATAAGCACACGAACCGATACCACGTCCGCAAAAGGCGATAATATTAACCGCAATCAAAGGGATAACATGTGTTGTTCCAGGCAAAACTGAAGCTACTTCGACCTGCTCACTATTTCGATGCGTCGTTTGTTTTTTTTAACACAACACGACACAGGGGCTATGAAAGATGGCGCTTACATCGGGTGTTGCCCAGGGATCTATCCTTGGTTCGGACCTGTGGAACGTATCTTACGACGGGCAACTGAGACTGGAGATGCCAGATGAGTTGCGCTTGATCGGCTATGCGGATGATGTTGCGGCTCTGGTCGCTGGACGCACTGTTGAACAAGCGCAACTTAGGCTAGGTATGCCAATGTGCCGAGTAAGAGACTGGATGACTGCTCGCTGGCTTAGTTTAGCACTGGAGAAAACCGAAGTGGTCATCTTGACAAAAAAGAAAATCCCTAGAGTAAGGATGATCAGTATTGGAGACATACAAGTCGAATCGAAGCCAGCGATGAGGTACCTGGGGCTACTGATCGACTCGAACATGAATTTTTCTGAGCAAATCAGGGCAACGGCTGAGAAGGCTGCTTCAGGAGTATCAGCTCTGAGTCGACTTATGGCCAACGTAGGGGGACCCAGCCCATCAAGAAGACGCCTCTTGATGAGTGCTGTAGGGTCAGTGCTACTGTACGGAGCAGAGGTATGGGGCAACGCTCTCAGTAAGTAGGTATACCGAAAACGCCTGGCACCGGTACAAAGAAGAGGGGCGCTGAAGATTGCATCTTCGTATCCGACAGTCTCTGATTCGGCGGTGAAAGTCATTGCAGGCGTGATACCTGTCGGCCTCCTTGCTAGAGAGCGCTGCGCTATTTACCTGCATCTAAACGAGGATGAGAGGGAGATTGTTGTCCGCGAGGAGAGACAGTGCTCACTCAGCCATTGGCAGCAGTCTTGGGCCAATTACACAAAGGGAAGGTGGACTGCGCGCCTCATCCCGGATGTCAGACCGTGGCTTAATCGAAGGGATGATGAGACTGACTTCTAGCTTACCCAGCTTTTGAGCGGACTTGGGTGTTTTCAGTCTTACCTGAACAAGATTTGTAAGTCATGGTCCCCCGATTGTCGGTTTTGCCCGGGAGAGGAAGACAATGCCTGCCACACATTTTTTGCGTACATAAAATGGGACAGGCTGCGAAGGACCCTCTACAGAGAGACGGGAGAGCTCACCCCGGATAATATAGTTGCGGTGATGCTCGAATCAGTTGACAAATGGAACCGATGACACATTATGTTCGGACAGTCGTAAAAGATAAAAGGGGCTCACAGCAGCCGGGGGTATTGGGGCTGGGGGATCGCTTGTCTGGCACCTCCTCT